>CM059437.1:24244645-24612841 GCA_030390025.1 Squalus acanthias | reverse complement strand
CCCCCCCCCGACCCAGCTCTCCCTCTCTTCCCCCCCCCCCCCCCCCCCCCCCCCGACCCAGCTCTCCGCCCCCACCCCCTGACAAGGACAAGGATTGCAAGTTTGATGCATTGAAGGATAATGAGTTAGTGGAGATTGATGTGAATAGAGATGGTGTAGGATAGGATTTGGGTGAAGGGTTTTCGACAAGGAGTAGTTTAAGAAGGTTGGAACTCAGAAAGCTGCTGAAGGGAATATTGAAAGAAATCAAGCCAGGTGCTGACGAAGGCCCAGATAAAGCTTCAGCGGTAGTGAGAGTGAGGTACAATTAGAAGAAATTGTTTTCTCCATAACGTACTGTAGTGACTACATCGAACAGACCATTAAAGACCACTAAATAAAGTCGTTAATTGAGTCAGTTGAGGGACTGAGTCAATGCCTCTTTTCAAAAAGGGAGTCGAATATATAGAGAGATTAATAGATCTGTTTGATTCACATGGGGATTAGGAAGAGAGTATAGAGGCCTTGGGGGTGAGGCAGGTCCATGATCGAGGCAGCCAGGTATGAACTACAGAAGTAATAGTTTGAATTAACTTTTCTTGTTCCAAATGTACTTGTGGTATATCTTAATTCGTAGCGTTGGAAGAATCACTAACACTACTTACTGTTTTCAGCATAGGTGGGTTGAGCAGGCTACATGTATGTGCTCCCACCCTCCCCACCCCAGCTACAGCACAATTTTGCTGGGCCACAATAATTAAGATGCGGAGATGCCGGTGTTGGACTGGGGTGGACAAATGTGAGAAGTCGCACAACACCAGGTTATAGTCCAACAGCTTTATTTGAAATCACAAGCTTTCGGAGCGCTGCTCCTTCGTCAGGTGAAGTGAAGAAATACAAATACAAATGCCATTTGTATTTCTTCACTTCACCTGACGAAGGAGCAGCGCTCCGAAAGCTTGTGATTTCAAATAAAGCTGTTGGACTATAACCTGGTGTTGTGCGACTTCTCACAATAATTAAGGTTAGTAATTTGTCACTGGAAATTGTTCTGAAAGATCACAGAGCAATTGTAGGTAAAATTAGGAAAAAATCACACTTCCTGCTCAATTAAAAGCTAACCTAATAGCATAGGTGCGACTGATAGTTTCTCTCTGTCACACTGCCTCATGTTCTCTCAACTGATCTCCTGAGTGCTGGATAGTTGCTCTCTCTCGCACTGCCCATGTTCTCTCAGTTGATCTCCTGAGTGCTGGATAGTTGCTCTCTCTCACACTGCCCCATGTTCTCTCAGCTGGTTTCCTGAGTGCTGGATAGTTGCTCTCTCTCTCGCACTGCCCATGTTCTCTCAGTTGATCTCCTGAGTGCTGGATAGTTGCTCTCTCTCACACTGCCCCATGTTCTCTCAGCTGATCTCCTGAGTGCTGGATAGTTGCTCTCTCTCGCACTGCCCCATGTTCTCTCAGCTGGTTTCCTGAGTGCTGGATAGTTGCTCTCTCTCTCACACTGCCCGTGTTCTTTCAGCTGGTTTCCTGAGTGCTGGATAGTTGCTCTCTCTCACACTGCCCCATGTTCTCTCAGCTGGTTTCCTGAGTGCTGGATAGTTGCTCTCTCTCACACTGCCCCATGTTCTCTCAGCTGGTTTCCTGAGTGCTGGATAGTTGCTCTCTCTCGCACTGCCCCATGTTCTCTCAGCTGGTTTCCTGAGTGCTGGATAGTTGCTCTCTCTCTCACTGCCCGTGTTCTTTCAGCTGATCTCCTGAGTGCTGGATAGTTGCTCTCTCTCACACTGCCCCATGTTCTCTCAGCTGGTTTCCTGAGTGCTGGATAGTTGCTCTCTCTCACACTGCCCCATGTTCTCTCAGCTGGTTTCCTGAGTGCTGGATAGTTGCTCTCTCTCACACTGCCCCATGTTCTCTCAGCTGATCTCCTGAGTGCTGGATAGTTGCTCTCTCTCACACTGCCCCATGTTCTCTCAGCTGATCTCCTGAGTGCTGGATAGTTGCTCTCTCTCTCGCACTGCCCCATGTTCTCTCAGCTGGTTTCCTGAGTGCTGGATAGTTGCTCTCTCTCTCGCACTGCCCCATGTTCTCTCAGCTGGTTTCCTGAGTGCTGGAGCCCCTCAAGTGCCTGCCAGTTTCCTTGACAAAGTTGTAGACTAAAAAATAAAGTGGAGAAGCAGTAATAGCTATAAAAATGCCAGCAAGCAGGATTAGCGCCTGATTCCAGTGCTGAGTGAGCACTTACCAAGTCTTCTGGTTTTGCCGATATGATAGAATATGATTTATTTTACACTCGTGATCCACATTGTAGATTGCAAAAATCATCAGATCTGTCACAGGATGTTGTAGATTACTAGTCTCAACGAATCACTCACTATTGCAGTGATCACTCCAGCTGAGTTAGCAGGAGGTTGGAGGAGCTGATTAATCAACTCATATATTTTTAAGAGGCTACAGAAGCATGAAAGTATGTCGTACTTTTGTTTTTAAAAAAAAGTACAAATAAACCCTTTAACGGTCTAGTCACGTTAGTAATAAAAATCATTAACGCTGTTCTTGTTATATCAGGCACTGTGAGCCAGTTCTAAGAGAAACCTGATGCTAACTCTGGGTCTACAACATGCTAACACACAAAATAGGTGCTGTTAAAGAATGCCCTTCAGGCCATTTGATTGTATCCTTTCAGGTCTATCCTACCAGTGAATTCAGTGTTCTGGTCTCAAACACTCTTCCTGGCAAACCATTTCAGCTATTGATCGCCCTTTGTGTAATGCACTACTTCTGCCCTAAACTTGTCCTTCACAACCCTGAACTGTATGCACCTCCTTGTTCTCCCCTGGCATATCTGATAGTATTGTTTTGGGTTTACTTTCTCTATCCCATTAAGTATCATATACCTCTATAAGAGACCCTCTGAGACGTTCCTTTATGAGGCCTCATTTATCATATTGTTCATCGTTGCACTTCCCACTCACACTGGGGTTCAGCCTCATTATTCTCTGCATTGCCTCAATGGATGTTACTATACTGAAACTGATTGGGTGTGACTATTTGTTGCCTGTCACTCTTATTTCTTGCTGCAGTTGGACTGCAGGTAGTGGTTGACATTGCTGTCAGCTTTTCGAACTGTGTGTGGAGACAACAAACAACAAGAACTTGCATTTATATAGAGCCTTTACTGTAGGAAAATGTCCCAAGGCACTTCACAGGAGTGTAACAAGATATAAATTGATACCCAAACCAAAGGAGGAGATATTAGGACAGGTGAAAGGTCCGAGAGGTCAGTTTTAAGGAGGGTCTTAAAGGAGTTGGAGAGACAGCGAGGTTTAGCAAGGGAATTCCAGAGCTTAGGGCCGAGACTGCTAAAGGCACGGCCGGCAATGGTGGGGCAGGGGTTGCACAAGAGTCCAGAGTTGGAGGAACGCAGAGTTCTTAGAGGGTTGTAAGGCTGTTAAAGGTTACAGATATAGAGAGAGGCGAAGCCATGGAGGGCTTTGAACACGAGGATATGACAGAACCAAGTTATATTACACTACTCTCCAGTCTGTGTAGTACATTATACTACTGGTCTCTGTGAAATTTCTAATAAACTGGATGGGGCAGTTGGCTATTTCCTTATATTGGAAACTTAAAGGCTGGCTTTTCCAATTCCTCACTTAATTAAGATAGTAAACAATTAAGCCCCACAGACCAGAAAGGTGTCTGATTCCCGGTCTGAGTTGGTTGAACTCAATAGGGGTGCTACAATTGGCCTCAGGATCAGTGGGTTAGAGAGGGGAAAATCCACCAGGGTTCCCATTCCTGATTGCCATCCAGCAACTCCTACTGGAAGATATGTGTGTGGGTGTCCAGTGAGCACAGAATTGGGCTTGCCTGCAGTTGAGTAGCCTGCCAATATTATCTAGCCTTACTCATGAAGAATGGCCAAATTACTGGAGGGTGGCTAATGCCCATGGACTGTACACCAGCAAAGAGTCAACACCTTTAGGAGAGAAGGGGAGAAAATTGGTAAGAATTTTTTTTTTTTAAAGCAAAAGTTTCACTCTTCTGTGCCTTTCCCTTTTTTTGATTTTCCTCCATCTTCTAGATGAGTCAAGTTGAGAAGCAGACAAACAGGGAGCTCCGCTCTGCACGCACCTGTCAGTGGTGCTTTGTAATTGGGCTGCTAGGAATTGGGTTACCCACCCTTCGACCTCAGGAAGGACACTTTAGGGGGGATGGCAGGGCCCTCTGGGCCAGTCTCATGCCTTTGGAGGGGGGGGGGAGGGAATGTAAATAATGAAATCTCACTTGCTGCTTGTCTTGCTTTATTGGGAGATGTAATTTTAAAGTTTAAGCTCAAAGAAACAAAGGTTAACCACATACGTCAATGGGTGTTAATTTTACCCATCATTAAGTTACCAGTGGTGATTGCTGCTTAGGGAAGGGATACTAAATATAGCATGATTGCAACAAAAAATAAAGTTTTTCTGGATATTGAACCAGTTTTTCCCCAGTGCTGGCAAAGATCAGCAGACAATCATCCTTTTCAGCAGAAATATGCTAATTCATTAATGAAAACGCAGCCTCCGTGTAAACATAGTCGCGTACAAAGCTGAATTTTGGTGTTAGGACAAGAATGTATTTGCTTCTGAGAAGTTATCCAATGCCAATTCTTTTGTTTTTTTAATCTCCAGTTTGATCTTACCTTGTGTGAACTTGTACGCGGCCTGTCAGTGACAGGGTGAGGTGGTAAGATTAATGGCTTGTCTTTTGTTGAGGGGCATGCTTGCTGCAGTTCAGCGACAGAGCAACTATACAGGTTTCTCCTTCCCTCTCCAGAACCAAGCGTCCTTACTATAGTCAGATACAGCAACTTTCAAGAGAAACAGCATTAATTCCCTCATAGTGTTGCCATTACAATTTTACCAGCCAAGTCTGAGCTAATACCATTAAGGGTTTACGTTCTAGACAAAGATCAGTCCTTTTCTCTTGGTTTGATGGTCCTTGTAAGGATCAGTGGGCTCGGTAGAATAGTTACAGGCATGTAGACATATAGTTCGGCTGCGATCGCAGTAGGGATTAAATTGGATTAAATCACACTCTGGACGCACAAGGATAAAAGACCAAGAAGCTAAGTGTAGGATGAGTTGAGAATGGAATATTAATTGTTGGACAGATGCCCACGTACCTGGAAAGGTGTGCAGGACGTGTGAATGAAGAATAGGTCTCGGTGTAATCAATATCTAGCGAGATAAGGAAGCAAAGATTCTGAAGGCCAACCTTAGTTGATCATGCCGGAGAACAATAAACACAATTTCACTAATGAGCATGTGTGGGGGGGGTTTGCGCGACCACTAACGCGCTTACATATTAACCCTGCGTATTGACACACTAACCGCACGTACTAACATACTAACATCACGTTTACCTTTCGTAATTAACCTTGTAAAGATACGGCACACTTTCGGAACTTTTAAGTAGTTTTGCCGAGACTACCGTGAATGGTCAGAGGACGCGGTTCACAAAACCCCGATGAGTTCTTGGTATGAGTATAATTGACGTTAATCCCATAAGCACTGCGTGTGCTGGGTTTGCATAAATGCATTGATCAATAAAGATTATTAAATCAGATGTTTATCTCTTGAGTCCATGAGCCTGTATTAAAAGTGAAGGATGAAGATTATCCTGAGCCCAACACTCCCATGTAAACATTTCAACATCACATTTGTACTAATATTGATTAATTTATATACTGGAAAGTCAACTCATCCACTGAAATAAAGAAATATTTGCAATTAAAAAAGTGCTTCATCATGTTGTTGAAATGTCTTAACGTGTTTCATACAGTGAACTACTTTTGAGATGTATTTATTGTTATGAGACCAAGTTATGACCGTGTTTTTAAAGCAACTCGTGTTAAATTACTTGGACACCAGAAAACATTTTATTACCCATACAGTTCTTTATATTTTTAAATTTTTTGTCCATTTCTAGACTACAGCCGAATGTTAGCACCCAGCGCAAGCAGCTGGCAGCATGGTGCTCACTGGTGCTCTCCTATCTGCGCTATCACAAGCTTTACACTATCGATGTATTGGAAGCCCAAGAAAGCCCGCTCTTCAACAATAAGAAGATCCAGCGTATCCTTTACTGTGTCAGCCTCTGAGACGGGAGGAATGTTAATCTTCATTAAATGGTAGACGTGGTTTTTGTTGTTTTTCACCTGCTGTCAACTGTTAGGTTTCATAGAAACCTGGAATTTTACAGCAGAGCAGGAGGCCATTTGGCCCATCACAACTGTGCTGGCTCTCTGAAAGAGCTATCCACTTATTCCCGTTCTTTTGCCCTTTTAAAATATTTATCCATTTCTCTTTTAAAAGCTATTATGGATAATATTTTTACCACTGTTTTTGATGAGGCCTGTGTCCTAATACTCTATGTAAAGAAAATGTTCCTAACCCATCTCCTCATTCTTTTGGAGATGATCTTAAATTTACACCCTCTCGTTACCAACTCACCAGTGAGTGGAAATAGTTTGCTCTAGAGCACAGTTCTTAGCCTAATGTCCTTATTTTTCTGTCTCTCCAGTCCCATTCCTTCTTCTAAAATGTTGCTGGGAGGTGTGTGAGAGTGAGCTCTTTTTTTCCCTCTGTGTTGGTTGTTTATTCCCTAGAATTCTTTCCACTGTAGAGTGATGTTTGTTAATAGGTTAAACACTGTAGTTCAAAGTTTGAGTAGCTGGGGAATTCTTCTTCACTTAAAGGCGATAGTGACTGTAGGAAGAAATACTTTAATTATTATAAGTTACATTTCTTATTTCCTTTTGCTCCCCCTCTCTCAAACTGGTGACATCAGTGGAGTGCACTCGCTTCATGAAATGGCAGTCCCAAATTTATAACCCGTCCTGCCTATAACTAGCAGCTCCTGTTTTAAAAATAAGCGTGTACAAAAATATAGAGGAGGAAGTACTGTATTTCCCTCTCTAGACACCTTGTCTTTTAACAAGATAGTAAATCATCTCCTCCCTACATTCCTAATTTGATAGGTTATATTACTTGGCACTAGTAACATGTTTTTGAAAAACACAGGACTTCATTATGAAGAGACTCTTTACAAAGACTTTGCTGTCTGGCAGAGTGTCCTGCAAATTGTAAATTTGTTTAAACGTTTTGGAGAATCATTTTGTGTTGATCACGGTGAAGGATGTTACTTGTAAGAATGGGGCACTTTTCAATTTGGGGCACTCAACATCAGTATCAATCTCAGATACAGAGAGCGAACTTGCTGTGCTCACCCGAGCTAGCCACATGTTTGAAACCCGAAGATATATATTAACCAAATTCATATTTTCTCATCCAAGCTTGAATCCATGAGCCCTTATCCTATTAATATTGAGCAATTGTCTGATCCAGTTTATCCATTCCCAATTTGATCGATCAGCTCTAAGTTGCTGTTTATCCAATATAACCATCCCTTTGTACTCCTCTTTCCTTGTAGCACAGGTGCTCAATCCCATTTATCAACATAGTTGCCTTTTACTCCCTCCAAGGCCAGAATGTCCCCTCTGTTGGATGGTGTCCTGAACTGTGCGCAATACTGAAGGTGGGGGTTAACTACTGATTTTGTGATCAGTGATGCAGTGACGTTATCTCATTAATGATAATATCTGCTGTGGCAAAACAAAAATCAGCCGTCTGTGCTGTCGCAGAAGCGTATCTATGCTGTATAGGTTGACCCCGGTGAGTGGAGCTTCCGCAGCAGGAACTTAATGGACCTCATAACTTGCCAATACAGCGCCAACATCACTTCAACAAGACAGGTTAAATGTTGTATAGTAGAAAGTATTGTATCCTTACAGTATGTTGCAAAATGGAATCACTTGGTGGAAGAAATCAGTTTTGCTGATAGTAGGTGAGACAATGCTCTCCAGAGCATAGTCAAGAAATATTATTTCATGGCAACACGGTGGCATAGTGGTTAGCACTGTTGCCTCACAGCGCCAGGGACCCGGGTTCGAATCCGGCCTCAGGTGACTGTCTGTGTGGAGTTTGCACATTCTCCCCGTGTCTGCGTGGGTTTCCTCCGGGTGCTCCGGTTTCCTCCCACAGTCCAAAGATGTGCGGGTTAGGTTGATTTGGCTATGATAAATTGACCCTTAGTGTTAGGGGGATTAAATACGTGGGGTTACGGGGATAGGGTGGGATATGTGTCGGTGCAGGCTCGATGGGCCGAAATGGCCTCTATCTGCACTGTGGGGATTCTGTGATTATTACAAGGCGCGATATTTTCCCTTAACTTTGGTATAAAGGGAAGTTCCCCATAGAAGCTATCCAAGTTGTATTTGAAGAACTCCGGAAAAAAGGTTGGTGCACAGAGTAAAATCAAATTTTAAGCAAGAGTTGTAAAATTTCTTCCAAGTTTAGACTAGATTTTCCCCTATAATTTTAATAGAGCTATAAATAGCAAGTGTTTCATCTCGGCGTACATATTGTTATCTTTATGAATAAATTTGCTTATTATGTAAGCTGCCCACTGGGCTCCCTGCTGGCTCTGTGAGTGCACCCACCACATGGTGTGGTACTGGCTCGTGCAGACTAAGATGCTCCATGGTTTATGCTGAGTTAGCTGATCTCAGGAAAGGCGGCAACAGGGTATTACAATCGCTCTCAGTGTCCTGGGGCGGGAAGGCAAAAATCGGCCAGTAAGGCCAGGATTGGCCTTGGTTATGGCGCCTTGCATGATCAAATGGTCTGATACTGGATGTGTAAGCTCATGTATGGTGAATGACCACTTGGGTAAGGGACTAGAGCACTGGCAGTACCATGCTTGTGTTTTCGCTATTTTTGTATTGAGTTTAATATCAAGAAATATGTAGCTCACAAATGTGTTTTTAAGGAATTTATCTGTCATTTGTTTTGCTTTTAGGAAACTTAGAGTGGATTGATAAAAATAAAACTCGCTGTCTCATAATGTGGAGGAGACCAGAAGAGTGGGGAAAACTTGTGTATCAGTGGGTAAGAACTTGCTTTACTGCATGCTTTCTACAAGTGTTCTTGTAACAAATTCCACACAGTACAGCAAACGCCCTGACAAATACATCGAGGGTTTATAAGTTAATTCACCGCTAATCCCCCTTTTTTGCCACATTCGTGTTGGCAGTCTTGTAGAGTAACTGGTGATAGGTAGATCTCTCCTTAACAAAAAGCTCCATGAACAGCAACTTAACAGAACAAGGAGAAACTCGTAGCATTGTTCCCTTTTTCTTCTTCAAGCTAAATTGGGAAGCAAAAGAGAAACAAAAAGAATAACAATGTAATGTTTGTAAAATGGAAAGCAATTTTGTACATGTTCAAAATTAAGCAGTTTGCCTATATTTTCAAAAGACTTGGCAGTGGTTAGCACGCTGGTCTTTCACCCACCCGGTGAATGTAAGCCCACACAAAACTGATCATAATTCTGGACAAATTTGTACTGGATTGCGAATCTCAGAGAGGCTACAAGGATGTGTGTGAAATGGAAATACCATGCTGGTGCAGTTAGGGCAGAGTCCGGTGAGGTTTATTTTGCGCATGGCCTATATCTGATCTGTGCATTCTTGATACAGATCGTATTAAAAAATGAGGCTGCAAAAAATGAGGCTGCAAAAAATGGAACAACCTTCCGTTTACCCAGTGCTGATGTACCTCAGTTTGATGAGTAAAAATAGAAACGATTTCTCCCAACCTATCCTAAAGTCCGAAAACTGCAGCAAATTATGTTGTTGTAAAACTACTTCAGGATTGTAATGCTTCAAGAAAATATATTCTATTCCAAAGTTGTTTTATCCTTGTTGAAAACCATTGAATTTCACAATTTGCCTAATCCAGTTACAGAGTGCAGGGAGCACGGATCCAAAGGTGGAAATCTAATCTAGAAGCAACCCTGTAAAAACAAGACTTGCATTTATATTGCACGTTATTATGTCTCAAACGTCGAGCAACCCTTCATGTACAATTCATTCCTTTGAAGTGCAGCTACTGTTCTAGGCAAGCGCAGCATGGTGTGCACAGCAGGATCCCTGAAACAGCAACGAGATGAACAACCAGTAAATCTGCATAGCTTGAAGGAGGAATGTTCGCCGGGTCACCAGAGAACTCCCCATTCTTTTTAGAATTAGGATCTTTAACATCTACCAGAATTGTGTCACGTGAAGCTGCCAAGTGCCAGCGAAACATGACAGAATGATATAGGCGTTTTGTCCAAAACAAAAATAGTCTTGGATCACCAAAACCGTTAGTATTTATAAATTGGTTTTAAGTGCTGATTTCATCAGTCTTTCATTACTCTGCCATTCAATGCCAACCCAACAAAGTGACGTGGGTTAGATTACCTTAAATTTATGTGTAATTACCTTGACTATAGCCGTGCCTAAACTTCCTGCGCTGAGAACCATTTGTTTTCTTTAAAGCTGTTTATCTTGTGTATCAGTGTCTGGTATTGATGTCTTTTGCAGGTTTCAAAGAATGCCATGACAAACTCTGTATTTACATTTTATGAACTCTCCAATGGAGATGACACTGAGGGTGAAGGTAAGGTGTATTGATAATTACCTGTTATTAAATGATGTGGAGATGCCGGTGTTGGACTGGGGTGGACAAATGTGAGAAGTCGCACAACACCAGGTTATAGTCCAACAGCTTTATTTGAAATCACAAGCTTTCGGAGCGCTGCTCCTTCGTCAGGTGAAGTGAAGAGATGCATATAGGCACAGCATATATAGTCAGAGAACACTGCAGTGTTCTCCGAAAGCTTGTGATTTCAAATAAAGCTGTTGGACTATAACCTGGTGTTGTGCGACTTCTCACATTTGTTATTAAATGAGCATAGGGAGCAATCGGCTAGTTGCCTTCCCTTTCAATGGTTTGTTCCTGTTTTTCTCTCTCTGTATATTCTGACTTCTGTTATGTAGAATTCAACCAAGCACCCTTCCACAGTTCTAATGCCAGCACTTTTCTGTGAACCCTTTTCATTGATAACTGAGCAAGTTTATTCTATGTATGGTTGACAAACTGGTTTGCCTACTTTGGATGAAACAAACGTAACCACGTAATTGTATAAAAATAACCTTTCCTGATGTACTGCTCAGAGCACCCGGAAGCAAAAGACCAAAGTCAGGAGCTCGCTGAATACGGAATTCTGGTTACATACTCATGTCCTACTACATTTAGCTCTTAAGCTATGCTACCCCCAATCAATAAAGTAAAAAGAATCGGCTGATTGTTCCTTGTGGTTCATCAGTTTATTACCTAATTTAGAACCATAGAATTTACAGCACAGAAGGAGACTATTCGGCCCATTACATTTGTGCCAGTGCTAGCTCTTTAACTGGAGTTGTCTACTTTCTCATTTCCTCTGCCCTTTCCTTGTATCCTTTCATATTCTTTCTCGTCACACACTTATCCAGGCCCCTTTTTAAATGATGTTGCCATCTGTGCATTAATGTGGTAAAGCATTGCATATTCTAATAACCCTCCCTGTGAAGACGTATTTTCTAACTTCTCCCTTCCTTTTTTTGTGATAATCCTGTCTGTGCTTTCTTGTTGCCATTTCATCAACCAGTGGAAACAATCTTTCACTATTTACACTATCTCTATGATGGCAACACATCAGCCATACATGAGGATGGGCCATCCTCAGCTTTCAGCTTTTCAGTTCTTTAAAATTCATTGTTTTTAATGTTTGCGAATATCGTACTGCAAAATAAAATGAGGAATATGTTTTTCAAGCCAAAAAGTCTGTCACTCTTCAGAGTTACAGTGTTCTCATAGAGATGAAAAGAATCCAATGCTGCAATCTGACATAAAGAAAATACACAGCAGGTCGGTTAGTGAATTAGAAAAGATAGGTAGCTGTATTATGTGTGACCCTTTGTCAAAAGTGCCATACTGATGAAAGGTCAGATAAGGAATGGTAACCTGCCTTTTTCCTTCAAATGCTGATGGGCCTCCTGTACCTTTCAAGCAATTTCCATCATTATAAAGATCTCCCTGACTTGTACTCAACTCACCTGGTAAATTTCCATAGGATTATGTTGTCAATAAGTTTGCAAATAGTGCCTGTGATGAAAGCCATGACTATGTTCTGTCCTTGCTAGAGTTCCATGGTTTGGAGGAGTGGCTTCTGCTACGGGCACTGCAAGCTTTGCAATCTGAGCGAAAGGCAGAGATCATCACCCTTCCCGACAGCAAAGGGGTCAAGTTCTTCTGATGGCATCCTTGCTGGTCTGAGCAGCTGCTGGAGACTTGTACAGATTGGGTACATAATGAAGACCTTACAGTTAGTGGCAATGAAGACTAGCCCCCCCGAGGAAGAGTGTATTGAAGTACAGATCTCCAGACGAAACTGTGTCATGCCATTGACTTGATTGTAATGCACAGTCTGGCTGCTTGCAACTGCAATCTCCTTTTTATTCTTCATCTAATCTTAATGCAATTATGGTTCCATGTACTGAGTGGAAAATGCAACATTACTGATTGCACTGTGCTGATCCCTGTGAGTACCAACGACGAAAAAAATTCATAAACAGAATATTTACACATAGCCGAGCAGTACAGGTACAGAGTTAAAGAATTACAAGAGGGAATTCAAGATATTGCAAACCTACAATAATATTTGTTTTCCCTACTTCAATTGCGCTTATGCCAGCTCGCAATTAAAGTTAAATTGATTAAAATGATGTGGAAAAGGCTCCACCGCCCCTCTTGGTGTAACTTCATAAAGCCTGTCGTCCTGAACTTGCTCAGGGACAGTGGCAGAGATTAGTTGGTCGATTTCTCGTACATTACCAGTATTTTTCAATCTGTGGATCTTTTCTCTGTAATGCAGTGTTCTTAATTTCTGTAGGTGTCTTAGAGCATTAGATAGCAGAGAATCCTCTGCCGATACTGAGAGTTATCTGCTTTCATGGCTTTGAACAGTTGAGTTTTTTTGGTCAAATAATGCCTGCAACTAGCCAGTATAAAAGGCAAAAAGTATGAATGTAAAATGTCACCAGTGCTGGCAATGGAACACAAACCTCATGAACGTGCTAAGCATTCATAACTACTTTATATTGTAAATGTGATAGTGCTGGGAATTCCAGGTCTCGCCCTAGGAAAATTCCTGGGTAGAAGAAATGGATCCAGTCGCTCCCCAAATTGGACAGACCTAGAATTTTCCACAGTTGGCAGAATTCTTCAAACACCACAACAGAATAATATATAACTGTTGACTTTGGAATTAATTTTGAGTTTCCAAGATTTCTCTATTGCTGTTTAATGACTCAACCTCCATTGCACCCCCCAAAAAAGCAAACCTGTTTGCAGTGCTGATATTTTGGCTTGAATGTTAGATTTTGTGATGTAAGTCAACATGACATGAAAATATTAATATTTAGCATGAACTTTCTAACTGGGTGCACAATTAATGGCTGTAGCAATCGGGTTATAGTAGTGGGATTTTATGCTGTGAATTCCTGTCTTGTCCAGAGACATGAACCCATAATCTACGCTGGCACTTGCTGCACTGTCTTTTGGATGAGACACTAAGCCGAGGCCATGTCTGCCCCCTCAGGTGGATGTAAAAGATCCCATGGCACTATTCAAAGAAGAGTAGGGGAGTTCTCCCCGATGCCCTAGCCAATATTTATCCCTCAATCAACAGCACTAAAAAAACATTATCTAGGTCACTTATCTCATTGCTGTTTGTGGGAGCTTGCTGTGCACAAATAGGCTGCCACATTTCCTACATTACAACAGTGACTACACTTCAAAAGTACTTAATTGGCTGTGAAGCGCTTTGGGATGTCCTGAGGTCATGAAAAGCGCTATATAAATGCAAATCTTTTCTTTTATTAAAGAGCTAGCTTTACACAGGTGGTAACCAGTTTAAAGTGAGGGAACCATTCCAATTTGGCTGTAATTAGCTTTTAATTGAAATCTGTGCGAGTTGGTCCATGCAGTCTCTTATGGCAAGTCAAATATAGATGCTGATTGGTCAAGTATAATTCGTCAAACAAGATTTTTTTTAAGTAGTTTCTTTAAGAAATCAATTAGAATTCTGCAGTTATTTTGTGACCTGATGCATAGAATGGTAGCTGATGCGTGCAGCACAGTTTCTGCGGTATCTTTTTGAATGAATATACTTCAAACTTTGCTTCAAGTTAAAGTGAGTACTGAGATAATTCAAATATATATATATATATATATATATATTTGAAAAGCCCTCAAAGTGAATATTGTCTTTTTTATTCCAAATACTTGTATTGACATTAACATGGACAAGAAGTCGATTATCATTAACTGCAGGGATGTCTAAACTTTTCGTCGTCTTTGGTGACTTGGTTACATACCATGGAGTCCCATAGGTTATATATGAAAGATTATAATAACAAAACGCTGAATTCAAAGAATAAAATCTGTCCTCCCACCCCCACAATGCAAAGTTACAAATTAACTCTGAATTTTCTGCTCCGTTGCAGGGGATGACTCCAGGGGTTGAGTCACCGAAGCTTCAGAGAGTGATAGCCGGGTTCACAGGGTGCACGTCGGTTGTGGTCCATAGTTTGGCCACCTCTAATCTATCATGTTTGTTTGCATTCAATAGTGTAGAAACAGAAACTATTTCCTCTGGTGGGGTAATCCAGAACAAGGGGGCATAATCTTGAAATTAGAGCTCGGCCAGTTCGGAGTGAAATCAGGAAGCACTTTTTATTAAAAGCTTTTCTTTATCTTGATGGCAAAGAATTAGAAAAATGTAATATTTAAAGATGGATCGAGGATACGTGTTAGTTTGTTGTGGTTTACAGAAAACAAACACGTGCAGCCCTGAGTAACTCAAAGCCACATAGGTTTTGTTTCAAGTGGTTTATTTCCTGTAAACTGTGCTTACCTGGTATGTACTTTGTTTATATCACATGTTCTGATTTCATTATTTTCCAAATAAATAAAATATTAGTTCCTTATATTTAAGACTTTTACATTGTGGAGTCAGAATGGTTGGTATGTCAATACTGTTGGTGCTATAATCTGGTATGTTAATGTTTTTGGGACTTGATCTGTGACTATGGGTTAAATGAAAATGGATTGGAAAACAGTAGGGAGGAACACCAAGCATGATGAGAAAATGAAAGGGACAGACCTGTAGAAAGGTAACTCAAAAATTAGGTGCACATTGGAGAGAAACATCTGATAAGAAAATGGGCAAATAGTTAACTGGCAGCCTTGGTGGGAAAGTTTTGAGCTTTGCACAGTATCTCTAGAAACTATCTACATACCTGTTGTAAATTCCATATGTTACGAGTTTTGTTTTGTTTTGTTTTGTTTTGATGTTTACAGGTGTGGGATGTGTTGACTTTGTGGATCAAGATCATTTAGAAGAAGCTACTATTCCATCAGGTGACAGAAGCAGGTCGTGCCAAAATGGCTAATGCATGCAGTAGTCCACTGAATGTGGTTTATGCAACATTCACATTTCCTACTCACATCAATGTAAATTTTGACATTGAAGAGATGCTGAAGAATCTTAAAAAGTTACCATAGCATTAGAGATGCATCAACCCGAGAAACATGTCATATATATAAACATAATCACAGAACTTACAGAACAGAAGGAGGCCATTTATCCTATTGCATCTATGCTGGTGCTAGCTCTTCAACTAGTTACCTACTCTAATACTATTTCTCCATCTAATTTCATTTTAAATTGTGTTATAGTCTGTGCTACAGATGTCTGCCTTGGCTCTAGTGACTCTGAATCAGAAGGTTGTGGGTTCAAGCCCCACTCCAGAGACTTGAGCAGATCATCTAAGCTGACACTTCAGTGCAGCAATGAGGGAGTGCTGCACTGTCGGAGGTACTATCTTTCAGATGAGACGTTAAACCGAGGCCCCATCTGCTCCAACAGGTTGATCATAAAAGATCCCATGGCATTATTCGAAGAAGAGAAGGGGAGTTCTGGTGTCCTGACCAACATTTATCCCTCAACCAACATAAAAAAACAGGTTAACTGGTAATTTATCTCATTAGTTTGTGGGACCTTGTGTAAATTGGCTGCTGCATTTGCCTACATTACAGCAGTAACTACACATCATTAGCTGTGAAGTGCTTTGGGACGCCCTGAGGACATGAAAGGTGCTGTTCTATGTTCGAACTATCTTCCAAATTCTACTTTCATTCTTCTAGAAGTAGTTACAAGTCTATACCCCTTTATTACTGATTCACCAATCAATAGAAACAATATTTCAATATTTACCTTCTCAAAACTTTCATAATTTTGAAAAATTCTATTAGATCTTATCTAACTTTTTCTGTTTCACTTAATAAAGCCCTAGTTTTTTTCTAGTCTTATAACTAAAGGCATTCATTCCTTGTATCATTCTAGTGAATCTTCGCTTTACCCTTTCCATGCTTCTAATATCCTTCTAATAATTGGATACCCAGAGCCACACACAATACTCTAACTGTAGCTACACAATGGGCCGGATATTCCGATCCCTACGGGTGTGTACGCGCCGTGTACCCACCCGTAGGGACATCGGAAATGCCGGTTTCAGGCATGCGAAGCGCATGCGCTGAAAACCGGCATTTCGATCTGTCAAGAATGCTCTTGACAGATCGGACGCCTGCCCTGGAGAAGGGCATCTGCGGGCAGATAGTTCCGCTTTCTGGAGCACCTCCGCCTGCAGAAAACTCTTCGAAACCTTACGCCTGGTAAAAGCAGGTGTAAGGCCTGCTTTTACTCGCATAAGATTTGAAAAAAGTAAAAAAAAACATTTTTTCACTCATTTATCATTTAAAAATACTTTTAAAAATAAGTTTATTTTTAGCCCCGTAAAAAACTTTAATTATTTTTTTCAAAAAATTAAATTTTTGTTTAAAATATTTAATTTATTGTAATTTCAATTAATTTTAAAAATGTGATTTAAAAAAAAATTATTTAATGTTTTAAAGTGTTTTTGGGGTGATCACCATTCATATATTTGACAGGTCTATCTTGTCAAGTGTATGAAGGGAGATTCCCTTCTCCTATTGGCTCCCCATGGACCACGTGATCCCAGGGACGCTTGCGAACCGCCTGCGCCTCTGGGATACGTGGGCCCTGCACATTTCGAATTGGAGAAGCCCAGGAGTGGAAGTGTCCGGACCTTGAGAGCCCTCAGGTAAGTGCGTAGATTTTTTCCAGATCGGAGGCCTCCGCACGCGGGAAACCTCCGATCAGAAAATACGGCCCAATGTCTTGTACAAATTCAAAATCACTTCCTTGCTTTTATATTCAATGGCCCATATATCATAAAATATATTTTCCAACTACACTTCTACCTTTAAAGATCCTTGTAACTGCACACCTAGATCTTTCCACTCAGTTAAAGATCTTGCTGTTTAGTGTATGTATACTTCCTTTCATTTGTAAAATATACTACTTCACATTTCTCTGCATTGAACTGAATTTGCCACCTATTTGCTCTTTCCACCAACCTATCTGTGATCTCATGCATCCTTCTTCATAGTTTGCCATGTCCCCTAATTTGGTATCATTAGCAAACTTTGATATTATTCCTCTTGTTCTTGTGTCCAAATCAGTTATATGTGGAAAACAAGAGTTCTCAACATAGATCTTTGGGCACACCATTTAATAGACTTAACTGAAAAAATATGCTATGGAATAGTTACGGTTTTGATTTTTTTCCAACATCTTTGCCTCATGTAGACAGGTTTTGTTAGTAGATCAAGTTCATCATGAACTGAAATCTGTGTCTTTTTTCAATGCCACGTTTGTGACATAAGAAATAGGAGCAGGAGTAGACCCTTCGAGCCTGCTCCGCCATTCAATGAGATCATGGCTGATCTTCTGCCTCAACTCCATTCACCGGCCCTATCGCCATATCCCTTGATGCCTTTACTAGTTAGAAATCTATCGACTTCTGTTTTGAATATACCCAATGACTGAGCCTCCACAGCCCTCTGGGGTAGAGAATTCCAAAGATTCACCACCCTCTGTGTGAAGAAATTTCTTCTCATCTCAGTCATGAATGGCCTACCCTTTATCCTGAGGCCGTGGCCCCTGGTTCTAGACTCCCCAGCCAAGGGAAACATTCTCCCAGCATCCACCCTATCAAGCCCTGTAATAATTTTGTATGCTTCAATGAGATCCCCTCTCATTCTTCTGAATTTAAGAGAATACAGGCCTAGTTTACTCAATCTCTTCTCATACGACAGTCCCGCCATCCCAGGAATCAATCTCGTGACCCTTCGTTGCACTCCCTCTGTGGCAAGTATATCATTCCTTCGGTAAGGAGACCAAAATTGTACACAGTACTCCTGGTGTGGTCTCACCAAGGCCCTATATAATTGGAGTAAGACTTCTTTACTCCTGTACTCAAATCCTCTTGTAATGAAGGCCAGCATACCATTTGCCTTCCTAATGGCTTGCTGCACCTGAACATTCACTTTCAGTAACTTCACATTTATCCACATTATATTCCATCTGCCATGTTCTCGCCCACTCACTGAGCCTGTCGAGATCCCCTTGAAGCCTCTTCACATCCTCTTCACAACTGACACTGCCACCTAGCTTTGTATCATCAGCAAATTTGGAAATGTTACATTTAGTCCCCTCATCCAAATCATTGATATAGATTGTGAATAGCTGGGGCCCAAGCACCGATCCTTGTGGTACCCCACTAGTCACAGCCTGCCATCCTGAAAAAGACCTGTTTATCCCTACTCTTTGTTTTCTGTGTTAACTAATTCTCAATCCATGCTAGTATATTACCCCCTATTCCATGTGCCCTAATTTTGTTCACCAACCTCTTGTGTGGGACCTTATCGAAGGCCTTCTGAAAATCCAGATACACCACATCTACCGGTTCCCCTTTGTCTACTCCATTAGTTACATCTTGGTGACACGCACAGCTCAGGCCTAACAATTAACCACAACTGTGGTAAACTTCATGTTGGAGAATATGTCGGATGACAACAACTTATATTTATATAGCACCTTTAACGTAGTAAAATGTCCCAAGGCGCGTCACAGGAGTGATTATCAAACAAAATTTGACACCGAGCCACATATGGAGGTATTAGGGGGCCAAGAGCTTGGTCAAAGAGGTAGGTTTTCAGGAGCGTCTTAAAGGAGGAAAGAGGCGGCGAGGTTTTGGGAGGGAATTCCAGAGCTTAGGGCCTT
This sequence comes from Squalus acanthias, assembly GCA_030390025.1. NCBI lineage: Eukaryota > Metazoa > Chordata > Chondrichthyes > Squaliformes > Squalidae > Squalus > Squalus acanthias. The sequence goes on along the minus strand of CM059437.1, from coordinate 24,593,678 downwards.
GGCAGCTGAAGGCATAGCCGCCAATGGTGGAGCGATTAAAATCGGGGATGCTCAGTCGGAGGAGCACAAATATCTCGGAGGGTTGTAGGGCTGTCTCCTATCAGCTCAAACAGTGAAAGATACCACCTCAGGCCACTTTAGACATGCTAGTTTGTTTATAAAATGGTGCATAAAAATAAGACATAAGCAAACCACTAAATAGCATAAAATATGTATATGAGGGAACTGCCACCAGACCCTAGGAACAGGAATAGGCCATTCAGCTCCTCAAGCCTGTCCTGCCATTCTATTGGATCATCCTTCAACTCCAGTTACCCACCTTTTCTCCATAATTCCTTGATACCCTTACCTAACAAAAATCTATTAATCGCAGTCTTTTGACGCAGCATCCACAGCCTTTTGGGGGAAAGAGTTCCAGATTTCCTTTACCCTTTGTGGAAAAATACTTTTGTGTTCAAAAAACCCCACAAAGGATGAACATAAATTATTCAGAAAGCTGCTTCCTTTATAGTCTCTTGGAATGTAGCAGTTGCTTTGAACAATTTAGCTGAGCTTTCTATTTTATTGGTACATATTCCACACAATGACCGAGAAAGGCATAATGAATTGTAACTGCGTCCGCCACATATTTCTCCTAGACGTGTCTTTTCACATGGACCACCAGAAACTAGATTGATGTTGTTTTACAATAGCAAAATACTGCGGATGCTGGAAATCTGAAATAACAACAGAAAATGCTGGAAACACTCAGCAGGCCAGGCAGCGTCGAGGAGAGAGAAACGGAGTCAACATTTCGGGTTCGACCAAACCGTTGACTCTGCTTCCCTCTCCTCAGTGCTGCCTGACCTGTTGAGGTTATTTTAAACAGGCATTACCCTATTTATTTTAAGCCACTTGAAAACTGAAAATAATTGAAAAACGAGTTAGAATGTGAAGACACGTACACAGTCGATCGGAAAATCTAATCTTGCATCTCCATCGGTCAAGCTGCAGACATTAGCTTTTTAAATATGCTGCACAGGCCATCAAGCCAGCATTGCCTTTACTGATTTCCGAACAAATGGCCTTTGCTCTATTTCTTACAGCCCCCTCTTGCCTTCCATTTTGTGCCTAGTTAGCAGCCTCCATTTTGGACCTCAGCTACTTGAAACTAAAATAAAGACAGAAATTCCAACTTTGTCACAGTGACATTCTATTTTACATTCCTGTTGCTTCAAAGTTTGCATTTTTGGTTTATCCTAAACACACTCGGTCTTTTACAAACCCGTGACACATCGGTTTTAGTTTTGCAACTCCTGAAAATGGAATGTAGAAAATCTTGCAGCAAACGGCAAAGAAAGCATTGCAGAAAATAGAATTTGAACTTGAAAAGAGAATTTGGTCCTGATTTTAACGGCGAGTGGGTTTGGGCAGGTGGGTGGTGCTGCAAAAAAATCAGGCTCGGGCCTGCGAGGGAGCGGCGGCTGTGGGAGAAAATAAAGGTCGGTGATTTTCAGGCCCAGTCGAGCAGCAGGAGCAACGGCAGAATTCGAGAGTGACGTCACAGTACAGAAAGTGACACCGGCGCAGGGGAAGAAGCTGATTGGTGAGTAGTGGGTGAGTGCATTTTTTGCCTTCAATTTTAAGTTTATTTCCTTTAAGGTAGTTCATAGTTAAGGTAGTTCAGGAGAGCAAGAATCCGAGAGTTTAAATTTGAGGTAAGAGTTTTTAATTAAAAGTATGGCAGGGGACCTCAGTCCCGTGCGTTGCACGGCCTGCAGCATGTGGGAATTCCTAAACGCTTCTTGCAGTCAGGATGACCACATGTGCAGTAAGTGCCAACGGTTTGGCCAACTTGAGATCCGGTTTTCGGAGCTCGAGCATCAGCTGGAGGCACTGCGGTGTATCCGCAAGGCTGAGAGTTACGTGGATAGCACGTTTTTAGACGTGGTCACCCTGCAGCTTAAGAAAGTGCAGTCAGAGAGGGAATGGGAGACCACCAGTCAGAAGAAGGGGGGCAGGCAGGTAGTCAGGAAAGCCCCAGAGTGCATCTCACTCAACAACCATTTTTCTGTGTTGGAAAACGGTGAAAGTGACAGTTCCTCTGGGGAGTGCAGCCAGAGCCAAGTTCACGGCACTGTGGGTGGCTCAGCTGCACAAGGGGGAGCGGAGTAAGAGTGGAAGGACAGTAGTGGTAGGAGACTCAATAGTGAAGGGTGCAGACGTGAGATCTGGGAGTCCTTGTGCACCAGTCGCTGAAGGTAAGCATGCAGGTGCAGCAGGCGGTTAAGAAGGCAAATGGTATGTTGGCCTTCATAGCGAGAGGATTCGAGTACAGGAGCAAGGATGTCTTGCTGCAGTTGTACAAAGCCTTGGTGAGACCACACCTTGAGTATTGTGTGCAGTTTTGGTCGCCTTATCTGAGGAAGGATGTTCTTGCCATGGAGGGAGTGCAGCGAAGATTCACAAGGCTGATACCTGGGATGGCAGGAAAGACGTATGAAGAGAGATTGGGTCGATTAGGCTTATATTCGCTAGAGTTTCGAAGAATGAGAGGGGATCTCATTGAAACTTATAAAATTCTAACAGGACTAGACAGACTAGATGCAGGAAGGATGTTCCCAATGGCGGGGGAGTCCAGAACCAGAGGTCACAGTCTAAGGATAAGGGGTAAGCCATTTAGGACTGAGATGAGGAGGAATTTCTTCACCCAGAGAGTGGTGAACCTGTGGAATTCTGTACCACAGAAGGCAGTTGAGGCCAATTCATTAAATATATTCAAGAAGGAGATAGATATATTTCTTAAGGCTAAAGGGATCAAGGGATATGGGGAGAAAGCAGGGACATGGTACTGAATTTGGATGATCAGCCATGATATCATTAAATGGCGGAGCAGGCTCGAGGGGCCGAATGGCCTACTCCTGCTCCTATCTTCTATGCTTCTATGACTCCAGGATGCTATGTTGCCTCCCTGGTGCCAGGGTCAAGGATGTCACTGAACGGCTGCAGGGCATTCTGAAGGGGGAGAGCGAACAGTCAGAGGTCGTGGTTCACATTGGTACCAACGACATAGGTAGAAAGAGGGATGAGGTCCTGCAACAAGAATTTAGGGAGCTAGGTAACAGATTAAAAAGCAGGACCTCAAAGGTTGTAATCTCTGGATTACTCCCGGTGCCACGTGCTAGTGAGTATAGGAATAGGAGAATAGAGCAGATGAATGCGTGGCTAAAGAGTTGGTGCAGGAGGAAGGGCTTTAGTTTCCTGGATCACTGGGTCTGTTTCTGGGGAAGGTGGGACCTGTACAAGTCGGACGGGTTGCACCTGAACCGGAACAGGACCAACATCCTTGCGGGGAGGTTTGCTAGTGCTGTTGGGGGGAGGTTTAAACTAACTTGGCAGGGGGATGGGATACGGAGTGGAGCTATAGTAGGGGAAGATGCACAGCCAAATATAGAGGAAAAAACAAGTCAGTCTGGAAGGCAGAGCAAATATGTAACGGCACAAGGGAGTGTGGCAAGGCTGGATGGCACTTATTTTAATGCAAGGAGTCTTGCGAGTAAGGCAGATGAATTGAAGGTGTTGATGAACACATGGGAGTATGATGTTGCTATCACAGAGACATGGTTGAGGGAGGGGCAGGACTGGCAGCTCAATATTCTGGGGTATAGAATCTTCAGGCGAGACAGAGGGGGGTGTAAAAGAGGAGGGGGTGTCGCAATATTCATCAAGGAGTCAATTACTGCAGTAAGGAGGGATGATATCTTAGCAGGTTCCTCTAATGAGGCCATATGGGTAGAACTTAAAAACAAAAAGGGCCAAGCACTTTGCTGGGAGTGTACTATAGGCCCCCAAACAGTCGGGGAGATAGAGGAACAGATATGTAGGCAAATCTCAGAGAAGTGTAGAAATAATAGGGTAATAATAGTAGGGGATTTCAACTTCCCCAATATTAACTGGGATAGTCAAAGTGTGAAAGGCTTAGAGGGTGCGGAATTCTTAAAGTGCATCCAGGAGAGCTTTTTGAGCCAGCATGTAGAAAGTCCTACAAGAGAGGGGGCGGTACTGGACCTAATTCTAGGGAATGTAGCCAGGCAAGTGGTAGAAGTGTCAGTAGGGAGCATTTTGGTGACAGTGACCATAATTCGGTGAGATTTAAGTTGTCATGGAAAAGGACAAAGATGGACCGGAAATAAAGGTTCTAAATTGGGGGAAGGCCGATTTTAAAATGATACGGCAGGATCTGGCCAAAGTGGACTGGGATCAGCTACTTGTAGGAAAATCCACATCAGAGCAGTGGGAGTCTTTCAGAAAGGAAATAGAGAGAGTACAGCACCAACATGTTCCCGTAAAGATCAAGGGTGGGACCAACAAGTCCAGGGAACCTCGGATGTCAAGGGATATACAAGAATGGATTCGGGAAAAAAAGGGAGGCTTTTGGCAGATACAAAGGACTAAAAACAGTGGAAGCCCTAGAGGAGTATAGAAAGTGCAGGGGGGTACTTAAAAAAGTAAATTAGGAGAGCGAAGAGGGGGTATGAAAAAACACTGGCGGGCAAAATAAAGGAAAATCCCAAGGTGTTTTATAAGTATATTAAGGGCAAGAGGATAACCAGGGAAAGAATAAGGCCCATTAGGGACCAAAGTGGCAACCTGTGTGGAGAGCCGGAAGATGTAGGTGAGGTTTTAAATGAATATTTTGCATCTGTGTTCACTATGGAGAAGGACGATGTAGGCATAGAAATCAGGCAGGAGGATTGTGATATACTTGAACAAATTAGCATTGAGAGGGAGGAGGTACTAGAGGTTTTAGCGGGCTTAAAAGTGGATAAATCCCCAGGCCCAGATGAGATGTATCCCAGGCTGCTGTGTGAGGCAAGGGAGGAGATTGCAGGGGCTCTGACACAAATTTTCAGAACTCTCTGGCCACAGGGGATGTGCCAGAGGACTGGAGGACAGCTAACGTAGTACCATTATTCAAGAAGGGTAGTAGGGATAAACCAGGGAATTACAGGCCAGCGAGCCTAACATCAGTGGTAGGGAAATTATTGGAAAAAATTCTGAGGGACAGAATTAGTCTCCACTTGGAGAGGCAAGGATTAATCAAGGATATAGTTAGCATGGCTTTGTCAGGAGGAGATCATGTCTAACCAATTTGATTGAATTTTTCGAGGGGGTGACTAGGTGTGTGGATGAGGGTAGTGCAGTTGATTTAGCCTACATGGACTTCAGTAAGGCTTTTGACAAAGTCCCACATGGGAGACTGGTCAAGAAGGTAAGAGCCCATGGGATCCAGGGAAATTTGGCACATTGGATCCAAAATTGGCTTAGTGGCAGGAGGCAGAGGGTGATGGTTGAAGGTTGTTTTTGTGACTGGAAGCCTGTGTCCAGTGGTGTACCGCAGGGATCGGTGCTGGGTCCCTTGCTGTTTGTAGTGTACATTAATGATTTAGATATGAATGTAGGAGGTATGATCAGTAAGTTCGCATTTGACACGAAAATTGGTGGAGTGGTAAATAGTGAGAGGGAAGCCTCAGGCTACAGGACAATATATTGGTCAGATGGGCAGAACAGTGGCAAATGGAATTTAACCCTGAAAAGTGTGAGGTGATGCATTTTGGGAGGACTAACAAGGCAAGGGAATACACAATGAATGGTAGGACCCTAGGAAGGACAGAGGATCAGAGGGACCTTGGTGTGCATGTACATAGATCCCTGAAGGCAGCAGGACAGGTAGATAAGGTGGTTAAAGAAGGCATATGGGATACTTGCCTTCATTCGCCGAGGCATAGAATATAAGAGCAGGGAGGTTATGATGGAGCTGTACAAAATGCTAGTTAGGCCACAGCTGGAATACTGTGTGCAGTTCTGGTCGCCACACTATAGGAAGGATGTGATTGCATTGGAGAGGGTGCAGAGGAGATTCACCAGGATCTTACCTGGGCTGGAGCATTTCAGCTATGAAGAGAGACTGGACAGGCTGGGGTTGTTTTCCTTAGAGCAGAGAAGGCTGAGGGGGGACCTGATTGAGGTGTACAAAATTATGAGGGAAATAGATAGGGTAGATAGAAAGGAACTTTTCCCCTCAGTAGAGGGGTCAATAACCAGGGTGCATAGTTTCAAGGTAAGGGGCAGAGATTTAGAGGGGATTTGAGGGAAACCTTTTTCACCCAGAGGGTGGTTGGAATCTGGAACTCACTGCCTGAAAGGGTGGTAGAGGCAGGAACCCTCGCAACATTCAAGAAGCATTTAGATGAGCACTTGAAACACCATAGCATACAAGGCTACGCGCCAAGTGCTGGAAAATGGGATTAGAATAGATAGGGCTTGATGGCCGGCGCAGACATGATGGGCCAAAGGGCCTCTTTCTGTGCTGTATAACTATGACTCTAGCAACCTGGGGCTGGATTTTGCCAATGGGGAGCTTTTGGAGGCGGGACTCCCACTTGTCGGGTTTCAGTCCCAGCGGGCTTAGCAGGCCAATTAAGGGGAAGTCGGTGACAGAGAACGTCAATGTATGACATTTCATCTGTCAAAATTTTTTGACATGAATTGTCATCATTTGACAGCTCTGTGAAGCTGTCAAATGCCGACATTCTATGTAGTTTGATGAGTTCTTGAATTTTGCAGAAATTAGATGGTTGTTGCATTGGAGAATGCAACGGCCATCTGTCATCTCTGCCGCGGAGGTGCGAGACTCTCCGCATATTCAACGATTGAAGCCTGCAGGAAGAAACAAAGGTAAGTAAACTTTTTTTTAACACTTTCCACTTACCTCACATACTCACCTCTCCACAGTTGCACCCATCACTTACCTTCACAGCGCACTTTTGCACCCCGCAGACCCCCGCAGACCCACTACTCGCTTCGGTGACCCTGGCGGGGTTCGGAACCTTCGGGAAGCCGCACTTGTGTGGGCAAAATAGGGATAATCCTCTTATCTGCCTGTTAACTACCTGTTAACAGGCAGATAAGTGGCACTAATCCCCTTCCCGCCTCCAAGGAGACGGGACCCGGCGTGGGTCAGCTACCCGCCCTCTGGCAAGATGGCACGGAGGCGGGCTGGGCACCCGCCCGCAAATTCTGCCATTTTCCTGGCAGTCCCGCCTCCCCAGGGCTGGCAAGATTGCGCCCTAGATGCACAGATAGCCCCTAGGATCCCTATTTTGAAAAGCAAGCCGGTGTATGATAAGTAGTTACTCATCGAGATTGGTCAAAATCTGATTGCTGTATTGTTACATCGTTGTCAATTGACAAATGGTTACCAGCATGCTTGCATCTTAAAAAAAGACCAATATCTGAGGCCAACATGAAAAGTAACTTCTTAACTTTATTTAAACGAGCAAATTCTAACCAAAGTGCTGTAATCTCGCATCAGTGAAGCAGTTCCCCCCCGCCCCCCCCCCCCCCCCCCCCGCCAAACATTTGATGGGCCTTTATGTGAGGGTTGTATTGCATCCGTTTTAGACCTATTCATGTTGCTGTGAGGAACCCTTTTTATTACATCAGTGAAATTAATAATTAATAAATTAATTTGCAGGAGGGCTATTTCGCACAGTAATGTCAATGCTATCAACAAATTATGATGTGGAGATGCCGGTGTTGGACTGGGGTGGACAAATATGAGAAGTCGTACAACACCAGGTTATAGTCCAACAGCTTTATTTGAAATCACAAGCTCTCGGAGCGCTGCTCCTTCGTCAGGTGACCTGACAAAGGAGCAGCGCTCCGAAAGCTTGTGATTTCAAATAAAGCTGTTGGACTATAACCTGGTGTTGTGCGACTTCTCACATTTATCAACAAATTAGCAAGAGGTTTTTTTGGAGTAAGAGCAGTGAACATCCTGTAATTAGCTACTAAACAAAAATAAACAAGAAAATGATAGCTATAGCAAAGTGTACAGTACAAGAGTTCATACCTCTTTGTGAATTGGGCCTTGGGTAGGTAATAAATCACTGAACTGGGTTCACTTTTTACAGGAAGTAGCTGTATAGCGCAACGTTATTTTGAATAATATATTTTCTGTATTAATGGATCCTTTACGATTAACTTTAACAAAAATACTATTTTAAGATGCATATCTTTTTACAGTATGCCGCTTAACTTTATTCAGTAGTATGTTTATTGTATGACAACTCAGTGTATCAACACACATTTTAGGGTTTGAGTAATGTAATGGGTGGAATGCTGTCATTATGTCCATGGCATCTCTGTTCAAATCTAATTCAGGACTTCCCTTTAATTATGTGAAATTCCCGTTCCCAATGTGCACTATAACTACTGCAAGTTTGAATAGAGCTGCAGCACCTCAGAACAAAGCAAAACAATGCAGCTGCTGGTTTCTGTCTCATTTGCCAGGCGTCCAGTTACAGTATGGTTGAAAGTTGGTTTCTATTCTGGATAGCGTGCCCTGGAATACATTGCACAATGAAGTACAGCATACAATGCCATTGCATGGTGCATCATGGGGCAGGAAGTGGTTATGTTATACAGTTTAAGATGCATGAGAGAAATAATTCCACCCTCGATATGTGTAATGAGATCATAAGTTTGCTTCTGAAGATGATGATTTTGTCTGTTTCTATTTCAAGCAAAATCAAAATTCTAAAACACATGAATAATTTGACTTGGAACAAATCTTCATCAATGTATTTATGATGCTGCTGTGCGCACCAGAGGATATCTTACCTATTGTTAGTAGAGGAAAGGGGGCTTTTATTCTCCATCTGGTTTCCTTATACCTTAATGCAGATGTTGGGTGACCAAAGTAGGAAAATGTCCCACTGTCGAGTACTGGCATTCCTTATCTTGATGACCACAAAATTTCAACAAGCAAGAATCAACTATGAGAGTGAGGACATTTTTTTTAACCAGCACAGATCTATATTTGTGCACAGTCATTGTTCTCCTCACTGTGTGACAGTCTATTTCTTTCTAACACAATTATAGAACTAATTAAGGTATTCATTAGCTAACAGTTTTCAACTACAAGTCCATGCCTTCCATGTCCAACAGGGGGCTTTGCACAAACAAAATAAACTAGCAAATGGTTGAATGAAGTCTGTAAAGCTAGAGTTATGTAGTAAACAAGAGTAGAACAAATCAACACCCATTGTGTCAAAATCAACAGAGTCAACAGTCAAGTTGTGTCTATTAAAAATTGAACAGCTGTTCGCAGCACATACTGACAGCCACATAATCATAGGATGAAGAGCAAAGCAATTGTTTGAAAGGTCACCAATGTTTATAATTTTATCTTCACTGGATAATAGAGGCTTAACTTTACAACAGCTGCAATAAACCACATGTCCTCAGTAAGTCTTCCAAATCAATCAATGGCATACCTGAAATCTAGACCCGCACTCGACCACAGTAAGACCCCCGTGTCGCTAGAGGAGCCATGCAATTTCAATTTCGGTAAAATATGTTGCATATAACAGCATGGCACAGGTTCGACGAGCCGAATGGCCTCCTGTGCTGTAACCATTCTATAAGTGTGGCACCACATACTTCCTCTTAACAATTTTGTGTAATATTTCTCTGTAACACTTCTTAGTCACACTTATCATCAAATTTATTCCAACCTAGAAAAATTTACTAAGTAAATTTATTCTACCACACCTTGATTGGATCATTCTTCCCATGTGATTGACTCTGACCCCTGGTCCTGCCAGCCCTGACCCCTCAGCAAATGCACCCATTGGCCTTAATGGGACACATGTCTAGAAAGAAAGAACTTCCGTTTATATAGCGCCTGTCATGACCTCCGGACGTCCCAAAGCGCTTTACAGTCAATTAAGTACTTTTGAAGTGTAATCACTGTTGTAATGTAGGAAACATGGCAGTCAATTTATACACAGCAAGGTCCCACAAACAGCAATTGTGATAATGACCAGATAATCTTTTTTTGTGATGTTGGTTGAGGGATAGATATTGAGCAGGACACCGGGAGAACTCCACTGCTCTTGTTCGAATGATGCCATGGGATCTTTTATGTCCAGCTGCGAGCGCAGACTTGGCTTGTTTCATCCGAAAGATGGCACCTCTGACAGTGCAGCACTCCCTCAGCACTGAAGTTTACATTTTGTTTGGCATTGTATAATGTTCCGGTCCGTATAAATCACTTCAATCTCTGCCTTGCCATGAACAATGCCGCGGGACTTCCACTATCAATTTATTAAAAACAGTACATGAATGCATGCAGATATCACTCTGCAGATGTCAAACCTTTGCACAATTTTAGAATGCTGTGTGCTTCTGAGCTGGGCCTGAAACTGACAAGCACATTCCAATTTGCAAATTTCTTTTACCAAACAGCAGTTAAAACTGAAATGATGTGAGACTTTGTGGCCATAAAAGGACACAGCACAGCAGAACAGCACATTGTGTTTTACACGGTGTAACATACTGTCCTTATAAAACAGCATATCATCCAACTAGCATAAGCAACACCATGGGAATCCACTAGTATATAATAAACAGAAGGCGGGGGTGATTAGAATGAAAGCACTCATACGTAATGTTAAAATATTATCTAAATTCCCTCAATGAGACTATTGTAATCACACCCAGCCAGCCACTATTCCCCACAGCTTTGAAATTATGTTGTGCAAAGATTGTAAATGGGTTAACACCATCATTAAATTAGTAGATCATAGAATTTCATACAGAGGGGTTAAATGTTTAAATGTTAATCTTCACATGAGATTATATAACTTACTGGCAGTTATTTATTCCATTATACCATCTACAAGGCACAAGTAAGGAGTGTGATGGCATACTCTCCACTTGCCTGGATAAAGTGCAGCTGCAACACTCAAGAAGCTCGACACCATCCAGGACAAAGCAGCCCGTTTGATTGGCACCCCATCCACCACCTTAAACATTCACTCCCTCCACCACCGGCGCACCGTGGCTGCAGTGTGTAACATCTACAAGATGCACTGCAGCAACTCACCAAGGCTTCTTCGGCAGCACCTCCCAAACCCGTGACCTCTTCCACCTAGAAGGACAAGGGCAGCAGGTTCATGGGAACACCACCACCTCCAAGTTCCCCTCCAAGTCACACACTATCCTGACTTAGAAGTATATCGCCGATCCTTCATCGTTGCTGGGTCAAAATCCTGGAACTCCCTCCCTAACAGCACTGTGGGAGTACCTCCACCACACGGACTGCAGCGGTTCAAGAAGGTGGCTCACCACCACGTTCTCAAGGGCAATTAGGGATGGACAATAAATGCTGGCCTTGCCAGCGACGTCCCCAGATCCATAAGCGAATAAAAAAAATTATACTATATTATCTTATGATTACTGGATGGTGTCGATATTTCATAAAATTACATTGAGTATTACAGCACAGAAACAGGCCATTTGGCCCAACAGGTCAATGTTGGTGTTTATGCTCCACACGAGCCTCCTCCCACCTTACTTCATCTCACCCTATCTACAACATCCACTTTTGCCATGATAATTCAATGTAATAAATTCTAAATTCTCCTCTGCAGGCTGTATAGCAGAGCTACTTCTGAAGTTTACCAATTACTGTCTTAAATTGGTAGCACCTTTGTGCTTATGTGAGAATAATGACAATTCATTACTGCTTAGATGCAACCATTTTTTAAATTTAAATTTAAATGACCTGAACAAAAGAAAAACAACTATTAGTTGTTTTCATTGGTGTAAATAGGGTACCATAGTTTGCAAAGGGGACTTTAAATCAATGCATTTAAAGTATGCTTTCATTTATTCAGTGCTTCTTAATTCAAATAGGCAGTTCTGGTGCTATTTTTGAATGAGATGCTATTATAGAATGATGATGCCAAAAGTGTAATCTTTAATTACAATGAGGCACAGTTTTCCCCCAGCGTTTAATGGGCCTTTATGTCAGGGTTGTATTGCATCCATTTTAGATCTGTTGATGTGAGGAATTCTTTTTTGCTGCATAAGTGAAATTAAAAATTAATGAATAATGATTGATAAGGAGGGCTATTTAGCACAATGTCAGTGCTATCAACACATTAACGTGCTTTTTTGGAATTAGAGCAGCGAACATCCTGTAATTAGCTACTGTACAAAAATAAACAAGAAAATGATCGCTATAACAAAGTGTACAGTACAGACAATAAGAGCTCAGACCTCTTTCTGAATTGGCCTTTGGATGGGTAAGAAATCACTGCACTGGGTTTACTTTTTATAGAAAGTAGCTTTATGACGCAGCATTATTTGGAATAATATTTTGCATTAATGGATCTTTTATGATTAACCTGAACAAAAATACTGTTTTATGATGCCTATTTTTAGAGTATGCCATTTAACTTTATTTAAAATATATTTACTGTGTAACAACTCAATACTGTATCAACATATAGTTTGGGGTTTGGGAAATGCAATGGGTAGAATACTATCATTTTGCCTATGGCACCTCCATTCAAATCTAATTCAGACTACCCTTTAATGGTGCAAGAATCCTATTCCCAATATGCAGTATAACAAACTAATTATAATCTTTCCTTCAAACTAACATATCATTCAAATTTGCTTAGCCTTATTTTTATGTTCAAAAAATTGTCAAGAAAGGTAAGCAATCATTGAAAAATCACCAACCAACTCCGATATGTTCAATATTAATATTCAGCTATAAAAACAGTTAATGCTGGAAATACTCAGCAGGTCAGGCAGCATCTGTGGAGAGAGAAACAGCGTTAACGTTTCAGGTCATTGACCTTTCATCAGAACTGGCAAAAGTTAGAGATGTAACAGGTTTTAAGCAAGTACAGAGGCAGGGAAAGGGGGAGGGGAGGAAAGAACAAAAGGGAAGGTCTATGATAGGGTAAGAGGCCGGAGGGAGGGGTCCAGGTGGAACGAGAATTCTGAAGACGGGAGAAAGGGTCCGTTGTGCGGGGTGCGGGGGGGGGGGAGACTTCTGGCCAAAGAGGTGGGCGCGGAGGCAAAGGTGACACCCTCCACTACTTTAACAGTTTCCAGTTTTCTGGCCCTAGTTATCTTCTTTTCACCATGGATGTCCAGTCCCTCTACACCTCCATCTCCCACCAGGATGGCCGCTTCTTCCTTAAACGGAGGCCCAACCAGTCACCATCCACCACCACCCTTCTCCACCTGGCTGAACATGTTCTTACCTTGAACAACTTCTCCTTTGACTTCCCTACCTCTGTACTTGCTTAAAATCTGTTACATCTCTAACTTTTGCCAGTTCTGATGAAAGGTCATCAACTTGAAACGTTAACTCTGTTTCTCGCTCCACAGATGCTGCCTGACCTGCTGAGTATTTCCAGCATTTTCTGTTTTTAGTTTAGATTTCCAGCATCCACAGTATTTTGCTTTGATATTAATATTCAGCAGATGTTACTAGGATGCTGCCAGTATGGGGGAATTACAACCTTTTTGAAACTTTGATAGTTCTAATTTTTTTGAAACAACTTTGAATGATAGTCCACTCAGTGAGAGATCTCTTCCTTTCATATGCCGAATAGAACGTTTTTTGGCAGCTTGGCTCAGTTGGCAGCACTCCTGCCTCTGAGTCAGAAGATTGTGGTTTCAACCCAAGTAAGGATATAATCTAGGCTGACGCTACATTGCAATGCCGGAGCCGTGTTGCATGTTTGAGGTGCTATTTTTTCGGAAGAGATGTATCGTTTGAATCGGAGCAGCGAGTTCTGCTGTTGTCCTGAACAATATTCCTCTCTCAAACACCACCACTAAAAACAGACTAACTAGTTAGTCACCTCATTTGCTCAAATTAGTTGCTGTGTTTACCTACTCATAACAACAGTGGCTGCGCTTCAAAATTAATTCACTTTGAAGATCTTTGGTTGGTCCTGGGGATTTGTTGAGATGCTATATAAATGCATGTTCTTTATTTCTGCTTTGTTACTTTATAAGTCATAACTTTAGTAAAAGGCAATCAGGGCCAATGGTTACAATGATTGAATAAGTCAGATTTTAGTTTTATTATTAGATTCTTAATTTTTTGCTGTTTTGTGGATTGCATTCCACAATTCTATCCATTTCCCATGGAATCAGTAAACCAATGGTCTTGAATATGATCTACATTTTTTTATTATTCGTTGGGATGTGGGCATCGCTGGCAAGGCCAGCATTTATTGCCCACCTCCAGTTGCCCTTGAGTAGGTGGTGGTGAGCCGCCTTCTTGAACCGCTGCAGTCCGTGTGGTGAAGGTACTCCCACAGTGCTGTTAGGGAGGGAGTTCCAGGATTTTGACCCAGCGACGATGAAGGAACGGTGATATACTTCCAAGTCAGGATGGTGTGTGACTTGGAGGGGAACTTGGAGGTGGTGGTGTTCCCATCCGCCTGCTGCCCTTGTCCTTCTAGGTGGTAGAGGTCGTGGTTTTGGGAGGTGCTGCCGAAGAAGCCTTGGCGAGTCACTGCAGTGCATCTTCTAGATAGTACACACTGCAGCCATGGTACACCGGTGTTGGAGGGAGTGAATGTTTAAGTGGTGGATGGGGTGCCAATCAAGCGGGCTGTTTTGTCTTGGATGGTATCGAGCTTCTTGAGTGTTGTTGGAGCTGCACTCATCCAGGCAAGTGGAGAGTATTCCATCACACTCCTGACTTATGCCTTGTAGATGGTGGAAAGGCTTTGGGGAGTCGGGAGGTGAGTCACTCGCCGCAGAATACCCAGCTTCTGACTTGCTCTTGTTGCCACAGTATTTATGTGGCTGGTTCAGTTAAGTTTCTGGTCAATGGTGACCCCCCAGGATATTGATGGTGGGGGATTCAGTGATGGTAATGCCATTGAATGTCAAGGGGCGGTGGTTAGATGCTCGCTTGTTGGAGATAGTCATTGCCTGGCACTTCTGTGGCGCAAATGTTACTTGCCACTTATCAGCCCAAGCCTAAATGTCATCCAGGTCTTGCAGTGTGCGGGCATGGACTGCTTCATTATCTGAGGAGTAGCGAATGGCACTGAACTCAGTGCAGTCATCAGCGAACATCCTTATTTCTGACCTTATGATGGGAGGTCATTGATGAAGCAGCTGAAGATGGTTGGGCCTAGGACACAGCCCTGAGGAACTCCTGCAGCGATGTCCTGTGGCTGTGATGTCTTGTTGCATGTGGGCATGGACTGCTTCATTATCTGAGTGAGTTGTGAATGGCGCTGAACACTGCAGTCATCAGCGAACATCCCCATTTCTGACCTTATGTTGGAGGGAAGGTCATTGATGAAGCAGCTGAAGATAGTTGGACCTAGGACACTGCCCTAAGGAACTCCTGCAGCGATGTCCTGGGGCTGTGATGATTGACCTTCAACCACCGCAACCATCTTCCTTTGTGCGAGGTATGACTCCAGCCAGTGGAGCCTTTTCCCCCGATTCCCATTGACTTCAGTTTTACTAGGGCTCCTTGATGCCACACTCGGTCAAATGCTGTCTTGATGTCAAGGGCTGTCACTCTCACTCTCACCTCTTTTGTCCATGTTTGGACCAAGGTTGTAATGAGGTCTGGAGCCGAGTGGTCCTGGTGGAACCCAAACTGGGCATCAGGTTATTGGTGAGTAAGTGCTGCTTGATAGTACTGTCGACAACACCTTCCATCACTTTGCTGATGATTGAGAGTAGACTGATGGGGCGATAATTGGCCGGATTGGATTTGTCCTGCTTTTTGTGGACAGGACATATCTGGGCAGTTTTCCACATTGTCGGATAGATGCCAGTGTTATAGCTGTACTGGAACAGCTTGGCTAGAGGCGCGGTTAGTTCTGGAGCACAAGTCTTCAGCACGACAGCCGAGATGTTGTCGGGGCCCACAGCCTTTGCTGTATCCAGTGCGCTCAGCTGTTTCTTGATATCACGTGGAGTGAATCGAATTGGCTGAAGACTGGCTTCTGTGGTGGTGGGGACCTCAGGAGTAGGCCGATATGGATCATCCACTCGGCACTTCTGGCTGAAGATGGTTGCAAACACTTCAGCCTTGTCTTTTGCACTCACATGCTGTGCTCCACCATTATTGAGGATGTGGATATTCATGGAGCCTCCTCCTCCCGTTAGTTGTTTAATGGTCCACCACCATTCACAACTGGATAATATTGAATTCTGATTATTACTTTTAATAATCAGAATTCAATGGACGGATACATTTTCACAATTAAAAATCATTGGCACAAACCCATCTTTTTCTAAGTGGCCATAACCATCTTTATACCACTTTTGTCCAATGGGTGTGGGTACCCTCAACCCTCATCGTTTGGGTTTGGGTTTGGGTTACGGGAGCCCATAAAAAAAACCATGCCATAAAGGACTAAGCACCCTATGGGTTGGTATAAAGATGGTTATGGCCATGCAAGGAGACACAGGGTTGTCAGGCTGTTAATCAGCCTGCAAATCCTTCCACTACTTCACACTGTTCTCCAAGGAAGAGTGTGAAGATATGAACCCAACAACACCCCACCCCCCAGCCTGCGTATCCTTGTCCTTCAATACCTTGAAGTGATAGTAGCTCCATTTCTAATAAAGAGCCGCGTCACTGTGCGAACGTGACATTAGTTGAGTGAATGTTGTGCCCGATAAAGGAGAACTTGATGCACTCGGACCCTGCTAGCAGCGATAATGGTTCTTCTGGCGGCGTGCCTTGTGAGAACGTCAGATTTAAAGGGCGCGCTTCACTCAGCCAGCACGTTGTGCCCTGATCTTTCAGCACTTGTAAAACAGGGCGGATTTGAACAGGCTGTTCAAAAAAAAAGACGGTAAATTACATTTCGTCACCCTGCAATGGAGCATCTCGTTGACTAAAATGTCTTTTTAAACAGACGGCAGCGGAGAGGCTGATCCTCCCCCCCGGATATCGCAGCACTCGCTCGAGGTATCGACCCCGCCAGTCACAGTGAGTGTCAGCGCTGAGCCAATGGTCGGGGTGAGGAGGCGCTATTAGCGCAGCGCCCGGCCGATACCAATATCAGGCACGACTGCAGTCGGCGCCACAGTGGCTTCCAGCTCCTTTCTGCAGCCCACAGCGGGGCGGCCGCTTTTGTACCCAAAAGCAACTCGTTCAGAGCCTGTTGGGTTTTTTTTTTGATTGCAAAAAACAGTTTACACCCCGGAGCTGCCCGAGATTAAATAGAGTCGCGAGTGAGAAGAAAACAAAAACTCTGGACAGTTTTCTATGGAGCAGACGGAAAGCTTGTGGTGAACTTGTCTCTGTCACATCTGTCCGAGTAGATGGAAAAGGGAAAACTTTCAACAAGAGAACATTAATGTGAGCAATGGGTTTGTGTTGGTAACACTGCGTCAGTTTTGTCTTACAACATTCCTGCGAAGCGCCTTGGGACGTTAAAGGCGCTATATAAATGCAAGTTGTTGTTGCTTGAATAATCTGGCGAGGGAGGAGGAGCCAACCTCTGAAATCATTCCGAATACTTTCACTTGCACTGGAAGCAAAGTTTTGATCGGAGTTTAGCTTTGAGAAGTAAGGTGCGCAGGGCTCCATGTCCAGGACCATGTCCCAGGCGGAGGTGGACCTGGCCGGCTTTGGGGTCATCACCTCGGCGCTGGACCTGGAGCGCCCGTCTCTCCTCAGCAAGGTGCCGAGCCGGCGGCGCAGACTGCCGGCCAAAGAGTGTCGGAGGAACTCCTACCGCCACCACAGGAGAAGCTCGGTCGAGATCGAGCTGGGAGCCGACGGGCTGCTCGTCCGCCGGCCGACCTGGTCTCCGCTCTCTCCGGCCGGCGACTTCCCTGCGCCCGGGCCAGGAGCCGGCGGGGCGAGCGCCGGGCTCGCCAGCTTCCCGCACCAGCGCCCCGAGCCGCTGGTCAAGCCCCCGGCGGCCAACAGCTCGGACACCGAGGATGGCAGCCCCGGCACCCAGCACAAGGAGTCGGTCTGCGACCTGCCCGAGGAGAGTAAGATGGAACCCGAGGAGAACGAGGTGGAGATGAAGGCGGTGGACACCTCGCCCGACGGCAGGTTCCTGAAGTTCAACATTGAGCTCGGCAGAGGCTCCTTCAAAACTGTCTACAAGGGATTGGACACGGAAATCACCGTGGAGGTGGCATGGTGTGAGTTGCAGGTAAGGGGAAAGAAAGTGAGGGGGGGAAACAAATTTATAGATGATTTAAAGCCCTAGTTTATTACCTGAGCACATTGTGGAATCCTTATTGTGTTATTCAGAAATACTTCAGCACAATAATACTAGAAAGAAAGATCCTTTCACAACCTCAACACATCCCAAAGTGCTTTACAGGCAATGAAGTACTTTTAAAGTCACTGTTGTAATGTAGGAAACGCAGCAGCCAGATTGCGCTCAGCAAGGTCCCACAAACAGCAATGAGTTAATGACCAGATTGTCTGTTTTTAGTGATGTTGGTTGAAGGATAAGTATTGGCCAGGGAATAACTCTCCTGCTCTTCCGAATAGTGCCATGGGATCTTTTCGTCCACCTGAGAGGGCAGACGGGGCATCGGTTTAATGTCTCATCCAAAAGACGGCACCTCCGACAGTGCAGCACTCCCCCCCTCAGTACTGCACTAGTGTCAGCCTGGATTATAGGCTCAAATCTCTGGAGTGGGGCTTGAGCCCACAAACCTTCTGACTCTGAGGCGAGAGTGCTAGCACTGAGCCACGGCTAACACCTAATGCCTGATTTGTATGACTGTCTTACAGGGGAATGCCTAATGTCCTCAATTTCCTCAATGGATGGTTACAGCACTGTGGCAGTGTGAATGGATGTTTATGCTCCACTGTACCATCTCCTCAAAGAATGGTCATACTGTTAGGACTGCTTAGAAGTGTATCATGAAATCAGGAATGCAATTAATCCTGAGCAAATTCCTGCCAAAAATATGACTCTTCACACTTTGAAAGTATTCCACTGCTGCTACACTTATACTGTAGCTAGAGGTCTGCTCTTCCCCCAGCGCTTAAAATATCAATGTTTCGAGAGAGCAGACAGCACCTTCCGCACCTACTACACATTAAAATTAGCTGCCAGTGGGATTGAAAGATGCTAGGAGATCCAAGGGACCCCCCCCCCTCGCTAGGAGATCCAAGGGACCCCCCCCCCCCCCCCGCCCCGCACTTTTAAACCTAGATTGACATGACACTGAAGTTACACAATGTCAAATCCAAGTGGTGCAAGACTACCTTCTCCAGGGGTCTCGCAGCTTCTCTAAAATTGTATTGTAAATGCACCCTTACAGTCTGGTGATCACTAACTGAAGTGGTGAGAATGGAGACCAGGTCTTTTTGGTCAGAGGTTTATACTGGTTTACATGTTGGTTCAACTATTGTAAATTAAGCTTATGTGGCATTTGGAGGCACATATATGGTACAATGAGTCTGCTGGCATAGCTGTATATACTGGTATAATAACATTACACACTTCAGGATCAGGGTATTCTGTTGGGTGGGGGAGATACAGTAGCTGAGAAAGGGTGAATGGGGAAACCCTATCTTGTCAAGTGCCACCATTGTCATTAATTAAGTCATTATTCTTGTAGTACCTGGAACTGATTGTGGCGTATTCTTATCATCGCTCTTGTGCTCAACTGTTCCTCACTCTGTATGTTACTGGGTCTTTTCATTCCATGCCCAACTTAAAATTTGACAACACATGGAGTCATGGGAAAAAATACCTCCACAGCTAAGTTATCAAAGTAGTTTTATTTGTTCGATAGCAAAATACTGCAGATGCTGGAAATCCGAAATAACAACAGAAAACGCTGGAAAAACTCAGCAGGCCAGGCAGCATCCGTGGAGAGAGAAACAGAGTTAACGTTTCAGGTCGAAGACCTTTTGTCAGAACTGGAAATCCTTCGACCTGAAACGTTAACTCTGTTTCTCTCTCCACGGATGCTGCCTGGCCTGCTGAGTTTTTCCAGCGTTTTCTGTTGTTAATTTAGTTTTATTTGTTGTTGAAATTACCCAATGAGTTTAATACCTAATACCTGCCAAGGGGATATTTCTTGACAATTTGACGGGGAAATTATTTAAATTACCTAATGCAGAACATTGAAGTATCATTGGCATATATAAACATCACATTAATACTAAATTAAGATAAATATGCATTTTTATTTTGAACAAATCATCATTTCACGCATATAATATGCACAAGATGTACAATAAGTAACAATACAATATTCAATTTATTCCACACAGCAAGTGAACTACACTCCCCATTGTCTCTTCACACTTTTTCAAAGGGTTATGAGAATGTAGAACACACTGCCCCAAAAGGCCTTCAACGCAAAATCAGTTGAGGTGTTCATAAAGGCGATAGATACTCGTTCGGGAAGTAAGAGCTTTGGGGAAGGTAATCTGGTTATTTTTAAAGCTATTAAACTGATGCTGCTCACTATCCCTTTCAGAAAAGAAATAAAAAGTTGATTTGCTGAAATGGTTTCAGTTAAATAACATGGAGGTTTTCTGTACAGAAATATAACTTAAATGGTTGAACCTGAACATGCAGGGAATTGAGATTAAAAAGGTAGAGGTACCATGGCTAACAAAATGGTGGAGCAGACTCAATGATCCAAATGACCTACTCCCGTTATGCGTAGAATAGTCCAGATTTAAAAGCATGTTCTCTTTTGTTCACTGTACCAAAGAAAGCATTTGACCTAAAATAGTACCCACTTGTTAGTCTGCTTAATTTGTATTGAATGTAATAAAATGTAACTCTCTCTACTCTGTATCATTTAAATTTAAATTTCTAATATGGTCTTAGAACTGTGGGAAAATTAAAAATATATTTCAACACTAGGGACAGCAGAATAAAGTGCCATCAGCAGATAGTTTACTCCAGCTTCTCAATATGAAGGAAAAACATTACAAACTTTTACTTAAAGAACAAAACACACACCATGAGTGTTTGACGAAGGCTACTGACTGGAAATCCTGTACGGATTTTTTTTCCTGTTGAACACACTGCTCATAACTTACTGTTATATCAACAACCTCACTTTGGAAATAAAAAAACATACAACATAGGCACTCATTCAGTATGTTCTCATCGGTGGAAAAATGTCCACATTTTATTTACTATTCAGATTCAATCATTTAAGTTATATTTCTGTACAGAAAACCACCATGCTGTTTAGCTGGAACCGTTTCAGTTAACTCTGCTTTTTTTCTGAAAGGGATAGTGGTTGATCTGTTCAATTTTAATAGCTTTAAAAAATAACCAGATTGTCATATTTAATAGTGGTTCTTTTCATTGCTCACCAAATCGTTGTGTTAGATCACTTGAAGTAGTTGTGAGCCAAGCAGCCTGTCAGCTGATTGATAAAGTGCGTAGCTTTTTGTTTTACACTGTCCTTGTCTGACATTGTGTAATCTTTAGCAAGAAGGAGCGTTATGATCAATTATTTAGATGTTGTGATTATATCCCCACTTTGTGTTGTACAGCCTGTATTGTGTTTCCTGTTCTCCCATGTCTTTCCGTCTAGTTATTTAATTCAACAAGCAATTCAGACTTACTGAAACAAGTTGCTTACTTGCCAGATTGAGGGAAACTGAACAAATACCCCAAAGTTACTTCGATTCACTTTCAACCCAGAGTCCGAAGCACGAAGGAGGATAGTGGTACATTTATACATCGGTACTAAGGTCTCCTTGTAAAAGTTTAATCACCGTGGTAGCCTAATTAGATTGTGAAATCACATGTAAATAATTCACTTAAAATGACGTGTGAGTGCTTTACTAAGTACATCTGACCTACGAAATTGCCTTCCCTGCAATGTTAATGTACAATGGAGCATTCTGAAGTTTGGAGTGTAAAAATATTGGAGCAGTTCCCTAACTGCAGCTGAGGTATGGGGAGATTGATGTGTGAGTCAAGCAACACAGTCTTCCTTCACATCTGCTCCCAAAATCCGTCCTCTTTGTACTGCCCTTTTCTGAGCAGCTATGTCTGAGAGATTGATTGCACCTTTCTGTTAACCATTGAACCCTAGCTTTCCACATTTGATACTGATTCCAACATTCAGCAACACTTTTGTGATTGCTTGAAGCCAGGCGCTTCCGCTTCATCTGGCTTGCTTGATACACGTGAGGCCCATGCAGACACCCCATTAATATTTACTAAATCTACTAGCCAAATGTCTGATACGAAATTCAAGGCCATTTGAAGATATGAAGGCAGTCAAGTAAAAGGAGAAAAATCAAAATGTCGCAGGACAATTAGACATATTATAGGTAAACAATAACATTTATCACTCGTAGTTTTTCTTTTTAAAACTTACATTCCCCCCGCAACTTGTCTCCTTACTCTTCCTGGGTAACAATTGTGCCAGTACAGTGCCGAGTGACCACATTTTTATGACAGGATGGCAGGGCTCCTGTCGTTTTCAATGGGAATGAGAATTGAACTTCGACACTCTTTTGTGATCTAATGGAAAAGTTCAGATTTTATTGGTGAAATGTAATGCATCATCTACCCTGTTTTTACAATGATTCACGAAAACCTGTTAAGTTTACAATGTATTCAAAATGCTTGGATTCCTGCCCAAATATACATCAATCATATATTGACTACACAGGTTTAACCTTCCACGGGCTTATACAAGTAAATAAAGGTTAGCAACAGAACTGAAAATGACGGAAAATGAAAAGCAATTTTATGTTGTAGCGAACGAGCTGAGACCAGTATTGGCCGGCTGCAGTTGGCAAACCTTTATTAAAATGCACAATTACCTGAGACTGACCAGCAACAACCGACCTCTGTGCCTACACGTTTCCACGCATAAGCAGAGCTCGTGCTCTCCCTAACAGCAGATATTTAATATTCTGTTCAAAGTTTTGAAAGTTGTCAGAAGGCCCAGCTGACCACCTGGGCACTTTGGCCACGCAGTCTTGTACTGGACTGGAGTTACACTGCTGCTGGTATGAACTCCAAGTGTCATAAGACAACCTCTTGGAGGGGGCCTCACTGTTCCTTGGCTTTAATGTGCTCATGTGCCAGATTGGGACCTGATACCCTTGTTGTACTGTCACTTTTTTTGCATCAATATGTTCCTGAAATCACTTCATATCAATGCAAAAGTGGAAGCATAACTTTACCTTAAGAATGGGAGTGTAAGGAGATGATATTTTTGCAATGGCCATATCACCTTCACGTTTTGAAACTTAAGAAGATTTCTTCTTCTATTAGTTCATCCTCCTGTATCTGCTTTGTTGGAGAGTGGTAAAATCTAACCTATGAATATCTGCCAGGAGGGGCACTGAAACAATGTAAGAAGAGCTCACCTCCCTGGCTAAATTTCCCTCTTTCTGTCAAATGACATGACCGATTCACTCGTGATAAGGTATTGGATGCGAATGTTAGTCGAAACTGGGTTTAGAACCCCGGCATCCTCATCCAAGGTTGATTCTTCTTTAACCTTGAAATGCCCTTGCTGTACAAAAATTTAAGTGCTGACAATAGCTCACTTTAAGCAATGGTGGAGTTAAGTGGCAGTAGCAGACTAGAGAAAATTGGGAAAACATGCATGTCAGCACTGAGTGCACAGCATCTGTAGTGCATGAAGGTATTTACATGTGCTACAAGAACAACAGCCTTTTGCCTGTTGACCGGCTGCAGTAATATCTCACTGGTTAAAGTGGCAATGGAGCTGTTTTTATGATCTGTAAGTACAATAGAGATAAATAGAAGTGGCAATTGAAAAAAACAGGTGAAGGAACAAGCAATTGGCAATAAGTAGCTGGGCCTTTTTTGAAAGGTATTTATGCTTTTACGAGAGTGTGCACTCTGTTTAAAAATAATCCTGGTCAATTCTATCCCCTCCCGCCACTCCTGAAACCTTGACTGTTGCTGGGATATGGTTCCATGAACGCCAGGCGTCCTCCAGTAGCTGGCCCAAGTGGCCATTATTCATTTGTAAGCCGCAACAGTGACCATCAGCACACTACTTCCAGTGGAGGGCATCACAGCCAAGCCCAGTGCTGTCCTCACTTGTCCACATATACTCACTTTTGCAGATTTGCTGTGTAGTGTTCAAGAGCAGAAGGGCTGCTTTTAACCCAAGGCTGCCAATGCCAATTGTAGAGACTCCTCTGGTGCTCTGTCTGAAATCAGGTAACTCAGCACAGACTGGGGACTCAAACCTGGAACCTTTCTGGTATTGCATTTCGCAGCTACTCATTAAAGTAAAACTGCTGAGCTATCAAGAGACCCACTGCAGTCTCTTTTCACTCAATTTATACCCCTTCATCAGTTCCCATAGCCACACATCTCCTGCATTCAGAAAGGTGGGCATGTGATCTTCTCCCAGTGGCATGTTAATACACAAGTGTGTCCTTTAAGGGATGAGTTGAGTCAAGAGATTACAGATGAGCTAAATTATTCACATCCATCTTTATTATTGAAGATTGTAGACAAATTAGCCATCCAATTTGACAAGAAGTGGAAAAAGCTCTGACTGGAGGACAGCCCATGGCTCCCCTATTGTTTACACTGTCATGAACAATATAGAGAAGATGCTTTTTGTATAATGATATTCCCTGATGACATCAAGCTATGTAGCTAGGTGATGTGTATATTGCAGACTGACTGCATTCAACTTGATTTTGCAAAGAAGTTGCAGATGACATTTGATGTGAGTAAATGTAAGTTAATGCACATTGGAACAGGAAACTGTACACAATGACTAGATCCTATTTTAAGTAGTCTGGTGGGACTGTGGCACTGAGCAAAGTCCAATCTTGTTGGCATTCCACGGGTGCATCCCCTTTAAGGAGTAACACAGCTGAAATTCCAGGGAAGGGTGGCTTGCTCAAGCTGCTTACACAATGACTAGGTCCTATTTCAGATAGGCCAGCGGAAGTAACAAGCATGATTTTAACACTCTGGCCTTAAGTTATAATGAGGGGCTTGTGGAACTGAATTTTTTTTGTCTTTGTAGAAAAGAAGATTGAAATGGGACATAGTTCAGGTCTTTAAAAAGCTGAAGGACCTGACCATTGTAGATGCTACTTAACACAAACTGTAATTGCAGAACTAAAGGACACAAACAAAGATCTATCAAACCTCAAGCAGGATTATATTTTCTTCCCACAGGGTTGTCATTATACAGAATAGTCCCAATTAACTCTCTCAAAAAAAGAGTTGACAAGTATAGGGCTAAGAATGCGATGTGTTATCTAAGGTAGGAGCCCACAGAATTGAGGGCAAATTATTGACCTGGTTAGGAAATTGGCTGAGCGGCAGGAGACTGAGAGTAGGGATAATGGGGAGGTACTCAAATTGGCAGGAGGTGACTAGTGGTGTCTCGCAGGGATCTGTGTTGGGGCCTCAACTGTTCACAATATTTATTAACGACTTAAATGATGGGATAGAAAGTCATATATCCAAATTTGCTGATGACACAAAGATAGGCGGCATTGTAGGCAGTGTAGATGAAAGCATAAAATTACAAGGGGATATTGATATATTTAGTGAATGGGCAAAACTGTGGCAAATGGATTTCAGTGTAAGCAAATGTGAGGTCATCCACTTTGGACCTAAAAAGGATAGAACAGGGTACTTTCTAAATGTTGAAAAGCTAACAACAGTGGAGGTCCAAAGAGACTTGGGGGTCCAGGTACATAGATCATTAAAATGTCATGAACAGGTACAGAAAATATTCAAAAAGGCTAATGGAATGCTGGCCTTTATATCTAGAGGACTAGAGCACAAGGTGGTAGAAGTTATGCTGCAGCTATACAAAACCCTGGTTAGACCACAGCTGGAGTACTGTGAGCAGTTCTGGGCACCACACCTCAGGAAGGATATATTGGCCTTGGAGGGAGTGCAGTGTAGGTTTACCAGAACGATACCCGGACTTCAAGGGTTAAGTTATGAGGAGATTGGATTAATTGCAAGGTTAGTTCTTTTCACCTGAACATACCTTCAAGGGATTAATGTTTGGTGTCATTCGGTCAATCTTACCGAAGCTACTTAGCACTGAAGATGTGTCTACAGGACAGTTTCCCCACTCGGTTTAGTCAGAGGTACTTTAGAATTTGTGTCTATAAGCAGAGTGTTTCATCACATTTAATCAAAATAAAGTTTATGAAAATGGAGAGGATATAGGTATTATGCAATGCAATATTTAATTATTTTTTTTAAATATGATGAGTAAGTTTACTTGAACATATTTCCAGTTCTCTTAATGTGCTTATTTACTGAGGTGAAAGTAGAGATGTTACATACATATATCACTTAACAGTGCAAATGTTTGCTATATTGGAATGTTTCTAAAGCTGAACAGATTGAATTTCCACTACTTCACCAGGGTGCTAAATTCGCTAAGGCCCGAAAACTGACGCGGGGATCGCAATGTGCGGTCTGCCCGTGCCCGTTGAAATAATGCAGACAGCACGTGAAATTCGTTGTTGCCTGCTAATTAACATAATTGCAGCGCTGAGCCCAGTGCTAATCGCGTTTCTGGTTGGCTCAGCATGGAGCCCAATATCGTGGGAAGTCTATTTAAAGGTTACCTGTAGAGTGATAAGCTGTCTACACGTCTTAAAGGGGAGGTGCTTTCTGAAAGATGGCTAAGAATGCTGAGGCGCCGCCCTGCGAGAGTGGCAGTGTCCCTGTGGAGCTCGAACCTGCTGTCCTCTCTCAGGATGACAGCATTTGTACTTCCACCACTGCCACTCTGCCAGTGCCATTGCCACTGTCTGTCAGCCAGCCAGCCCACCCAGACTGCTGCCACCCCTGCCGAGGTGGTGCAGTCTACAGCTGGGCCTTCCAGGCCCAGAGCTGCTTGAGGTCATCCTGCAAGGCCACCTGCAGTCTCTGCCATGGAAAGTCAGCAGCCTTCCACCAGCCATGCTGTAGCCACTGGGGTAGCACTTCGTAGGAGCACTAGGATAGGCAAAGGCACACGAAAGACAGACACTAAGGGAATGCACAAGTGTGATTAGTTGACTTTGTAATTCAGCTTTGGAATTAATTATTTATAAATTATGTTTGGAATGTTTGTTTTGTGGTGGCTTTCACTTCAGCATTGTGGCCAAGAGGACGCTGTGATGTTCGCGCAGCAGTCTGGAAGTCCCGCGCAGGCCGCTCACCAGTTTTTACATTGGAGAAACTGCGCATGCTCAAAAAATGGGCCGTGCAGCCAATTAAACGAGCTGCGCACAGGGGAACCGGAGTCTGATGATGTGCCCACAGACAGCCCGTCCAGAACGGGGATTTGCAGGTTGCCTCCTCCCTTCCTTCCTCCTCCTGAGGTGGTCACGGAACCCGAATTGGCACACTCGCTCCGGCGAGTACTGAAGAGCACCTCCCGAGCGGTCAAGGCAGCGGAACCATTGCTTGAGCAGCCCGATGGTCTGCTCGATGACATTCCTCATGGCAGCATAGCTGTCATTATATGATTGCTGGCCACGAGTGGTGGGGTTGCGGAGGAGAGTCATCAGCCAGGTGTAGAGCGGATAGCCCTTGTCTCCGAGCAGCCACCCTCGGGTTTGACGTGGTGGCTAGAAGATTGCTGGCACATCGGACTAGCGCAGGATGAAGGCATCATGACCATCTCGATGTGCTGGGCGTGGTCGCACACCAACTGCACATTAAGAGAGCGGTATCCTTTGCGGTTACGGTACATCTCAGCATTGATCTGCGGCGCCCGCAAAGCCACGTGTGCAGTCGATGGCGCCCTGCACCATGCGGAAGCCCGATATCCTGGCAAAGCCATGTGCATGCTCCTCCTGCTTCTCTCTGTTTAGAGAGAAGAAAATGGAGTTCCTTCTCCTGGAGTAGAATCTCTGTGACCTCCCGGATGTAGCGATGGACGGTGAACACGAAATGTTCGCTATGTCGCCTGTTCCAGCCTAGAAGGAACCACTGGTGAAAAAATTCAGGACCACGGACACCTTGAGGGCCACTGGCAGAGCCGTCGACACTCTGCGGCTGCAGGTCTGGTTCCAAGAGGTGGCAGAGTTCTGTCGCCACCTCCTTGGTGAAGCGGAGCAGTTGAACGCACTGCTCCTGGCTTTG
Source organism: Squalus acanthias (assembly GCA_030390025.1). Taxonomy (NCBI): domain Eukaryota; kingdom Metazoa; phylum Chordata; class Chondrichthyes; order Squaliformes; family Squalidae; genus Squalus; species Squalus acanthias. The sequence goes on along the minus strand of CM059437.1, from coordinate 24,565,743 downwards.
GTGCAGGTAGGAGAAGTGCTCCCTGAAGGCCCTAGTTAGGTAAGGCCTCCTGTTAAGAGTCCTCCTCCTCCAACTCTCTCTGCGAGCAGCTTGTCTTTGCTGCCTCTGCTCCATCTCCCTGTCATGCTGCAGCGCGAGGGGGACTGCAAGCAGAGCCCCCATTACTGGGAGCAAGTGGTGTACTCTGAGGCCTTCCAGTAGAAGCCAACACCTTCCCAGTGTCCAGCGGCACTCCCTGCACACTTTCCCAACTTTGTAAATGTCTTCCAGCAAGCCAGTGTTCATATAAACTCTGCAAGAGCCAGTACAAGAGAAATAATCAACTTACCTGCAAGTTGGATATATCCATTTAAATAGCGCTGGTGGGGAGTCCGTTGTGCAGCTGAACGCACATTCAGCTGTAAGTGTTTAGGAGAGGGGTTGATTGGAACGACAACGTCCAAAATGGCAGGTCGTGCGTCAAATCAGCGTTTCACGCTGACTGACTTCACGATCTGCCTATTCTGCATCCTGCCGGCGTACACACGTCCCGCCCGTGCTATCGCCCTCGCCAATATGGCGAACAGCATGGGCCGCGCCGGAAGTGGGCAAAAGTGAGGCCGCCTTTTTTTTCCAAACTGGCCTTAATTCCCGGCGCTAAGGTGCCGAATTTTGCGGCCAAAAATCGATTTTCTCATGTTCAGCAAACACCGAGCACGTCACCACTACGTGCCTGTTGGATGACTTCTGTATTCAACAGCTTGCATTCAAAAATTCTAGTTGGCTATTAAATATAAACTACAGAGGACCGTGAAGTGTAATAGGTTAGTTAACTATCCTTACATCTCTGTATCCGGAGTCTAACCTAGGGTCACAGGGTTTTCTTTCTCTGCCAATTGTAAAATTCTGAAGTAAAACTCAACTTAGTTTCTGGTGGACAGTCATTTACATAAAGTGACCATAATTGGCACTAATTTGCAACCAAAGTCAAAGGTATAAGGATGACGCATATATGAAATGGAAAGTCACACTGGAGCACTGTGTGGGTACTTTACTCTGCATTTAATCATGCTGTACATAACCTGGGGCTTGATGGAAACATGGGGAGAAAATATTCTATTCCCAGAATGGGGCTCTCCAACCATAAAGAAACCCTGGAAAAGTTGATCATAAAAAATTCAAACTGCAAAAATAAAAACAAATTGGGGGCAATTTTGACCTAACTCGCCGAGTGGGAAACACATGGGATTGGGTGCGGCGCTGGTTTTACGCCCCGTCCGATTTTACCCTCCATTGAAACCAGCGTTCCACCCAATGAGGATCCAACTTGTTAATCCTTATTCTGTGTTTTGAGGTCCTTCTGAGGACCAGTTATTTAATGTCCCATTCTCTTTCTGCAGCCTTCCTAGATGTAGTAACATTTTGGAGCTTCTCCAGCACAAAGTTGCTGCAATTTTAAGTTTAACAAAATGCCACCTGGATGGCATAACCCAAACTTTATGTTTACACCACGAGACAGGCCAACTACCTCTCAACTGTAAGACAGCTGAGTTATTAATCAAGAATAACAATGTTTATAAGAGCTTGTAGAAATTTGTCTGCATGGGAAAGGTACTAATAATAAGATAAACATAATTCTAACTTGAATTTAACATTTACCCGTTAAAATATTTGCTATCTCTTTCATGTTTAATGTTTACTATTCTTGAGTACTTTATATTATAAAGAATTCATATTTTAAATAATACTTTGTAAAACATTACTGACGTAAATGAAAAGTGAAGGTGCAGTTTAGGACAAACAGAATAATTTCACTGTACTTTTTTCTTTATCTCTCCTTTGTTTGAGTGAAACCTTTACACTCATCAAGGTGAGGAATGTCAATATTGCAGAATTAATCATTTTTCTGCTTTGCGTAGCTAGTACCAGTGCCAAAAACACTTGGGTTAAGTATAGCACAGATTAGATTTGGGATAATGTTTGGAACTCTGGCCCAAAAATGTGTCCTGACCCTAATGAGTGTGTCATTTTCATTTTACTCGTAGCTACTTTGTGTGAAATTGCTCCTTTAGTGCTAAATTATAGACAAATGAAGGTCTGCTACAATTATTAAAGAAGTGGCTTTCATACCATCTGGCTGTGTTAGGTTGACAGTCAGGTCCCATACTCCAAACCCACTCTCTTGAAGCCATAGGAAGCCATTTTGTGCCCACAAGGCAAGTTCCTGATCTCCGATAGGTCACTAAGAGAAACATCAATTTGAGCTTATGTCATTCTTCATCAGGAGGGTGAAAAAAAAGAGAGGCTGTTTTTTTGTAGTTCTGCTAGAAACTGGTTAAAGAACAGTATTTCTTGGAACATGAGAATGAACTGGTGTCTCATTCTCCTGGTTAGGTATGGGGTATAGTTTGGGGGAGGGGAGCAACCTAACAGATAGGAGAATTAAGAACAGGTTAAAGTATAATAAATATTTTATTTCAGAGTTGCTTTTAAATTCCATGAAAAAATCTTAATGTGTTGAACTACCAAGGTAAAATGAATAAAGAATTAGAGGCTGTTGATGGCTGTCAGAGCTGTGCAGTTAATTGGGACATGGTTGTTGGGAATAGGGGGACAGATCTTGAGATACCAGCTGAGTCCCATCATGAATGCATGTTGTTACTGTGATTGAGCAAATACATGGAACCATTTCATTTCTTTCCGCGATTCGAATTAATCAGCTAAATTACATTTAGATATTACAAAAAAGATTTGGCAGTGATGTTTTCCAAGGCTGTTTATTATTTAAGATTATTTTCATAAGAAAACATATTGGCCCGGGTTTTTGCGGTTGTAATGACGGCGAAACTGACGGTGTTCGCCATCGTTACCCTGTGAAACTGACAGCAACTTCTGGCGTCCGTACAGGGGTGGAGATCAAGAAGTTGCTTTCAGTGATTCCCTGCTCCTCCACAGGGCGCACAGTTGAAGACCCCGCAGACGGCAGTCAGCACAGAATCAGTGATTTGACGTGAACTTCCCCTTTTACGCTGTAATATCGCTGTTAAAATCCCCGAAAAAGTTAAGCCTTGTTCAGTGAGGTGTAACTGGGTTTTTAATGGTGTACTAAGTTATAATTACTGCTGAACAACTTCTCTGGCCCAGAAAAAAATAATTTTATACTTGTGGAATGTCAAATTTTTCCATTATGGTAATTCCATATTTTTTAATGTAATAAAATTAAGTTTGTTTATGATATTTCAGCTTCTACCTTAATCCCATGTGTTTGTCCCAATGTTTATTTCGCTTGCTGTAAAATTGATAAAAAGTGAATTATAATCTTTGCATTTTACTTCCTGGTTTGCCGTCTGTGAAAATTCTTCAATGTGATTGGCTGCTTAGCCGGCTTGATGACATCACTGTTGCTGGCGATCTCCTAGACTTGACGCCAGAATCAAAGTAACGTTGGGAGAGGTGAAATCGATGGCACAGAGATCGCTAGATCTTTGTGGGCAACTTTCTTTCGAGGTCAGCGGCAAGCGCTGCCACTTTGCCGCTGACCCCAAAATCTGGCTATATTTGTATTTGTGTTGTTGGTCAGTGCACACCAAGATACCTTTTGTAGACAGGAGATCATTAAAGTTTACAAGTGTCAAATGTGTAAAGGTTCCTGTGGACATTTTTTCAATAACCTTTGACTCTTGAATGATGAATCGGTTACTCTGGAGTCTCCTCTTTGCCCCAAACAAAGTACAAGTACAACTGTTTCCATCAGTGGAGCACATGGGGAGTAGATATCAGCCTGCATCCAATCTGACACAGCCTTAACTGATCCATCAAAGCTTCTATTCAATCCACACCTAGCCCATGCCAAACATTAGACATTCCTCTTCATAGGGAACAACTATTCTGAGATGTATTGGCTCTACAGTGGTGTGTTGGAGGGTAGGTATTACTCATGAGCTTCGTACTGTGATGGAGTCTGTGTATGTATATGCTGGGAAGGGATAAGGCATCCGTCATCCAGCCCAGCAGGGACCCTTCAGCCATTGGAAACAGTTGCTCTTTATTTACTCTATCTAAACCCTTCATGATTTTAAACACCTCTATCAAATCTACTTTTTGCCTTCTCTGCTCTAAGGACACGGGGAGCCATATTTAGGGGTGGATAAGGGTTCCACTGTCACAAAGCTTCATGGATATTCAGAGGAGAGGACCCGCCATATCCGGTCCTGGCCTAATTAGCGGGGTCCTGGCCTAATTAGCGGGCTTCCGCCGAACTTTTGCCTGGCTTACAGCTGGAGTGTACCAGATGGCCTGCAGATTTTCAGAGCCCAACTATTTCATTTTAACCCATATACTCAATACCATAAACATACGCTTTTAACAAAAATAACTGCAATTTTTAAAACTTTATCTGTAACATTATGATGTGCACGGAGATCACTTAATACTCTGTAATTGGTCACGTGAGCCACAGAAATTGTTGGCTGCCATCTTAAAAACTGCCTTTGTGGGGATGAAGAATAAAATCCACAGGGCCACTTGGCTGCAAATAGAAAATATTCCAGAACTGAATTACTGAGACAGGATTAGATTTGCAAAAATTTAATGCAAAGTTCAGTGGAGGGAGTTAAAATGTGTGAAATATAATTGTAAAACACTCATTGCACGTTTGAATACTTTCATGTGACTGTACACAAAGCTGCAGTGTGTTCTAGTTGGATTCAAGCAATCGTGATTTTATTCTTCGTGATTTTATTCTTCATTCCTATGCAGGGATTTTCCACATGTTGTTAGGTGGAGGAAGTTAGTGATCACATGCAAGTTACAGAATATATTTGGTTATTTCTTGAAGCATGTTTTAGGTTATCATTTCAGTGGGCATTTTTCTTCTTTGCTTCACCGCTGACCGCAAATTCCAGGCCTAAATAAGTAGCACTAATGCCAGCCCCAATGTCTCCTAAATCATGAGACAAACTCTTAAAAATCATGAGATTTGGTAAGAAATCATGGGGGGAAAATTCGGTTGATTTGCGCCTCCCGTTGGCGCTAAGAAACTAGCGCCTGGGCGCGGCGCCGCTAACATCTCCTGCGAAATTCAGTGGGAGGTTAGCGGCGGCGGTAACCTTTAGAGCCTCGCAGCGCTGCGCCGCCGCCGATGATGTCATCGCCGTGCGCAGCGCCCCGTTCGCACCCCGGCTGCGATCTTCGGTAGCGCCCCCTGACTTACTGCTGGACGCTATGTCTGACGGGGTCAGGGAGGTCTGCTTGCAGCTGGGCCGGCGCAAATTAAAGGGAAGGGGCCGGTCGGCCATTTTTGTTGCTGGCCGCCTGCCAGTACCTGCCCCCATTGCTGTTCCCGGCCTTCTGAGCAGCCCCCCCCCCCTGCCGGTCGGAGTGCTGGCTGCGCTCCGTGAGCCTGGCACTTCGAGTGCCGGGCTTTTTTGCCGGCACTCCGCACCCTGGTGGCCCAGCTGGGCCCCGGGTCGTGCTGCGCTAGGCCCCTCCCTTTTAAGAAGGGGAGGAAGGCCTGCAGTACCACGGTGCGATGTGCCGCAGAGGGTGGCGCTGCGGCCCGTAGCACCGTGATATTCACTCGCAGCGCCCCAAGAGAGAGGCGGGGCGCTTCCAGTAGCACTCCGCTTCCCTCTTGGGGCGCTTCCCGTGAATTTCGGGCGCAGGGGCGCTAACTTTTTTGGGGCGCTAACAGTAGCGCTCTGGCGAAGTTAGCGCGCCAAAGGGGGCGTGACTCAATTTTTCCCCCCGAGTTGCTATTTTTATCCTGACCCGACCCCCTCACTAGCCTTTACTCCCGGACAGGAAGCGTATTTGGCCGTCACTAACCAATTACTGACATGAAGCTCTCCTGCTGCAGCTCAATAAAAAGATAGGGCTTCTAGTAATAGGGACCCAGTCTTCTTCTTAGGCAGTCCCTTGGAACCGAGGATGACTTGCTTCCACATTAAAAAAATGAGTTCTCAGGTGACTGCTGAATCCAATGCGGGACCTACAGTCTCTGTCACAGGTGGGGCAGACGGTGGTTGAAGGGGCGGGTGGGTGGGGTGCTTGGGTTCACATGCGCTCCTTCCGCTGTTTGCGTTTGGCTTCCGCTTGCTCCTGGCAAAGAGACTCGAGGTGTTCGGCGCCTTCCCGGATGCTTCTCCTCCACTTTGTGCGGACTTGGGCCAGGGATTCCCAGGTGTCGGTGGGGATGTTGCACTTTTTCAAGGAGGCTTTGAGGGTGTCCTTGAAGCGTTTCCTCTGCCCACCTGGGGCTCTCTTGCTGTATCAGAGCTCCGAGTAGAGCGCTTGTTTTGGGAAACTCTTATTGAGCATGCAGACGATGTGACCCGTCCATCGGAGCTGATGGAGCGTGGTCAAAGCTTCGATGCTGGGGATGTTGGCCTGAGCGAGAACACTGACGTTGGTGCGCCTATCCTGCCAATGGATTGGCAGGATCTTGCGGAGACAGCGTTGGTGGTGCCACTCCAGTGCTTTGAGGTGCCTGCTGTATGTGGTCCATGTCTCTGAGATCATAGCACAACTCAGACTCCTCCTTTTGCAGTATGCGTGAAGACAAACTGGATTGCTTTCTCCCTCCTTCTCACACACACACACACACACACACACAAAGTATTGCAGTGCTACAACAGAGATGCCACAGATCAGATTTATAATTCCCGTCCTCCCAAGGGTATTCGGATCCAGTTCTGTTACCCTCCGATATATTGCCCATGTGGCTATTCTTCGCGAAGGTTGACAAGAATCATTGCTGAGCCAATTCCTGTACGTATACAAAAAGCAAAATACTGCGGATGCTGGAAATCTGAAATAAAAACAGAAAATGCTGGAAATACTCAGCAGGTCAGGCAGCATCTGTGGAGAGAGAAAGAGAGTCAACGTTTCAGGTCGATGACCCTTCGTCAGAACTGTACGTATACGCTGCACATAACACACACCCCATCGCAATGGAAAGCGAGCGCCTCAGCTGATTTTACCCTGGCCATGGGAACAGGGACTGACTGTCGTAGCCACTCCCCACCAACACTGCTCGTTTCCACCCGCTGCCCCCACCTCGTTCACCCCACCCTTAACTTCCCATGAGGTCACCGGAACAAACCGCTGGGAGGGGGCAAAGGCCTGCTGTAGGCCCAGAGACTGGCAAGTCTCTTTCTTTCTGCACCCCCCCGCCGCCCCCAACCTACCAAGGCCATGTACAAATGAACTCATTTACTGGAATCCTTCCCAGAATAAACGCTGCCAGTTCCGCCCTGTTCGCCACACCGCGAGGAGTCGAGCAGCCGTCGGCTGCCACTTGCAAGAAGACCAGGACCCCAAGGCCGGCGACACAGATGCTCTTCCCTGCCCGCTCCTGTAGATTGCCGCGCTTGGCGAAAACGGCCGACAACCTGGTCGCCGTCGCTCTCTTCACCACTGGTAAAACCCCAGTTCCAGCCAAGACTCTCCCCAGAGCTGATACAGTAGCAAAATACTGCGGATGCTGGAAATCTGAAATAACAACAGAAAATGCTGGAGCTCAACATAAGCTCGAGGAACAGCACCTCATCTTTCGATTCGGCACTTTGCGGCCTTCTGGACTCAACATTGAGTTCAACAATTTCAAACTATAACCCCAGCCCCCATTTTTCATGCTGTATGATTTTTGCCATTCCCATTTGCAACATTTTATCTTTCCTGCCTCTTACATAAGCACAGCATATTCCTTCAATTCCTTTCCCCCCGCCCGCCCCTACCCCCCCCCCCCCCCCCCCCCCCCCCCTGCTTAATACCTGTTACATCTCCAGCTTTTTCCTGTTCTGATGAAGGGTCCCAGACCTGAAACGTTAACTCTTTCTCTCTCCACGGATGCTGCCTGGCCTGCTGAGTATTTCCAGCATTTTCTGTTGTTATCTCCCCAGAGCTGGTTGGATTCCTTTCCACATATTTTGTAACTTTGGCCCGCTCTCTCTCTCTGCTTGGACCTTTCCCTCCGGTTAATTATTTTTAGTCTGCTCACCTGCCTTCCCGGGCAAAGAATAAAATATCCCAATCCCAGGAGGAGACAGAGCCCGGTCAGTAGGGCAGATGCGATGGTTTTTAAACCGCCCCAAGTTCTGAAAATGACTCCAGTAAGCTGACGATGAATGGAGGAAGACGCAGTGATTTTTCCCAACCAGCCTTCAGGTTTCGATCAAAATAAAAACTTACCGAGATAATCCTCGAGCCAGTGGACTTGCCCAGCATGCGTTGCAAATGGTGTCCATGCACAGTCTTTGTATCTGAGACCATTCCAATCGTTTGAAATACACGGGGGTGGGGGGAGACAGGGGAGACTTCTGATGGGAAAACCAACTACTGATGCCACAAACCAACTGGCGGACCCCCCGGTCCAGAACCCATGTGTCCCAGCAGCAGCCAATCACAGGAGGCGTGGCGATGATGAAGAGAGCAGCAGAAAAAAAATTGAGAGTTTTCGTTGTTGAATCGCGTGAGCGCGAGTTGGGTGAATTTTAATTAAAAATCGCGCGTGTTTAGTGCAGTATTGTCATTTAACAGGTTGTGCATGCAGTTTTTTTTTTGGTCGTCTTCTTGTAGAATCCTAGTGCATTTGTGAGCAGTTCCAGAATTGCCAGTGATTGTTATCTTCATTCTTATTACATGTGGGAATTGCCATTGTTGATTCTCATCTTATCAGAAATTGTGACGCAGTGGGCAGTGAAATGGTTAATTCCACTCATTAAAGGAGCCATTATTCCCCTACCTACCACCCTGTAAAATCATGGTTTGCTGTGCTAGCAGGAACACAGATATCAAATTTGCATGAACATTTCACTAACTCTGACATCCGTTTAAACATTGAAAGTGGGGCTGAGTATATACAGATGAAGTATATTGATTTTGATTATTTTTTTCAAGAAAAATGCTCCAGTGCATTGTTGAATGCTTTTACATTTACTGCTGTTGTATAAAAAGGAGGTTTGAAGGATGCTGTGGAGTTACCTCATTCAAATCATTCCTTTGATAAGAAATAATACATGCATTGTTAACCATTTAAACAATGCCTGATTACACCTGAAACTTAATATCTTAGACAAATATATTTATGTCCTAAATAAATGTCTTTCCATCCTCCTTGGACTACCCATTATTTCTATACAAGTCATTTCCAAGCAATTACTTGGGCAAGAACATCACGTTCTGCCAGAGATGACGTGACTGAGAGTGATAGGAAGCAGATTGTAGCATTGTACAGACAGTTTAGAAAGCATGTGGTCAGTAGCAAAACGACTAATCTGTTTTACATAATCAGATCCAGCACTTTGGAGGGAGAGAGGCGTGGGTAGAGGCAGAGGTAGGTGCGCCCAGATCTAAAGAATAAGTGGTCCATAAAGTAGCTGCCAGTATACCTCAGATGAGAAGCCTGAACTTGCTGTGCAATTTCTATCTCTTCAAAAAGCAGACCATAGTAGAGATGTAGATACCTCTGATGCCTTTATAACCACCAGTTCAAGGACTCCCTCCAGTGTGTGCCAGGCTGTCGTGAAAGCTTCACTTTTTACATCTTTGTACTGACAGCAAGGGCTAGATTTTGCCAATGGGGAGCTTTTGGAGGCGGGACTCCCACTTGTCAGGTTTTAGTCCCGCCTCCATCAACTTCTGGCCAACCCACGCTATTTTTCCCTCGATTGACCTTGTTAAGCTCGCCCAGTGGGCTTAGCAGGCCAATTAAGGGAAAGCCGGTTACAGAGAACGTCAACGTATGACTGACAGATGAATTGTCATCGTTTGACAGCTCTGTGAAGCTGTCAAACACTGACATTCTCTGTAGTTTGATGAGTTCTTGAATTCAAGACCTCATCAAACCTCTTTATTTAGCAGAAATTAGATGGTTCCTGCATTGGAGAATGCAACGGCCATCTGTCATCTCTGCCGCGGAGGTGCGAGACTCTCCGCATACCCACCGATTGAAGCCTGCAGGAAGAAACAAAGGTAAGTAAACTTTTATTAACACTTTCCACTTACCTCACATACTCACCTCTCCACACTTGCACCCATCACTTACCTTCACAGCGCACTTTTGGACCCCTCCGACCCCCGCAGACCCACTGCTCGCCTCGGTGACCCTGGCGGGGTTCGCAGCCTTCGGGAAGCCCACACTTGTGTGGGTAAAATGGGGATAATCCTCTTATCTGCCTGTTAACTACCTGTTAACAGGCAGATAAGTGGCACTAATCCCCTTCCCGCCTCCAAGGAGACGGGACCCGGCACGGGTAGGCTACCCGCCCTCTGGCAAGATGGCACGGAGGCAGGTTGGGCACCCGCCCCCCAGATTCTGCCATTTTCCCGGCAGTCCCACCTCCCCAGGGCTGGCAAGACCGTGCCCATGGTGTGTGTTTTGAGTAAACTGGCTTGAGTGAGTGCCAGTGTCAAGGAACTTGTGAGGACCTTCTCAGTATCTCATCTCTTTGTTTGTGTTGGAACAAAAAAAGACTTCAAGCTGGAATGGTTTAAGATTTCCATGTTTTGATAGACTTGGATGACGGGGTGGGGGGAGGGAATTGTATTCATCAGCTTACATTTAAGTAGTCACGTTGCAATGTATTGTATTCGTTTTAATCTGTAGCAGATTTGTGGAAAGAATTTATTTTCCAATTGCGAAATCCACATGTTCGGGGCCTCTCAAAAAATTAATTGTGCACCCGGACCTGTATAACGTTAGCGCCAGACCTGTACATAGTTTTAATCCCGTAGGTGAATGATTTGATATATATGGAATTTAAAAAATGCCTTGTTTTGGTTGAGGAAAACCGCAGACTTACCTCCCCCACCCTAGCATAAAGCACACTAACACTTACTACTGGGGAGTGATGAATGCCATCTCCATATGTGCGGCTGGCTTCAAGAGGAGCATTTGCAGAAGCCAGAAATGCACATATAACCAAAAATATAAATCTCTTCGCAAGTTCACTGCACATCCACCGTCTGTGACAGGAAATGCTAAAAGTCAAACCAGCTGGTTTTCTTTTGCTCTTTATATTATCTCCACGTGGACATTTTTTTTAATATAAATAATGTTTAAGTGGTGTGATAACTGTGCTGTGCCACAGAATGACTGGCTGTGGGTTCATACTTGTGATCTTCCACATGTTCACTTACTGTCAAATTCAATTGAGCCAGAAGGCATTCTACGCACTTAAGGCATTTAACTCGCAGGAGAACAGGGAACAGTATCGCACGCAATTAACAGAGACTAAAACAGCTATAAGATTAGCCAAGAGATCTCTGGAACATACGTTGGTGTGTAATTGTGGCAGTAATAGCAAAATCTTTTTCAGCTATGCCAGAAGACTATTGAGGACCATATAGGGCCACAAACGGATACTGTAGGGCAGATACAAACTGATTCTCAGGTTATGGCAGAGCTGCTAAATGATGATTTTGCATCAGTCTATACTCCTGTAGATGATGTTCCAGATGAGGGGTGCTCAGTATTGAATAATATTATTAATATTAAAATAGATAGTAATGTCATCTTGGATAGATTAGGAAAGCTCAGCATTGATAGGGCTCCAGGTCTGGATAATATCTATCCAAGGGTGATCAAAGAGATGGGACAGGTGCTCTGTGAGCTCCTTGCCCGTATCTTCAATAGTTCAATAGAGCCAGGGATAGTTCCCATAGACTGGAAGCTAGCTCATGTAGTTCCTATTTTCAAAAAAGGGGCCAAATCAGAGCCAGGGAACTACAGGCCTATCAGCCTGACATCCATTATTGGGAAGATGCTAGAAGGGATCGTAAGAGATGCCCTTTATGATCACTGGGAAAGGGAAGGGGCCATTAGAAATTCACATCATTACTTCTGGAAAAAATAGGTCATGTCTAACAAATAGTTTTTTGAGGAAGTCACGAGGGTAGTGAATGAGGGAAATCCAGTAGACATTGTCTACCTGGACTTTCAGAAAGCCTTTGATAAGGTACCTCAAACTAGGTTACTTCACAGGATGGAATCTTAGAATCATAGAATTGTTACAGCACGGAAGAAGGCCATTCGGCCTGTCGAGCCTGTGCCAGCTCCCCGTAGCCCTGCAGGTTTCTTTCCTTCAGATACTTAACCAACTCCCTTTTGAAAGCCGTGATTGAGTCTTCCTCCACCACCCTTTCAGGCAGTGCATTCCAGATCTTAACCACTCGCTGCGTAAAAAGTTTTTTCTTACGTCGCCTTTGGTTCTTTTGCCAATCAACTTAAATCTGTGTCCTCTGGTTCTCGACCCTTCTGCCAATGGGAACAGTTTCCCTCTATCTACTCTGTCCAGACCCCTCATGATTTTGAACACCTCTATCAAATCTCCTCTCAATCTTCTCTGCTCCAAGGAGAACAACCCCAGCTTCTCCAGTCTATCAACATAACTGAAGTCCCTCATTCCTGGAATCATTCTCGTAAATCTTTTCTGCACCTTCTCTGAGGCGTTCACATCCTTCCTAAAGTGCGGTGCCCAGAATTGGACACAGTACTCCAGTTGGGGCCGAATCGTGTTTTATACAGGCTCATCATACTTTCCACTCTCTCTATTGTCTTCAAGAGGGAGCTGGACCAGTTCCTGACTGGGGCAGAGATCGCATCATATAGAAGCTAAGGGGGGAATTTTTCGGGGGGTCAGCGGGCGCGTTCGGTGGCGGGTCAGGTGGGAAAAACTCTATACCTCTATTTATGAAGCCCAGGATCTCGTAAACCTTTTTATCTGTTTTCTCAACCTGCCCTGCCACCTTCAACGATTTGTGCACATAAACCCTAGGTCTCTCTGTTTGTGCACCCCATTTAGGATTGTACCATTTAGTTTATATGTCCTCTCCTCATTCTTTCTACCAAAATGTATCACTTCACACTTTACTGCGTTAAATTTCATCTGCCACGTGTCCGCCCATTTTACCAGCCTGCCTATGTCTTCCCGAAGTCTAGCACTCTCCTCCTCACTGTTCACAATACTTCCAAGTTTTGTGTCCTCTGCAAATTTTGAAATTGTGCCCTGTACACCCACGTCCAAGTCTTGTGGTATCAGTAGAAATTTGAAACGCTGGATTAGGAATTGGCTCCAATCCCGCAGCCAAAAAGTTGTAGATAACGGATGCGGTTCAGCTCTGAGACGTGTTACTAGTGGTTTCCCCCAGGGATCGGTCCTAGGCCCGCTACTCTTCATGGTCTTTATTAATGACTTGGACAGTGGTGTTGGGAGGATGGTCAGTAAGTTTGCAGATGACACCAAATTCTGTGCAAGGGTTAAGGTAAAGGAGTGCAATCAAATCCAAAAAAAAAGATGTGCTAGGGGAGTTAGCAAATTACATTTAACTTGGATAAATGTAGTGTCCTGCATGTTGGTCGGGCCAAAACAGAATACATGTACCATTTACAGGGAGCAATACTGAAAGAGGTTGAGAGAGAAAAAGATCTTGGTGTTATTGCATACAGATCACTAAAGGTTCATGACCAATGCAGAGAAACTGTAGTTACAGCTAACAGGGTATTGGGCTGTATTAATAGAACCATTCAGTATAAATCAAAGGACACCAGTTTGACACTGTACAGTCGCTGGTCAGACCTCATTCAGAGAACCGTGCCCAGTTTTGGTCCCCCACATGGTGGGTGATATAGTGGCCTTGGGAAAGGTCCAAAGGAGATCTACAAGAATGATTCTTAGCTTAAAGAACCTCAGCTACTCAGATAGGCTTAAGGACCTAGGTCTATTTACTTTAGTGAGAAGTCGCACAACACCAAGTTATAGCCCAACAGTTTTATTTGAAATCACAAGCTTTCGGAGCTGCTGCCCCTTCGTCAGGTGAAGTTTATTTTGTCATATTTACTTTAGAGCAGTGTGATCATAGAGGTGACCTAATATAAAATAACTAAAAAGTTGGATAGTGTCCCTAATGATAGATTGTTCCAGTTTAACAGATTGGGGAGGACCAGGGGACCTGAGCTTAAACTATGTAAGAGTAGGAATAGACTGGATATTAGGCGGTTCTTCTTTTCCAGGGAATTGTGAGCCTCTGGAATGCGTTGCCAGCTGGTGCGGTGGGTGCTGACTCTCTGCCTTCAAGAGAGAGCTGGACCTGTTCCTGACTGGGGCAGAGATCGCATCAGGTAGAAGCTAAGGGGGGAATTTTTTGGGGGTCAGCGGGCGCGTTCGGTGGCGGGTCAGGTGGGAAAAATGCTTTTTTTTGGACCGGGTAGGGATCCTGCTGTCAACCCGCCACCACACGCCTTTCCCAGATGTCAGGTCAGTCAGCGCTAAACAGACCCGACATGGAGCGGCCGGGGAGGCAATTCTGGTCATTATGACCTTGTTAACAGCCCATTAAAAAGTATTTTGAGCTCACCTTTACATTTTACGAGGTCGCCCCCGGGGTCTATACTGCTCGGGGATCATGTCAGGTAAGCAGGCGGGAGTTGTATGACCGTGGAATCATCTCATTGCTAGACAGCTGCAAATGTGCTATAAAAGCTCCCTTCTCACAGCTGTTCACTTTCCAAGCTCAGAAGCTGTTACTGACTGCATTTGGAAGACAGATTGAGCTTTAGCTGAAGTGTTTAGCCATAATGGTCCGGCCATCATGGTGTGTGGCAGGCTTGGTGGACCAGCTGGTCTTTTCCTGCCTGTAAATTTTGTATGTTTGTATGACCTCAGCCATGCCATTGTGGGAGTCACTGATCAGAAACCAGGCATCTCCCCACGGGGAAGTAATGACATTGGGGGTAAAATATCCCTGGGTGAGTCTTCCACATGATTTAGCAGCAGATTCCAGAGCAGCGTTGGTAGAAGTCTAAGAGGAGGTCACTTTTCTGCCATCCCAACAAAAGATGGTGCATGGCACGTGGCGATCAAGAAGGGATAGGAAGAAAAATACCTTCAAGAGAGAGTCTCGCCCTTAATATAAATTATTTTTAAAATTCTAAATAAACTACTCATGGTATGTTTTGTAATTGGCAAGTAGTGCTTCACAGTTTTAAAGTGTCGAAGGTGTTTGAGGTATTGTACTTGCACATCAAGGGTAGTAATTGCTGTTGGAGTGATGTTCTCCTACCAAATTCCACTTGCATTTTACTGGCGGCATTAACTCCATTAAAGTACTGGAATTTGGTATCAGCGCTTCACTCCATATGGTGACGTCGATGATAGTAATTTCTATCCTAGATTTTTATTTAATCTAAAAGTTGAACGTGGTGTTTTGCTCTTTTTTTTTTATTCGCATGTTCATTCTTCTTTACAGACTCGCAAATTATCAAAGGCGGAGAGGCAGAGATTCAGTGAGGAGGTGGAGATGCTGAAAGGATTACAACATCCCAACATTGTGCGTTTCTACGATTCCTTTAAATCTTCAGTGAAAGGTCACAAATGTATTGTGCTGGTGACCGAGCTGATGACATCAGGAACACTCAAAACGTAAGTCGTGAGCTAATGGCACTTCAGAGCTTGCTGACTGATTTTCTTCATAGACACAGTATGGTGACTGGAGTGATCACAGAATCACAGAATCCCCACAATGCAGATAGAGGCCATTTCAGCCCATCGAGCCTGCACCGACACATATCCCACCCTATCCCCGTAACCCCACGTATTTAATCCCCCCTAACACTAAGGGTCAATTTATCATAGCCAAATCAACCTAACCCGCACATCTTTGGACTGTGGGAGGAAACCGGAGCACCTGGAGGAAACCCACGCAGACGCGGGGAGAATGTGCAAACTCCACACAGACAGTCACCCGTGGCCGGATTCGAACCCGGGTCCCTGGCGCTGTGAGGCAACAGTGCTAACCACTATGCCACCGTGTTGCCCGTGATGAGCAAGAAGGGAATGCATGTGCTAAAGGAGAGAAGATGCATGTTAGCTGATAATTTTGTTAAAGCTGTGGATGCATTTCTAAAGAAATTCCAATACTACGGTATTTGCTCCCTCCCCCAATTTTCTCCCCTTACCCCACATCTCTTCTGAAGGGTCCTTGAGATTTCACAAGCCTCTGGAACTTTGCCCAAGTAGCTATTCTTTATGTGTGAGTCTGGTCAGTGAACATTTTTGGATATTAAGGGAACTTTTTCGATATTAAGGGAATCCAGGGATAGGGGGATAGTGCGGGAAGGTGGAGTTGAGGTAGAAGATCAGCCATCGTTTTATTGAATGGTGGAGCAGGCTTGAAGGGCCAGATGGCCTACTCCTGCTCCTATACCTTATGTTCGAATCACTGGGCTATTCAACTGCAGTGAGCATGATAAAAAGTGTATTTGTGGATGTAAGGTGGAGGCAGTGCAGAGAAGGTTCCCTAGGTTGATTCTTGGGATGAAGGGGTTGACGTATGACGAAAGGTTGAGCAGGTTGGGCCTATACTCATTGGAGTTTAGAAGAATGAGAGGTGATCTTATTGAAACATAAAAGATTCTGAGGGGGATTGACAGGGTGGGTGCTGGGAGGATGTTTCCCCTAGTGGGGGTATCTAGAACTAGGTCGCATAGTTTCAGAATAAGGGGTCGCCCATTTAAGACGGAGATGAGGAGGAATTTCTTCTCTCAGAGGGTCGTGAATCTTTGGAATTCTCTACCCCAGAGAGCTGTGGAGGCGGAGTCATTGAATATATTCAAGGCGGAGATTGACAGACATTTGAACTACAAGGGAGTCAAGGGGTATGGGAAGAGAGCGGGAAAGTGGAGTTGAGGTAGAAGATCAGCTATGATCTTATTGAATGGCGGAGCAGGCTCGAGGGGCCGTATGGCCGACTCCTGCTCCTGTTTCTTATGTTCTTATGATCTCAGGTGAATCAGCGGTTGGAATCATGGCCAAGTTTTTGTCCCACAGCTGGGGATGCTCAGGCCAATTATAGCACATCGCTGAGACTTTCTAACTCGACATACACCAAGTATGAACCGCCCTCTTCAGTATGACAGTGCCGCACTATGTGGTGCACTTATCCATTCAGTCATCAGGAGCACACATCTATCTTCTTTAAATTGAAGTCAATGGAAATAAAAATTGGGAGAGATGTAAACCGGGCTGCCGACTCACTATCGCCCATTTTACAGTATCGGAGAAACTCAATATCTAACCCTCGACATACAAAATACAATTAAAACACAGGCCAAAAATCATGACCTAAATTACTGTTCTAAACAGGAGGAAAATAACAATAAGGTAACTATGTTTATTGTAGTAGTGTGTTCATGTTGTGGATTATTTTTAATACATTCTTTTTATTTCCTTTTATAATTTTCCTGCCCCTCCCTATAATCCCTTGTGACCGTTATATGTGATGAAAGAATGACCACATTTGGTGGGATTTACAGTGTGTAATGTACGACAACATTGAACAAGCTGACACTGTGATAACCACAGAAATTACAATGTAAAAGTTAGCTGTGAAGGTTGGAATGTTATTTTACTGCTTTTATTTCAGGTACCTAAAGCGGTTCAAAGCAATGAAAAATAAGGTTCTGCAGAGGTGGAGCAGGCAGATTCTGAGGGGTCTACAGTTCCTTCATACGAGGTCCCCTCCTATCATCCACCGTGATCTGAAATGTGATAATATCTTCATCACGGGGCCAACTGGCTCTGTAAAGATTGGTGACCTTGGTCTTGCAACACTAAAAAGTGCATCATTTGCAAAAAGCGTAATAGGTAAACACAAGTTAAGATCTTGTCTTATTTCTACATTTCCCTCCGATATGACCTGAATTGGCATTGATTTGGCAAACTCATTGAGAAAAACTACATGGCTAGTGAATGTGAAAAATGTGATATGAAAATATTAGTCATGCAGTAAAAGAAGCCCATTTCAGTTTGGGATTGAAGTACACTGTCAGCATTTCATACAACCTATGATGTAACTGAGAAAGGAACTCCTGATGCTGTCAATTGAGGGTAAATAAATTGCACCTGCTGCAAACTTTCCTCCGCAACTAACACCAAGGGGGAAAAATTCGGTTGCTTCGCGCTAATAGGACGCAAAGCAACTAGCAACCGGGCGCGGCGCCGCCAACGCCTCCCACGAAATTCAGCGGGAGGTTAGCGGCGGCGGTAACCTTTAGCGCCCCGCGGCACTGCGCCACCGGCGATGACGTCATTGCCGTGCGCAGCGCCCCGCTCACGATCTTCGGTAGCGCCCCCTGACTTACCGCCGGATGCGATGTCCGACGGGATCGGGGGGGCCTACCTGTGGCCGGGGCGGCACTAATTAAAGGTGAGGTGCTGGGCGGCCATTTTTGTTGCTGGCCGCCTGCCAGCACCTGCCCCTGTTGCCGTCCCCGGCCTCCTCTGCAGCCCCCCCCTGCGGAGTGCCGGGCTCTTTTGTCGGCACTCCGATCCCTGGTGGCCCAGCTGGACCCCAGGTCGTGCTGCGCAAGGCCCCTCCCCTTTAAGAAGGGGAGGAAGGCCTTAAGTATCACGGCACGTAGCGCCGCGATATTCCCTCGCAGTGCCCCCAAGAGGGAGGCGGGGCGCTTCTAGTAGCGCCCCACTTCCCTCTTGGGGCGTTACCGATGAATTTCGGCCGCGGGGGCGTTAATTTTTTCAGGGCGCTAAAAGTAGCGCGACTCAATTTTTCCCCACAAGAGATTTGAATGGAAATTTCAGAGCTCTCCCTCCTACAATTAGAATCACTCTCCTGCCTGTTCAAAGAGCATTTCAACCTCTCGGCAGCCCTCGTCTACTCTGACAGGGGAGACAGGAAAGAAGTGACAGGCAAAAAAATGAAGTGAAAGGAAAACCAGTGTAGAGGCACAAAATGGAGTCTGCAAGCCAGTGATGAGCAGCCCGGCACCTGCCCCTTTGTTTGATGGTTGCTGAAGTGGTGCGGGTGCTGTGTGAGGTCGTCGTGAAGACAGTGACCCTGTTTGTCACTTCAGGGCACCCATCCTTAATTGGTCAGCATTGCAGCACGTCTGAAAGGAGCTGGAGACAAGTTTGAGGCTGCAGCTGGCTGTTGCTGTTGTTGGCTGTGCCAGCCCGGTGGTGCCTGTTAGCTGCAGGTGTCCTGGCAGCAGATGGAACAGATGTTCATCTGGCTTTGGGCTAACCCCGGAGCCTCTGAAACTACTTTCTCATGGTCATTGCCAGGGCCTGCAGAAGTGATTGATCATCTTTACAGGTTCAGTCAAACACAACATTCAGGTTAGTTAAGCCTTTACAAAGCACATTCAGGTCTACAATCCAGACTTTTCTTTGGAATTAGAGCCTTCACTAATTATCTGTGCATGCTTGTCTGTAGATCCAGGTATAAAGCTACTGGCAGGTGGGCACAGAATATCTCTGGTGCAGCCTAACTTACCTTGGTGCTTCTCTTTTTTTTCTCCAAAAGCACAAATATTTGGGATTGCCAAGAGGAAACCCATTGCGCTATTATTGTCAGTGGCAAAAAAATGGCTATTCCTTCACAATCACCACGGAGTCTTGTGACCATCTAAATCGGAACAACAGAAAAAGAAAAACAAGAAAACAGGTTTAAAAATGGCATGAAAATGCTCATAGCAATAATCAGACAGGGCTTTTCAAATCCAGTTCCTCATATATCCGTGCCTAGCAACGTTGGATGCCCATTTTCAATGGGCGGGAACCTGGATTAATGGGGGCGAGCATCATAAAATCCCATTTACGTCTAAATAGCATAATGGGGACCTGATCTCAATATTATGATTAGGTGCCTGCCTGTTTCCTGAACTCCTATAACATTGAACTAGAAAAAAAATCCATGATGCACAAATTTGGCAAAAAATCCAGTGTGATGGATCTGCACTCCATTTTAAAATCAGTAACATCCAATTTATGCATAAAAGGCATGCAGTACCAATTGGAAAATATACCCTCCAGTGCAAACATCAAACTGGTGCAGTAGAGAGTGTTTTAGTAAAGTTGGAATTAAGTCTCGTTGTTGAGGCAAAGCAGAGGGAGCCCTACTGGGCATCTGGTCTGTGCTGATCTAGAAATGAATTAAGTTACTTAGAATTAATACATAATCTTGTATTTTATGGACCAAAGGCTTGGAGGGATTTGGTGTGGAGACAAAGAAGCATTCAGCTGCAGACAGACTGTACTCAAGCCAAACGTTCAAGGTTATTATACATGCTCCTCAGCAAAGGTCAACAAATGTATACAGTTGCATAACAGTTTAATCTATTGCTAAGGAGTGTGGGTAAGAACTGTCATCACTTTGACTAAGTATTGCATTGAAACATCATAGAAACATAGAAGATAGGAGCAGGAGTAGGCCATTCGGCCCCTCGCGCCTGTTCCGCCATTTAATGAAATCATGACTGATCATCCAAATTCAGTACCCTGTGACATGAATCTGTCATTCATGACTTATGAAATAATACTGAGTGGCCTGCGGGTGGCGCTGTCCAGGGAGAGTATAAATACTCAGGCACGGGCCCAGCTTGCGCAGGACATTCTTAACAGGAACTTGTGAAGGCCACAACTAGACCTCCATGTTGTAAAACAGTTGATTAAAGCTTTGTTTAACGCTTAGACCAAGTGTCTAGTAGTTTTCTTACGTCACCCTGTCCCTGCTTTCTCCCCCTATCCCTGGATCCCTTTAGCCTTAAGAAATATATCTAACTCCTTCTTGAATATATTTAATGAATTGGCCTCAACTGCCTTCTGTGGTAGAGAATTCCACAGGTTCACCACTCTCTGGGTGAAGAAATTCCTCCTCACCTCAGTCCTAAATGGCTTACCCCTTATCCTGAGACTGTGACCTCTGGTTCTGGACTCCCCCGCCATCAGGAACATCCTTCCTGCATTTAGTCTGTCTAGTCCTGTCACCAACAAAGACTGATGGATATACTGGACAGACACCGTCATCAGGCCAACGGATGGAGAGCAAAGGGTTGATGTACTGATCTAGCAAAAGCTACAAACCAGGAATGAATATGAGAAACCAACAACAATAGCCAGAAGCCAAGAGAGAAAAAGACAAAGCTGAAATTATCAAAATAAGCCATCAGCAACATTTACAATCTTGGAAAGAATGCATGAGTTAGCAAGACAAACTGGGAATGAGAGAGGAGAGAGAAAAAGTAGGAGTGAGAGACAAGCTAGCAGTGAAGGCCTCAGTTATAATATGCCTGCTTATTTAGACTTAATTCAGTGTTTGTAATGTTGACATTTTTACCTACTCAAGGGAGCATCTCTCTGGTGAAAATTAATCGTCAGTTTTGGTATCGGGAGGACTATAGGTGCTGATAATGGTCTACAGATCTGCAATTCATGTTGATTGAATGTGTTTAAAAGAAATCACTGACGTGTGCAACATGTTAGCATTATAAAAGCTAACACCGATCCTACCCTTCCTTGTTTTAGGTACTCCAGAATTTATGGCTCCTGAGATGTATGAGGAGAAGTATGATGAAGCTGTTGATGTTTATGCATTTGGCATGTGCTTGTTGGAAATGGCCACCTCAGAATATCCATACTCAGAGTGCCATAATGCAGCCCAGATATATCGCAAAGTGACAAGCGTAAGTCGAAACTTATTTTGGTTTTCAATTTTATTAACTTGAGAATGACATTCCTGAATGGAAACCACTTTACAATTTATGGTATTTACTGATTTTTCCTATTTCCCAAACAAATATTTCCACTCCCCAAGTAAGTAAGAGAAAAAAAGCCTTGTATTTGTATAGCACCCCATAACGCCACTCAGGACATCCTAAAATGTGTCACATACAATTATATACTTTTTGATGTGCAGTTACTGTTGTTATGAGGCAAATGCAGACACCATTTTATGCACAGCAATGAGTCAAATGACCAGTTAACCTTTTGGTGCTGCTGGTTGAGGGGCAGAATGTTTGCCAAGCCACTGGGAGAACTCCTTGTTCTTTTTTGATTAATGTTATTGGATCTGTTACATCCACCCGAATAGACAGGGGAGGCATCAGTTAATATCTCATCCAAGAGAAGCATCTGTAAACACGGAGTACTCCCTTAGTACTCCACTGAAGTGTCAGCCTAGACTAAGTACTCCAGTCATAGAGTCATAGTCATAACGGCACAGAAGGAGACCATTCGACCCATCGAGTCCGTGCCAGCTCTCTGTAGAGCAATCCAGTCAGTCCCATTCCCCCGCTCTATCCCCGTAGCCCTGCAAGTTTATTTCCCTCAAGTGCCTATCCAGTCTCCCCCTGAAAACATTGAGTGTCTCCGCTTCCACCACTTCCGTCGGCAGCGAATTTCAGGTCATCACCACTCGCTGCGTAAAAAGTTTTTCCTCACATCCCCCCTGTATCTCTTGCCCAAAACCTTAAATCTGTGTCCCCTAGTCCTTGTACCATCAACTAGTGGGAACAGCCTTTCCCCGTCTAGCCTATCCAAACCCGTCATAATCTTGTACACCTCTATCAAATCACCCCTCAACCTCCTTTGCTCTAATGAAAATAAATCCAGCTTCTCCAACCTGTCCTTGTAGCTAAGATCCCCCATCCCCTGGAGTGGGGGTCCATACCCAGCCATCTAATATGATGACCTTCTATTCAATACCATTGGATGTAGTTTTCCCAGTGGTGGTTCCAAGGGAGACAATGGCAGTAAGTCACAGCATAGGTGCCACGTTGGGAGAGCACAGGAACCAAATGCTCCCCATTGTTAATATTAGGAACACAATAGATGATCTAAGCGGTCTTGTTTACCTCACGACAGTCTAGCTTGCTGCAGGAACCTGTCGGCGGTATCTACTTCTCTCAGTTTGCAGCCAATTAAACAGAGATTCGAATGAAGCAAAGGCAATCAAGGATTACACAAGTTAAAGTTATTTACCAGCACAAATCTACTAGCTTGAGGAGGTTGAACGTGCTCTGGGAAGTAGATATAGGACAGTTTCAATGTGTACCATGAGACTGTGACACATGTTGGCTCAACTATTAGACAAGCCAGCACAGCAGTACTCCAATGTTTAGCCACCTACTTGCATGCATCTTAGTTAAGGTAGTGTAGCTGAATTGGAGTGAGGCTTGGTAGCTCTGTACTATGATTTTTACACTAAATTTACATCACTAAGAGTGTAAAGTTGACATAGAAATTGTGGTGTAACGGGGCGCGGGGGTGTGGAAGAATGTCCTGCGGAGACTCATTCTCCTATTTTCCTCACCTCTGGAAAGCCCCTCGCATAGTCAAAAGCAAGAACTTGACTGGGAAATCATTGACAGAAAGCTTGTCCTACCACTTGTAGCAAAGAGTGTCGGATCACGAGCACAGCACGCTACCACACTCCTGGCCAATGATTAATTGTTAACTTCACTTCAATGTACAAGACTGCTGGTGTCAGTTTGGCTGACAGACAAGTTAATATTTATCACAACAGGTATATGAACAGTCTTTAAATATTTTTGCTAAAGTCTTCAAAATTAGCACCATAATAATTAATATGGGGGGAAAAATTAGTCCCCATCACTCTTGTTTTCTGGGCACAAAATTCATGTTTGGGGACTAATTTCAGGGAGCGATCTCACGCGCCCAATCCCCCCAGAAGACTTTGGAGTGCCCGTGGGGCACCCACGTAAAACAGGCATTCGGCCAGTTGAATATGCCGATCAGTGGCCTGTTTTAGGACCCCGCTGCCAGATTCGGTCGAAACTGGGCTGCATACGCCGTCCCATTTCCCTCTCCCACCCCATCTCAGGATTTACCTGCAGACCAACTCCGGGTCCGAGCCGGCAGATTTTGAAAAGGCCGTGACCGGGGCGCCCAATTTACACCTATTATGTAGATGAGGCCTGAGGCCCAATTTTAAGTGAGCCTCGGGTCTCTGCCTTCGGGCGCCCGTTCCAGACTCGCCGCCCACCATGTGTCGCTTTTCAGCGCAAGACCAATTTCCCGGCCATTGTCACCAATGTAATAATAGTCATGAGTACATCTGAGGTACTTAGTTCGGACACACTATGGGTTTAGATTTCAGGAGGTACGAGGGCACCTTTTTTTAAAAAAAAAGAAATTGTTATTTAATTATCCCAGTTAGTAGTGCTAAACAATCAGTTATGTTTCACTGCCTGCTGAAAGTCAAAACATTTTCAACCTGCTTGGCTGTATTGTGCAAGGGGTAAAAAGTTAACGTGTTTTCTGGAACATAATGGAAATATACCCTTGGCTAAAATGTTAATGATTTCAAGCCAAATATTCCCCTGTTGTTGTCCATTAAAACATTCCATAAACCAAAGCAAATTGCTAGCTTTGAAGTGAACGGAAGAAGGAAAGGCGTTTGTTTAACAGAAATGGGATAATCATCCAGATCATGTTTGAAAGGAGAGACTGAATGAAATTAATTTGAGGACAGTCGAGCAAGATGGATAGAATTAGGAACCTTGAAATAGATAGGGCAGTCGGTGTGGATGATATCGATCCTAGGATTCTCAAGGAAATGAGACATGCTGTGTGAACTCCTAGCCCGTATCTTTAATAGCTCGCTGGAGTCGGGGACTGTTCCCTTAGATTGGAAGGAGGCTAATGTAGTTCTAATCTTTAAAAAGGCAGATAAGATGGATCTATAGGCCCATTAACTTGATGTCAGTAATAGGGAAGATGCTTGAGGGACTCATAAGGGATGCACTATATGACCACTTAGACAGAGAGGCTAAATCAGGGACACTCAATGTGGCTTCAGAAAAAGGAGGTCCTGTCTTAATATTTGATTGTATTTTTGAAGTGGTCACCAAGATAGTGGATGAGGAAAACCCGGTATGCTATTGTCTAGCTAGACTTTCAAAAAGCTTTTTGATGAGGTACCGCACAAGAGGTTTCTCTACAAGATTGATGCCTCGGGCATTAGTGGCAATCTACTGTGCTGGATTGAGAACTGGCTGAAAACCAGTTAGAACCATTGCTATTTATTATTTTCATGAATGATCTAGATGTAGGTGTTGGGGGAATGATCTGCAAGTTTGCAGATGATACGAAGATATGTGCGAGAGTCAGGACTGTAGGTGATGCTCGACTACAACCAACAGATCTAATGCACTAGGGAATTGGGCCCGTGACTGGCAAATGATGTTTAACTTAGAAAAGTGCAGTGTTATGCACGTGGGCAGGGCGTATGCTGAATATACAGAACACCCTTCAGGGAAAAGAGCTAAAGTCACTGCCCCGGGCTCCCCTTCCTTCCTTGATTACAGATGGGCTGACCACTCCCAGTCCATACTTACATTGTCGGGGATTGTTTCCGTGGGTCCCCGGTGTCAGCCTGACCCCCCCCCCCCACCAATTACCAATTGTGACTTCTGCCCACCGGTAGTGACCTCATTCATGCCAACATCGGGCAGGAGTCAGAGTCGGGGCACGCAAATGAGGCCTGGAAGTTAAAATCTCCTGGGCCTGGTGCTCCAGGGGGTCGAATGGTTGATTCCCACCACAAGTTAAAATCAGCCCTATAGAGTGGGAGAAATGGACTCAGTAACATGTTGGTTGGGTGGACAGGGGGAGGGGAATTGAATAGCTTGCTCATTAGGTTAGTCTCTCAAGCACTTCTGGTGCTCACAAAAACCATCTGGATGCCAGAACATTGTCAGCACCCACTAATATCAAGCTTCTTCATAGTCACAAGAGGACTGGTCTACAAAAAAGATAAACATAACCATGTGAAAATCTTGCATTTCCCCATTTTTCTGAATCGAGTTTTGTTACTTTGTTTTCTAAACTGCAGCGTTTGTGTTTTAGGCCCAACACCTGGGCTCAGAATCTTTGACATAGTAACCACCGTCTAAATTTATTCAAGACAATTCTGATTAGTTATGATCTTCAGGATAGTCTTAATTTTGCGAATTAATTGCCGGGAATTCTTCCTCAGAGAAGAACTGCTTTATCAGTTTTACTGAGCTACACCGGCCAGCATTAGAAGATGCTAATTCTGCCCCGTGCTGTCAATCCGATGTAGGCTATTTGCCTCTCAATCCCAAGCCATTCCTCTCTACAGCAACATACTATAATCTCTGATGGAGTTTAATACTGTGATTGAAACTAAGTAAGTATTGAAAAAAATTATTAAATAAAGCATTTCATGTGCCAAAAATTGACATTTGATATCCTGGTGTGAGGGGACACCAAGCAGGACATTTGTATACAATTGGGAGAGTATTTCCTGTTGAAAGTACTTCCTCTACAAGCATCATTCTTCTTTAATAAGGTGGCTTTTGAGGAACGCATAATAATTTCAGAATAATTTGGGTAGAACAGCTGAAGAAGATATATCTGCCTTGATTCTTGTTGATTAAATATTGGCGACTATTCTTTCTAACCTTTGCAAAAACAATCAGTATACAATCTTCAGAAACTATTGGTCAATCTGTGGGAATGGCTGATGTTTGTTGGGTCAGATACATATCTTGGGAGCTCAGCGTGAAGGATATTGTATCATCTGTTGCCAATTTGGGAATAAAAGAAAGTCTAGCTGAAGTTTGTTGATCATGTCTTTCCAACAGTACAACATGCACTTTGAGGGAAGGGGGTCATGTGAATCTGAGCAAGTTTTTGGATCAATTAGTTCAGCAATGCAATGATGTTTTGGCCCAATATCTTTATATGCCGTTGTTCTACATAGTTGTTTAAGGATGTTTCAAGGGTTCTGGTAAATGGCCAACGTCAAAGTACCAATAGTTAATGATGCTGAACTGTTTAGATGCCAATCTGATTATATGTCTTTGACCTTATTGAAATTTGTACTTACATTGTATGGTCTGCATTACTGAGAAGAAACTGCAGTTAAGACTGATTTAATTTTCTTAAAAGCCACCAGCACTAGCTCATTCAGGAATAAGCTGACATTGATATGCAATAAACAGTAAGACTGTAATCCAGTTTCACAATCCTCCTTGATTAGATTACTTTGTCGGAAAGTTTTGGAGGTTACACGATTAACTAATTTCCATCCAACTGCTTAAACGGAGACTGCGCAAAGAACTTGTCCCCAGTTTACACCTGACACTTTGAAGAACGATGCACTTTTTCATTATTATGAGGGCAGCACTTGTTTCAACATTTGCAAATAGTGTAGCTGTGTTTGTAAGGTCTTTAGACAACTCTTGTTTTTAGTTTCTTTCCTGGCAACTTTATCAGGTTCGTGCCTATTTAGCTAATAACCTGCTTAATTATATACAACCACAATGGGTAGAAAAAGACAAATGTGTAAGTAAATACTTAATTTTCTAATCAAACAAAAGCTTTGTCCAATTTGGAACTTATTTTAAGCTAATCTGTCTGTAGTGTACGGATACAACCATAAGTGATCAGCTTCTCCATGTAGTTTGGAACAATTTCACGGAATAAATTAACGTTTCATAGTTACAATATTGAGCTATCACAAACACAGCTAAAATTGTGATGACAGGATACGACATATTTGTAAAGTTACTGAATTTGTTTACTTGGGTTTATCTGGCACATAATTAAACGCATATATTAAAAATGGTTATCCAGTTAATCATTGCTATGCACAACACTTTACCCATTTGACTGCACTTTGTTTTAGACTAAAGGCTACTTCATGGTAATTTTTTTTGTTTTTCTGTAGGGTGTTAAGCCAGCCAGCTTTAACAAAGTAAAAGTCCCAGAACTCAAAGAGATTATTGAAGGATGCATACGCCAAAACAAAGATGAGAGGTAAGAATCTGGTCATCATTTGTCTGGTGACATAGGTTAATCTTACAGCTAGATAGAGAGTTCATCTATGTGGAGACTGGGTCATTGAATATATTTAAGGTGGAGATAGACAGATTTTTGAAAGGTAAGGGAGTCAAGGGTTATGGGAAGCGGGCAGGGAAGTGGAGCTGAGGCCAAGATCAGATCAGCCATGATCTTATTGAATGGCGGAGCAGGCTCGAGGGGCCAAATGACCTACTCCTGTTCCTACGTCTTATGTTCTTATGTTATGTTCTTATGATCGATGAACAGTCCCTCCCAGTCCCATATGGCCAACTAGAACATAGGGAATTTCTAATTCATGACTGAAAGGACAAATCTAACAGTATTGTATGGAGAGATATTTTAGGCAGTTTGCAGTTAGTACCACAGAAATTGTGTATCCATTTATAAACATTTTTAAAAGCCAAACAAAATATCGATATTTAATTTGATTACTTCTCAATGGGTTGTTATATTATTATTCTGTTATAAAGCATGATTTTTTTAAACAAGTTGATTTTGTACTATCATATATTAAGTTACTCTTCTTACATGCATGTCCATTTCAGTGCATAATCATTCACAATCAGGAAAGTGTTGGATTATAATCTTTAAAATTTCAATTGAATTGTATTCCTTAAAGAACAGTTGTAGGGTTTGAGTGCTGGAGGATGCTAGCTGCCTCTAGAAATGTGAACATATGGGCCTAGAAATTCAAGCGTGCACATTTTTGTGCGGGTGGGAGGGCACAGGGATCGGTC
Source organism: Squalus acanthias (assembly GCA_030390025.1). Lineage (NCBI taxonomy): Eukaryota > Metazoa > Chordata > Chondrichthyes > Squaliformes > Squalidae > Squalus > Squalus acanthias. The sequence continues at coordinate 24,537,380 of CM059437.1, read as the reverse complement.
CCCACGCCTGAATGGATAAGCTCGCGGCGCATGTGATATTGGGCCTTGGGCCTCGTTATTATCGACCTAATAGGCGTCACCAGGTAGCTTGCCAGTTATAAGGAATCGAAGATCGGGCTGCTGCAATGGCACCATGAAGGAGGGCGACCAGGCCGGGGGATAGGGCGATCAGGTCGGGAAAGGGGTGTGACCAGGGAGGGTAGTGATGGCTGGGTCGAGGTGGGTAGCGGTGATCGGTCGGGGGGAAGCAGAGGTATGGATCGGGGGGTAGGGGGTTGCGGTGGTGATCAAAAGGGGGGGTAGCAGCAGCCATCGGGGTTGGGGGTTCGGGGAGGAGCGGTGGCCGGCAGCGGCCCATGTGGTTTAAATGTGGAGTCAGGAGGAGCACTCCTGCTCCTCCTAGCTCCACATTCAGGTAAATGTATTTTAAACAATTACCTGGTTGGTTGTGGCCTGCAGAGGACCCTTTAAGGACCACCTGTTAGGCCGCCCGGGTCTGGCTATGTTCATGGCAAAGCAATGTTACAGAGGGGGATTCAAACAGGTGTTAGGCCCCTTATATGCATATGAAAAGGGATTATCACCTGTTTGAGGCGTGGGCCCTGGACACCGATTTATTTGCCTGCACCAATATGGCGGGCGGCGCACTTCCGGCTCGTAATGAGCGTGCGCTTCCTGCCTGCCATATTGGAGGCTTAGGAGGCCGTTCAGTGCCTGAGAAACGTGCGCTGCACAGTCGAATTTCTAGGCCATTGTGCAGCAAGAGATTAAAAACATGACCACCACTTTGGAATTGATCACACCTAAATCCGCTCTGCGTCCCCATTTTGAAATATGGGCAGTAGGAATGTATTGAAGCCTGCACACTCGTCCATACTAATTCACTCCAACTGCAGATCTAAGCAACAAGGAGATTAATTGAAATGTACCATTTTTGCCTCCCATTCCAGTACCTTTCATCTGCGCCTTCCTATTATCATTGATTGCCAGATAACGGATCTCTAATCTTCAGTCTTGCAGAGCATTTTATTGGGGGCACTTGAAGATGAAAACCCTCCTCTACTTGTCCAAAGGTCACCTAAGTGGGAGGGAGGGCTATAAATTGCATAAATATAACTGCATAACCCTTGGGTGATATTGAATCATGAATCTAGAGAGGACTATGCGTTGGAGTACATGTAGTGACATTGTAAATGCATTAAGATGTTCTGTTTGGTATTTCTAGCTAAATTGTAAACATAATCCTGAAAAGTAGATTCATTATGGGTCTTCTAAGCAAAACTAATGATCACAGTGCAAGCTAACATTGGGTATGGTAATAATTTAAACCACGTGTTTCCCATCCAATAGGGAATGGTCAAGTAGCGGAGTTGTAGGGAGAAAAGTTGATCCATTGTTGAAATCTTGTTTCATAGGGATGCCTGGTATCAGTTTGCTTTCAGAATGCTGAGATGTATTTCTTTTACCTTTTTATTTTTGTTAGTTAAGTAAGTAGCAGACGTAATGGTTGCAGAACACAATCTGAACATGCCGGGAATTATTCAGTTTGAAGTCATTTCCATACATTTAACCAAAAAGTAGCAACCATGTTTATTCAATTTTTTTGAATATCCAAATGATATTCAAACTCCGATATTTGGGAGAATATTTAATTGCCAAATTCACCAACTGGCTTAATCCTAGCGTCATATTATCTTTTTGAGCAGGTACACCATTCAGGATCTTCTCGACCACTCATTCTTTCAAGAGGACACTGGGGTCCATGTAGAGCTTGCAGAGGAAGATGACGGAGCAAAATCTGCCCTAAAACTCTGGCTCCGCATGGACGACTCAAAGAAACTCAATGGCAAATACAAAGACAACAAAGCGATAGAGTTCCCCTTTGAACTGTATAAGGATGTTTCAGAAGAGGTGGCACAGGAAATGGTAACATTACCACTATTTACACGTGTACATAGTTAACACATAGAGCTGAAAGAAATGTCGATTTTTTTTTTTTTGTTGCAGGAATGTGTCTAAAGTATATGATTTTACTCAATCCTTCTTAGTTGATTTATATGCATTAACCCAACATTTTAGATGATACTAACACAAGTTTAATATTGGATTTAAACATGAATCTTGGGCAATATTTTTTTGAAGTTGTTCCAGCTAAAAAATTAGTCTTGAATAGTTAGTGAATGACCCATCCAGTATTTCATTTTCATTTTTGCTTTGTCCTAAAACCTCCATGAAAATAGAAGGATTTCATTTTTGGAACAATTTATGACAGTTGGTCACTACTACTAAATTGGATCCTCCATACTTGTCCCTTGGATCCTTCATCTAGCAAGACACTTGTGCAAGATTATATTGCCTCTTTTAAGTGCGTATTCCATGTGCCACCACTGCTATCGTTGGCTAGTCTTGATCTTTCTTCAGCAGATAACTGAATCAACATCTGGCAGCAGATGTGAAAACCCTTTTTTCTTCATGATAGCTTATTAGAATTTCAGAAAAATAATCTTCACCCCCATCATCAATCTGCAGTCAACATAATTCAACACATGTTTGCCTCTACTTTTGGTTAATATGTTAAGCCTTAAGTCAGCTCTCCAAAGTGCTGAGCAAGTTTCTCCAGTGTACCATATGGATCAGACAGGTCCCAGGTTCAATCCACAATCTATGCTCAATTAGTTGATTCCAGCCAGGGTGTTGGTAGTTGTACTGCAACTGCCCTCAGTGCCTCCGGATTCAGGAGGAAAAATATCAAACACATTCCCCTGTGAAAGCTCACACAAAATTGTGGCCATCTGGTCCAGCCATTCCCCAGCAAGCAGTCAATGCTTTCAGTAGTGGAGTTATAGGGAGAAAATATAGGTAAGAATAAAAAGAAATACTATGGCTAAGGACACCGAAATATATCCTCACCTAAAATGGCCAACTCCCTCCGCTCCATCATTGGTGGCCACTTGATCAGACCACTGTGCTCTTTACTCAAACTCCTTCCATAGTTCTCTCTGCCTTGTTATCTCCTTTTATACTTCCAAAAACTTCATTAAACTTCTTAACCTGGCTTCACACCTCCCACCCCCCATACTAACTATCTCCAATTTCTATTGAGGTGTTTAAAATGATAAAGGGTAGCTACAGAGAAACAATTTCCTCTGGTGAAAGGATGCAGAACAAAAGGGCATAATTTCAAAATTCAAGCTAGGCCATTTATAAGAACATAAGAACATAAGAACTAGGAGCAGGAGTAGGCCAATCGGCCCCTCGAGCCTGCTCCGCCATTCAATAAGATCATGGCTGATCTGATCCTAACCGCCAATCTACTATCACACTATTTAGGAGTGAAATCAGGAAGCATTTTTTCACACTAAGAGTAATGGAAATCTAGAACTCTCTTCCCCAAAGGGCTGTGGATGCAGGGTCAATTAAAATTTTCAAGACTGAGATCGATAGACTTTTGTTACATAAGGGTGTCAACAAATATGGAGAAAGGCAGGTAAATGAAGTTGAGATTCAGATCAGTCATGATCTAATTCATTTTTATATTCATTCTCGGGATATGGACAGCGCTGGCAAGGTTAGCATTGCTGCCCATCCCTAGTTGCCCTTGAGAAAGTGGTGGTGGACTTTCTTCTTGAACCACTGCAGTCCATGTGGTGAAGGTAATCCCATAATATTGTTAGGTAGGGAGTTCCATGATTTTGAACCAGCGCTGATGAAAGAACAGATAAGTTGTGTTACTTGGAAGGGAACTTGGAGGTGACGGTGTTCCCATGCACCTTTGCCCTTGTTCTTCTAGGTGGTGGAGGTTTGGGAAGTGAATGGTGGAACAGGCTCAAGGGGCTGGATGGCCTCCTCCAGTTCCTATGTAGTGCTGTTTTTTAGTGAGGTAACTCATGCATAACTGATTTACACCAGGTTTACGCTGAAAAATTGCTACACGCGAGTTTCCTTGATCTTTAGTGCCACTTCCACGATACCTCTGCCATAAACCTCTGCTGCTCGTTAACACAGCTCCGCCCTCCGTGCAAAAGACCAGCTCATGCGAGTTTGCTGCTTTTACAACCATATATTTAAGCACAGTATGACCTGAAGTCACCCGCTATCAGCATAACTGAGGAGTTTCAGCCTTAGAAGAGGCCCAAACTTTCTAGCTTTATTTCTGGAGTTTAATAGCAATTTTCTTGACGTTATTTTTGAATTTTTCTTACTGAGACCTGCACTATACTTAACCAAAGTGCTGTCCATGTCCGTGCACCCCAAATATTTCAGCCCCCTGCCCCCTCCCACTTGTTCAGAAGGACTAAGCAGCTGGAATGGCCTTCCCAATGGAAAATGGAAATGGTGTTGACAGACAGGAAACACACTGAATAAAGAATTTAAAAAAAATTAAAGATAGAAGCAGTCTAACACTTACCTTAGCTCCCAAGCCTCGCTCTGAAGAATGGTGTATGTTCTGTGTTTTTATCGTGCTCCGCCGAGTTTCCATGGGCCCCTATTGATGACGCTGCATTGGCCCTTGTTTTATGTTGGTTTTTACATTCCAGCGCAGGCAAATGAGAGCCACAGGAAATTTGGGCGTAAGTTCTCGTTAGCAAGAAACCGGCATAAATCTCGACGCAATTTCGACGTATATATAATCGATGAAATTCTAAATCATTGCTGCAGTTGGTCCCAACCAAAATGGAGCTTGTGCAACGAGACTAGTCCCAAACAACTAAATGCTTTAGGTGGAATCAAATCAGGTGGTCACAATGAAAATGGTGGTATCAGAAGTAAGCTGTAAGTGCCCCAAAATGAAGAACGTATAAAGGAATACCAGCCTCAGATCATTAACCCAGAATCATATACAGGATTTCATGTTATATAGCAATAAATTCAAGTTCAAAATGATGTGGTGAGATACTGATAAAACTAAATTTTATTACTTTGTTTTCAAACATGCTGAAACCAATGTTCTGTGAGTCTATTGGATCCGCCCTTGTTTTGAGGTAGTTGCTTGATGGGAAGCTAACTGCTGGTAGTTAGGTAGCTCTAATTTGATTTTTTTTTAAAAGAAAGCAGTTGCATTTATATAGATAGAGCTTAGAATTTGTGGAAGAGTTCAAATGTGTGTAATTGTTGAGGTCACTTCCCTACAAAGTGGATTGTGTTAATACTGATTTGTTTACATATCCAAATCTTGAAGATTAAATGCTCCAATGGAATGGGATTCTTACCTTTTACAATATCAAGATTTACAAGGCTATCATTTTATTTGCCTTTTTTGCCATCTGCACTTGTAAATGATTCATTGGGACTACAAACGCTTACTTATAAGCCTGCACGATGAGTGATAGCTATCTATACAACCATGGGAGTCATAATAGCTGAGCCCAGTCCTGCATTCACCCAGTAGGGGGTCAGCAGATACCAATCAGGATCGCGAATCCTGCTCCGTTTCCTTTTTCCCAGCTCAGGGATGGCAATCAATTGTAACGCACCCACTGATTGGCCAACTCAGCGCTGACCAGGGATTGAACCTGAGACCATCCTGGTCTGTACAGCTTGATGCCCTGACACATGTGCTTTTATACAGTATGCCAATTCTCTCCTCTCATGAAGGCACAAACTCTTGCAAGGGTACAGTTCCATGAGCATTGTCAGCCCTCTGATTCCTTGCCCAAGTGACTGTCCTCTGTCTGTGAGCTTAGACAGCAAGTATCAGTAGGCTAATCAACGTGGTGGGCATCACAACTGAGCCCAGTTTGGTCTTCGCCCAATATTGATGCACAGACTTTCCAACAGGAGTCACTGCACAAACAGGAGGATCAGGAGCCCTGGCCAATGTTTCCCCCTTCTCTAGCCAAGGAGCACTGAGGCCTACTGTTACATCCCAGCTGAGATATGCTGACAGAACACAAATCAAGAATTGAACCTGGATCTTGTAGCCAGTTTAGACCCACACAACACAGCACATGCGCCCACTAAACCATTGGAGGAGCTACAAAAGATAAGAAAGTTTGCTTTGGATTGCCGGAGTCTTGTTTCATTGAAGACAAGACTGCAGAGCATAATAATTCTTAGAGTCTCAGGGAGCAAAGGTTACAGTGCAGGTAATCCCTGTTTCTATCAATTATTATGTACATATTGACATGAATCTTGTCATTCATGTGGAAATGACTTATGAAATAATGCTGGGCGGCCTGCTGGTGACACTGTCCAGGGAGAGTATAAATACTCGGGCATGGGCCCAGCTTGCTCAGGACATTCTTTAACAGGAACTAGTGAAGGACACAACTAGACCTCCATGTTGAAAAACAGTTGATTAAAGCTTTGTTTAACGCTGAGACCAAGTGCCTAGTAGTTTTCTTACGTCACATATATTATCCATTTATTGAAGACAGTATAGCTGAGCAGTATCATTCTTTTATTGCTATTGCACATCGGATCCAATAGAGTAATCTTAAAAGATACAATCAGTGTAGAGACATTTCACTTCATATTCAAAGAGGGGTATTGTTGCAGTGAACATACAAAATGAGATCATACAATTAAATTACATTTTGCAAATAATCCAAAAGAGGGGACTTGGTATGTTACAGAGGAACAAAAATGTGTAAATGTGAAATTCGTTTTTCTTCTGCCAAATGTTGCCCTGCCGCTTTTGAGTGTGTGGTGTATCTCTTTGATAGGTAACCTTGGGTTTTGTCTGCGAGGCTGACTACAAACTAGTGGCAAAGGCCATCAGAGACCGTGTGACTGAGGTCAAGAGGAAACGTGAAAGAAACCAACGCATGCAAGTGGAACTGAAGAAAAAAGAGCAAGAGAAGAAGAAAAAGATTTATGAGCTCTTGGAGGAGCTAAAGTTGCCTCAAGACACGACAGAAAGTGCAGCCGGAGTTACTCAACTCCCCCAGTCTCCAGCCACCACAGGGCCCACTGAGATACTGCTGAATCCTCCCTTTCCACCTGAGCCGGAGGAGCCAGAGGCTGATCAACATCAGAATTTTCGTTATAGAAATACGAACTATTCTTCGGCTACATGTAAGACTGAATAGAAATAAATAAGTTTCAAATCCAGATTTTATTCCCTTGAATAAATAGGGTAGCTGGAATCGCCTCATCTTGTGGTTAAATCCTAGACTAGTCATACTGAATCTAAATGGACTCCCATAAAACACTTTACGATTCCAATCTAGGACATATGGGGAATGAAATTCACCATGGGCAGGGATGCCAAACGGGCAGTGTAACATCTGCCGACAGTTATACGCCCGTCTGATACTCAGTTCCACTGACATAATTTCACTCTGTTTAATTTCTAAATAGTGCTTAACATCTAAAAGTGGATGGTTTATTTTAAGCTTCTCTCAGTTCTGAGTTTATTACTAAGCACAAACTGCATAGTGTTTTCTTTTACTATTGTTTGTTAGCCCTCGTTCCCATGTATTTTCCTGCCTTTGTTACGGTTCCAAATGCAGGAGTAATGCAAATCTACTTTATTTTTACATTTTTCCCTCCTTTTGAGGGGAAATGTCTTGGTCATCTCTCATGTGGCTCCTGAGGTCGTGAAAGGCGCTATATGAATGTAAGTATTTCTTTTTTTTCTCGGAGGAATCGGGAGCTCCTTGTGTGGAAAATCTCTAGTTGCAGTTTGAAATAATTCCCAAAGCTGGTTTTACACCACAGATATATACATAAATTTGCCACTTGATGGAATAGTATACTTGCCAGGAAAACGTCAAACAAAACTATTAATAAAGTGACACAAGAGATCAAAACCATTGATTGTGGATATCTTTCTGTCTCTTCCCTTCTGTTATAGGAATAGATCTATGAAAAGCAAATGTGTTCTTAAATCTATTTTTATAAATCCAAGTGGAACAGAATATTAATGTTCTAAAATACGTACAACAAAGGAATACCATGTCAGTTAATTCCCCACATGGGAGTTCCTGATACCAGCCTAGTCATCTAAGTAATAGATCACAGGATTCAAAGTGTTGGTGATTTCTAGCCAACCTATATCAGATCTGATGACATTGGCAGGGCATATAATTATAAATATTACCATGCATTCCTTCTTTCAATCCATTATAAATCTATTTTCCAAAATATTAAAGTCTATGGGGTAAAAATTCACTTGGTTGCGCCACCCGTTAGCGCCTTAAGAGGGCGCTAATGGGGCGCAAAGCCGCTAACGCCCGGGCGCAGCGATGTTTGCGCCGCTCGAGAACTTAACTTGAGATTGTGCGGCGGCGCTAAAACTTACCGCTGCGACCACCTGCGCGCGCAGATTGTGACGTCATTCCATGGTGCAACGCCCTTGGGGCGCCCCGTAGCGGAAATTGAGTGGCGCCCCCTGCCTTACTGCCTGGCGCTTCCAACGACCAGAAGACTGGAACGCTATCAATCGCTGTGGGGCTGGGGGGGGCGCTATTTAAAGGGGGCCTCTTCCTGTCTTTTATTGTTGGTGGCATTTTTGAACTACGCATTCTGTGAGAGAGAGGGAGAGACTTCTGGAGAGATTCAACGTTGTGTGAAGGAGTTTTGGGTACTGAGCAGCACTTTGCAGGTTCATTTTGATTTGCCATTCCTTGTATCGATTTAGCAGAGACCGTGGGAGCTGCACTCTGAGCTCTTTGCCTGGTGCTCTCCATTGTTCTTTCCAGCACATTTGATGTGCAAGTCTCTCCAGGCCGAGATTCAAGGCAGCAATGAACAGGATGTGGATGGAAAGCAAGATTAACCATCCGCTTTAAGAACTGGCCCGTGCCATTGTGTGTGTGTTCCATTGCTGACTGACATTACATGAGCTTCGCCAGCGCTCCGAGTTAGCGCCTCACTGCTCGGCCTTTGCGCCTTAAGAGAGGTGTGCAGCGCCTGCTTTAGCGCTCCACTCACCTCCCGGGGCGGTAAAAGTGAAGTTTCCCGTCAGTGCCGATAATTAGCGCCAGGCGCTAATATTTGCGTCCGGACGATATTTGCGCCCCAAATGGGGCGCGACCTAATTTCTACCCCTATATATTTATGGATTTTCAGCAGTTTGATGCACTAAATTGTGGTACCATTACAATATAAAGTGTAACAATTGGCAGGGTGGATGTTTCCCCTCGTGGGGGAATCTAGAACTAGGGGGCATAATTTCAGAATAAGGGGGCACCCTTTTAAATCGGAAATGAGGAGGAATTTCTTCTCTCCGAGGGTCGTGAATCTCTGGAATTCTCTTCCCCAGAGAGCTGTGGAGGCTGGGTCATTGAATATATTTAAGGTGGAGATAGACAGATTTTTGAACGATAAGGGAGTCAAGGGTTATGGGGAGCGGGCAGGAAAGTGGAGTTGAGGCCAAGATCAGATCAGCCATAATCTTATTGAATGGCAGAGCAGGCTCGAGGGGCCAAATGACCTACTCCTGCTCCTACGTCTTACGTTCTTATGTAGTTTCTGCTCCACTGATTGGATTTTAGGGTTGGACAGTATTATCATAGGCGTATCAATGAAATTCACCTACATGTTATCAGAATGTTTATTGTATTCTTAGTTAAAATGTAACACAAGAAGAATAAAGTTGATGTTATCAAGGCCGTTTTGAAACAAATCACGTTCATTGTTTTCTCTGTGTTTCTAATTAGCTGATTGCGAGACTGATGGTTATCTGAGTTCTTCTGGATTCTTGGATTCCAATGACCATTTGCACATGGCTGGCCAGTTAGCACCTAAATCTGGAATTGGACTCCAGTTTCCAGCAGTAAGTGACTGCCATACAACTATAAACTCGGGGACTTTTTTCAGACAATGTCACATTTTATGAAAGTAATCTAGTTCTCAGAGCCAATTACAGGAATGCTATTTAAGGACAGTTTTGATTAGTGGCATCATTTTATCAGTCTGTGCCATTGCATTTTGGGAGAATTGGGTATATTGAAAGGCTCGTCCTTAAGTTCCAGGGCAGTAAGGCAGTGTTATGGGAGATTGGAGAGTCACCCCAAACCAGTGGATTCCAACAAATTTAAATGGGCTTGAGTTATGTACTTCATTTTGCACCTCTTCTCAATTTTCATTTACAAATTGTTATATCTATTAAACCTTACCATTTGGTTTCCTGCTAGCAAAAAAAACTTACAAAATCATATCTTGCAAGGTAATAAACTTACATTTACTAATTTGTTTGAAGGATGCTTTCATGTGGTGTACCACATAATTTCAAAAAGGGTAACTGCTATTTAATTAAAATGACAAGCAATTATAATAACTTATTGGAAAACTGAGTTGAAGTAAATAGCAATTAGATGACACCAAGCTTTCAAGGGTTTCAAAAGTCTGACGGTTGTAAGAAGAAGGAAAGACTAATGGAGCGAAGGAGTTGTACAGTTTTCATGTCCTCAGCAGCAATGATTTAGAGTATGAAACTGTATAAAAGTCTTGATTGCAACTCATGGGAACACAGAAAGAACAAAAAGCATATTTGAAAAGAACAGACCTTGAAAGTTCTGAGCACTGAGGCTGTGTGATTTGAAGGAAGTTGATGAATGTACAGTGGTTAGAGTTGGATAATTTGAGGAGGCTATTATACAAAGAAGGAACAGGGTGGGAGAGAGGGCAGAACCCTCGGGAACCTTTGTTAATGGAAAAAGAGTCAAGGACAAACCATCAACTGCAGCATAGATATGAAAGAAAACGAAGGAACCATGAACCTTGTGTTGGTGGGAGGCCGTATGAGGGGTGACTTGCTTAGAAGTGTACAGTGCCAGATCTTGTCAAAGGCTTTGAAAAAGTTTAAGGCAATAATGTAGATTGTTCAGCACATCGGTCAAGGGCAGCGTTCACAAGTACGTAAGATACATCAATAGTGGAATGGTACTGCCTATCATTGTTTTGGCTAGGGCTTCTGAAGTAATGGGCAATTCAAAAGTAAAGAGTACATTCCATAACTTTAGAAAGTACTGATTTAATAGGATGAATTCTGAAGTAACAAGTAATACCTATTTTAATATTTTACAAGCTAATTGTAATATAGGCGAAGAATGTTGGAAACCGCACCGAATCCACATATTGGGGTAAATTTTCATCTTTACCACCTGGGCAGTAATCTGGTGGAGAGAATGGAATAAAAATCAGACCGGTTGTACAACGGGTGGGTGATCTGCTCCGCTCCACCTGATTGCAGCTCAGTTCTTTAGTTGTTGTTTCTGGTCACTGAAGCTTTTTTTAGTTAGTTTAGTATTGTATTTCAATAAATGTTGCATCATTCTTATTCCCTTTTGCGTCTTTCTATTGCAGAGCATTGCTGTGACTATTCCCTCAAAACACCATTTGTCAGTTCACAGTGGGCTAAATTCACCAGTTGACAGGTAAATCAAATGACTATAAACCATTAACTCAAGATTCCATATTTCTCTTAAATCCTTAATCAACTTGTCCTCCTGTTTAAAAAATGTGTGTATCTGAATCCCTAACTCTGGTATGTCTAAGCAAATAGGATAAAAAAGCGAATAATATTAAGGTAGTGAGCTCTGAGTCTACTTTAATTTAAAAAAGATCTGTGTTCATTCTCTGACTGGCTTTTAAATTTGAAAGTCTTTATTGTGTAACTTTCACTAATTCCTATCTGAGCCACAACATGCAGTTCTTCAAAGGAGTAGAGAAATCCATATCAGAAAGGGTCTAATATTTGATTAAATGGATTTTTTTTAATGCTGTCACGAGAAAATGATTGTACCATCATAAAGAATTTGTTATCAACTTTTTGTGGAATAACAAAATGTCACACCGCAATTTGTACTTGCAACATTTGCAATAAAAATCATTTTATTTTTAGTCAAGAAATAATGTAAAAGTGAAAATTAGACCAGTTTTCACAATAGCAAAACTTTTGTTCTATGAAGGATTAAATAGAGTGAGAGAAAGAATTAAAGATTTGCAGCCACTTTGACCTGGCACATCTATAGTTAGGATTCAGTAACCATATTTGAAGGGTAAATATCATGAGTCATTGAAAACCATAAGCATTACTTTACTTTATGGTTCCTTTAATTTTTCAGTATATCACATGTCATGCATGCAATATAAGCTAACTCTTTTAACCTCTCCCTCCCCTAGTTTAGCCTCCATAGTTTTGTTGCATTCCACCTAGTATATTGGCCAGCATTTGAGGAGATTCATCCCATTTTTGGCAGCTATCCTCCAGGGACAAGGAGCTCTGGGATGAAAATCTACAGCCATTGTCTGCATAGCCTGTAACTGTTGGGTTAAATGCAACACTTTTTAAAACAAGAGTCCAATGATTTGGACTTGCTTAACGAAATTGTAAACAATAAAAATAAATGTGTCTCAAATTAGTAACATATGCGGTAATTGAATGGAATCACACTTTTCTTATAATGGAATTACTACCTCCTCATAGTGGAAGCATAGACACGAATCTTCCATTATTTTCTTAACTCAGTGTTACTTTTACATGTAGTATTTTCAGAAACCGTGCCATGTAACACATTTTTCTTACAACTAGCTACGACCAAAGGTTGATGGAAATCCAGCACTATATTTGATAATAATGTTGGTACCATTTTCTGTTCCGGTTTGTTTTATACAGCTATGCTTCGGATGTTGCTTCTGGAATGAGTGATGGGTATGAAGGTCTATCTGCAGGAGAAGGATCAACAAAATTGCCAGTAAAACGAATATCGAGCAAACTCATTCGTAGGCGTGGCAAATCCAGGCTACGCATTCTTAATGTAAGCGTTCCCCAATTCAGTCAGATACCGTGCCAGCAAAAAAAAAATGCAACACAAATGCCATGGGGAACTTTTTTCCCCATCTTTTACTTTCCCGCACACTCGCACAGCAAATTCTTCCCTTTGCAGTGTGGTACAAAGTTTATGTTTACTCACATTGTAAAGAAAGACTTGCATTTATATAGCGCCTTTCATGACCACCGGACGTCTCAAAGCGCTTTACAGCCAGGAAAGAGTGTTGCACGCAAGTAAGAGTTACAATCTCTAGGCACAGTTTCAGGGATCTTCCACTGGACCTATACTAACAGTAGATACACATGTCGGTGTAAAATGGACCTGACACTAATAACTGCGCATTTATACAAGGAGTATCAAACTCAGCTGCTGCACTGTGTGGGACTGCTGCAGTGCAGATTTAAATGCAAGTGACAGAAGAAGTAGTAGGGGTAGAAATTGGTAGGCGTTCGAATCATACAATGATACAGCACAGAAGGAGGCCATTGTGCCTGTGCCGGCTCTTTGGTAGAGCTAGCCAATTAACCCCACTCCCCTGCTCTTTCCCCATAGCCCTGTAATTATTTTTTCTTCAAGTATTTATCCAATTCTCTTGTAGGGGGTGGTGTGGTAGAGTCAGCTTCACCTCTGACTCAGTGAGCGGTTCGAATCGCTCCCACGCCCCTGGTTCTAGACCTTGGACTTATTTGGGGGTCGTGAACAAAGGTGCAGTAGACAACAGGTTTTGATGAAAGAACTTCGATCTTTATTCAAGAAAGTAAAACACAACACAAACACTCTAAAGGTGGGGAACACTTCGGTACACGCGAGGGAAATAACATTAGAAACATAGAAACTAGGAGCAGGAGTAGGTCATTCGGCCTGTCGAGCCTGCTCCACCATTCAATACGATCATGGCTGATCATCCAAATCCAGTACCCTGTCCCTGCTTTCTCACACAGAATCCCCATCGAGCCTGCACCGACACATAACCCACCCTATCCCCACGTATTTAATTCCCCCTAACATATCCCATCCTATCCCTGTAACCCCACATATTTAATCCCCCCCTAACACTAAGGGTCAATTTATCATAGCCAAATCAACCTAACCCGCACATTTTTGGACCGTGGGAGGAAACCGGAGCACCCGGAGGAAACCCACGCAGACACGGGGAGAATGTGCAAACTCCACACAGACAGTCACCCGAGGCCAGAATCGAACCCGGGTCTCTGGCGCTGTGAGGCACCAGTGCTAACCACTATGCCACCCCTCCCAATCCCACTTCACTAGCTAGGTTGGACTTTGGAGAACCAGGGATAATGCTCACCAAATGAATCCTTGACAGTTGAGAGTTAGGGTTTAGAGTCTTTTGAGTAAAAGGTTTCGTAATGCAAGGTGTCCGATGGTCACTGAGGCGGTCGCTCTGGTCTCTTCTTGCGTGTCGGCCTACTTCTGGAGCTGTTGGCTTTCTTTGTTGAACTGCTTTCTGTTTAAACTGTCTTCTTCCGAGCTGTGGAACTGCCTTCTTGCAGAACTGTGGAAACTGCCTTCTGCCTGCTTGTTGAACTTGAACTGTTTTACTGGAGAACTGGAGAACTCCCTTCTTACTGAACTGTCTTCTTTAACTGCCCAACTTGCTTCTCTTGAACTCTGTAATTCCAGCACTGACTTCTGCTGAAAACAGGCTTTCAAATTGAACTCCAAAACTGCAGAACTGCCTCCTGTTGAACTTGAACTGTTGTACTACTGAACTGCTTGATGGGCCTTCAATTATACTAAATTGAAGTGGCCTCATCAAAACCAAATCAAATCCCGGTCATTGTAAGACCTCGTTAACAGTAACGACTTTACTAGCGTGTTAACTGGTTTTGTAAATGTGTGAAGTGGTTTCAAAATAGCTCCATCCTGTCGATCTGTTGCTTAATCGGAGTTTGAATTGTCCTCATGTTTTGGGTTTCTTGACTGGGCCTAGGACTTCGATCGAATATTTGCTTTATGCATGTCTTTAATGGGTTTTGTAATCGGTTTGATGGGACCTGTTGTTTTGGGTGGGGCTGTCTCCGCCTAGGGTCTATTGTCAAAATGTTAATGCTTGCTGGGGCTTCAGTGAGGTCATCCCGATTCCCCAGACAATGCAATTTAACTGCAATACCCAAAACTGCTTTTGCGGAGGTCGATCCCAACTTCCTTCACAGCCTTTTCTCCCTTCACAGGCCCAGACATGCTTTTAAAATGCCAAAACTTGGTTTTTGGTCTTACAGTCTCTTAGGTTAGGCCCAAATGCATTTTTATCACTGTGAGGTAGTTCCAATGTCCTTTTTCCTTAGGTTTTGGGGATCTGCAAATTTTGGAAACCTAACACACTTTTGAATGTTACTATTGAATCTGCTTCCACCACCCTTTCAGGCAGTGCATTCCAGATCACAACAACCCTCCAGATCACAACAACCCACTGTGTAAAAAAAAAAGTTACATCTGTGTCCTCTGGTTACCGACCCTTCTGCCATTGGAAACAGTTTCTCCTTATGTACTCTATCAAAACCGTTCATGATTTTGAACCCCTCTATCAGATCTCCTCATAATTTTCTCTGCGCTAAGAACAACCCCAGCTTCTCCAGTCTCTCCATGTAACTAAAGTCCCTCATCCCTGGTACCATTCTAGTAAATCGCTTCTGCACCATCTCCAAGGCCTTGATATCCTTCCTAAAGTTGGTGCCCAGAATTGAACACAATGGGGGGAATTTTAACTTTTCCGGGGGTGGTGGGGTGGATTTGTTTGGGGGGTTGGGGGGGGGGGGCCACAGGGAAGCACTCCTGCTCCTCCAGACCCACAAGGAGTGCTCTCCGAGGCTGAACTCTCCTCACTGCAGCTGCTGGGATTCCTGGCGCCCGGGAACCCCGGCCAGCCAAAGGTTAAATTCGAGGCGTCCAGCCTCATTATCATATTTAAAGTACCACCCTGCCTCACAGGAGCGGGTTGGCTGCCCGCCCCCTCGTCCCGCCTCCAATAAAATCGGAAGTGGGCGGGTTGGGGTCGGGATTCAGATTTTTAGCACTTTAACCTCCCACTCGACCCAAACCTGCCCGTTTTTTGGGGTTAGTATTCCCCCCAATACACCAGCTGACGCCTAATCAGTGTTTTATAAAGGTTTAGCATAACTTCCTTGGTTTGGAATCTATTCCTCATTAATAAAGCCAAAGATCCCATATGCTTTTTTAACAGCCTCCTCAACTTGTCCTGCCGCCTTCAAAGGTCTCTCTGTTTCTGCGCCCCTTTAAATTGCACCATTTAGTTCTTATTGCTTCTCCTCATTCTTCCTCCCAAAATGTATCACTTCACACTTCTCTGCGTTAAATTTCATCTGCCATGCGCCTGTCCATTTCACCAGTCTGTCTATGTCCTCCTGAAGTCTGTTACTATCCTCCTCATTGTTTACTACATTTCCGAGTTTCGTGTTGTCTGCAAACTTTGAAATTATGCCCTGTATACCCAAGTCCAGGTTATTGATATGTATCAAAAAGAGCAGTGGTCCTAATACCAACCCCTGGGGAACACCATTGTATACTTCCCTCCAGTCTGAAAAACAACCATTCACCGCTACTCTCTGCTTTCTGTCCCTTAGCCAATTTTGTATCCACGCTGCCACTGTCCCTTTAATCCCATGGGCTTTAATTGTGCAAACAAGTCTATTATGTGGTACTTTGCCAAATGTCTTTTGAAAGTCCATATACACAACTTCAACACTCTCCATTACTTTATCAAATAACTCAATCAAGTTAGTCAAACATGATTTGCCTTTAACAAATCTGTGCTGACTTTTATTTATTAGCCTATACTTTTCCAAGTCCCAATTAATTTTGTCTCCGATTATTGCCTCTAGGCTGACCGGATTTATCCCGCTCCCCTTTTTTAAACAGGGGTGTAACATTTGCAATCCTCCAGTTGTGCCTGTTTTTTGAGTATAAAACCTGCGCAAATCATACCAATATAGCAGTGAGACGGCCTGCACCCAATCTACACTGGTGTCGGTCTCACAGCCAAAATTGTGGGGCCCATTCATTAATAATCCCGGGCAGATGCCTAAAACAGCCGTTAACATAGAAACATAGAAGATAGGAGCAGGAGTAGGCCATTCGGCCCCTCGAGCCTGTTCCGCCATTCGATGCGATCATGGCTGATCATCCAAATTCAGAACCCTGTCCCTGCTTTCTCCCCATATCCCTTGATCCCTTCAGCCTTAAGAAATATATCCAACTCCTTCTTGAATATATTTAATGAATTGGCCTCTACTGCCTTCTGTGGTAGAGAATTCCACAGGTTCACCACCCTCTGGGTGAAGAAATTCCTCCTCATTTCTGTCCTAAATGGCTTACCCCTTATCCTTAGACTGTGACCCCTGGTTCTGGACACCCCGACCATCGGGAACATCCTTCCTGCATCTAGTCTGTCCAGTCCTGTCAGAATTTTATAAGTTTCAATGAGATCCCCTCTCATTCTTCTAAACTCCAGCGAATATAAGCCCAATCGACCCAATCTCTCCTCATATGTCATTCCTGCCATCCCAGGTATCAGCCTGGTGAATCTTCGCTGAACTCCTTCCATAGCAAGAACCTCCTTCCTCAGATAAGGCGACCAAAACTGCACACAATACTCAAGATGTGGTCTCACCAAGGCCCTGTACAACTGCAGCATGACATCCTTGTTCCTGTACTCAAACCCCCTTACTACGAAGGCCAACATACCATTTGCCTTCTTAACCGCCTGCTGCACCTGCATGCTTACCTTCAGCAACTGGTGCACAAGGACACCCAGGTCTCGTTGCACTTCCCCTTCTCCCAATCTATTGCCATTCAGATAATTGCCTTCCTGTTTTTGACACCAAGGTGGATAACCTCGCATTTATCCACGTTATATTGCATCTGCCATGCTTCTGCCCAATCACCCAACCTGTCCAAATCATCCTGGAGTTTCTCGGCATCCTCCTCACAGCACACACGCCCACCCAGCTTTGTGTCATCTGCAAACTTGGAGATATTACATCTAGTTCCCTTGTCTTGATCATTAATATATATTGTGAATAGCTGGGGTCCAAGGACCGATCCCTGCGGTACCCCACTAGACACTGCCTGCCACTCGGAAAAAGAGCCGTTTATTCCAACTCTTTGCTTTCTGTCTGCGAACCAGTTCTCTATCTAAGTCAATACCTTGCCCCCAATCCCATGTGCCTTAACTTTACATGCTAATCTCTTATGCGGGACCTTATCGAAAGCCTTTTGAAAGTCCAAATACACCACATCCACTGGTTCTCCCTTATCTATTTTACCAGTTACATCCTCAAAAAATTCCAGCAGATTAGTCAAGCACGATTTAAGCCCTTGAATATGTAAATTAGGGGCCTAGCCTTTCAAAGGACCCCTTTGATAAATTGGGCAATGATAAGCAGGGCAGTCGTCAAGATTCTATAGTGGCCTCCCGGCGCCAACCAAAGTTTTTGATTTCTTTTTAAAGGAGCTCCTTCCTCTGGAGCCAGGAGTGCTCCCCGACTCCACAGCAGTCACAGTTGCCCCCCCTCCCCTTACCCCGTTCCGACCTCTCCCCACATGACTTACCTGATGGCTGCTGCTGGCGATGCAGGTAGCTCATATTTCACGTCGCCCGTCGGGTGAGCTGCCTGTGGAGGCGCAACCAGTGCCAGCAGCTCGCCCCAATTATTCGAATGAGGCCCGAGGACCAATTTGGCATCAGTCTTTGGGCCTCTTGCTTTGGGCGCGCGCTGCCATCACAGTGCCGGGTGTTGGCCCGAAAACAGGCCTCGACTAACTTCTACCCCATAATGTTCTATTTCCTATGATAATTAAAATCTGAAAATGGCATTGGATCACTTTCCGCCATTTTTACACTGGTGCTGCAGTCACCACCAACTTGGTAGGGGCCTTTAGATGGGTCAGCCAGCATACCCACCTTCTTTTAGGCAGGAGGCCATTTCAAGGTCCTATGGCGTACATAGGATTCTTGAGTGTAATTTTGAGGTACATATGCGTGGAGTGTGCGTAGCGCACGCTCTTCCCGTTGGTACTGGCGTTCAGCGGTCAAAATATCCCTGCTGGCCCATGTTTGGAGCCCCTCCCGGGATTCCCTTTCCCAGGCCCAGACTGTTGGCTGGATCCATGTAGGAGCTGGTCGATTTCTCTCCCTCCCCCACCAGGAAGCAGCATCAGATCACTGGTCTGGCCCACACGGCTCGCCAGATCAATGGAAATGAGGCCCGGGCCTCACCTCAAAATAGCTCAGGGCTCACAGCAACAACAGCAGCCAGTAGCAGGTGGATTCTGTCCGCCTGACTGCCATTTTGCGCCAATAGTTAAAATTGGCCTCTTTTTCTTGGCATCTGTGTCTCTTTCATTTGTTTTAAAGGTTCTGGTTTCTTTCACAAGGAAATAACTGCAATTGATACAGTTAGTACAGCTCGTACTAGCTGTTGCTGTCACATGTCATGCATGCTCGTTGTTAACACCTTCCATTCCCGCTGCAGATTTCAGACAAAGGAGATCGAGTTGTAGAGTGCCAGCTCCAGACACACAACAACAAAATGGTAACATTCAGGTTCGATTTAGAAGGCGACAGCCCTGAAGATATCTCAGCAGTTATGGTAGGTAAAGCATGGGAAAGGTCCTCTTTAGGGAACACAAGGCGTGAAATCGGTCTTCGGCATTAGCACAAATGTCCGATAGAAAACTGGCAGCCCGGGCGCGGTGCCGCTGACGTCTCCCGCGAAATTCAGCGGGAGTTTAGCGATGGCAGTAACCGTTAGCGCCCCGCGGTGCTGCGCCTCTGGTGATGAAGTCATCACCGTGCGCAGTGCCCCGCTCGCGCCCAGGCCGTGACCTTCGGTAGCGCCCCCTGACCTACCGCCGTACGCTATGTCCGACAGCGTACGTGCGGCCGGGGCAGCGCAAATTAAAGGGGAGGTGCCGGGCGGCCATTTTTGTTGCTGGCCGCCTGCCTGCACCTGCCCCCGTTGCTGTCCCCGGCCTCCTGTGAGGCACCCCCACCCCCCCCGGCCGGGTGCCGGCTGCGCTCCGTGAGCCCGGCACTCCTCTTGAGTGCTGGGCTCTTTTGCCGGCACTCTGATCCCTGGTGGCCCAGCTGGGCCCCGGGTTGCGCTGCACTAGGCCCCTCCCCTTTTAATAAGGGGAGGAAGGCCTGTAGTACCGCGACGTGCCGCAGCACATGGCGCGATATTCACTCGCAGCGCCCCAAGAGGGAGGTGGGGCATATCAAGTAGCACCCTCGCTTCCCTGTTGGGGCGTTACCAGTGAATTTCGGGCACAGGGGAGCTAACTTTTTCGGGGCGCTAAAAGTAGCGCACCGGCGAAGTTAGCGCCACAAAGGGGGCGCGACCCAATTTTGCCAAGAGACATCCACTAGCAGTCTGGAGACAACACCTTCAGTTCCCTACCTCACAGGGAAGTGCCAGGCCTCCACTTGGTGTCTCCTTATAGCACTGTAGTTGTGATCAGGAACTCAAGAGCATGAAAGAATTGAACAACTTCTGCCTTGGAGTTATTGCATTAGTGGAGGGTCCACGTTTGCACAATAAAAGTAACATGCTGAATTATGAGTTGATTGTTTGAATGTACTGCAAAACTACAATCATTCTTTTATGAAGTAAAGAGAAAATGTTGTGACTATATTATTGAAACATATTTCATGATATTACCCCTTAACAAACCATTATATCTGTCAATCAGATTATCAAAGTGTTTAGTTGCAGCAGTTGAATGAACATTTAGGGTATTCTAGTAATTCTGCAAATGTGGGCACTCCAAAAGCTAGTGTTACTTCTTTTGCATTTGCCATGAAGTGTAAATCTGCTTTGAAGCACCGTGGACTGATTGTGCTATGACTTATTCAGATCAATAGGGAGTTCATTCTACTGTCAGAGCAGGATGGTTTTATCAGCAAGCTGCAAGAAATCATACACAAAGCAGAGGCTGTGTTAAAGAAGGATTTTGGCGGGGATCACGGTACAGAGAAAGCTGCTAAGCAGTCAAGTGCTACGAATTCATGTGATTCTCAGGTAAGGAGCACTCTGTCTAGGATTTATTACTTGTGAACCATTAAACCATTGTAACAACCCACCCTCCTTGTCTCCTTTGCCATATGGTCGTTAGCTATCATATCTTACAAAACAAACCTGATAACAGTGTCAGAGGTTTATTAACAGATTGGGGGAGGGAGTCCAGTCACGAAGCTCTCCTTTATTTGACTGATGAATAGTTTTTTTTTTATTTATTTTTGCTAAATGTATTTTAGACTGTGTAAAATTGAGTAATAAAATCATTAAATTATTGTTATCGATAATGGTCCATCAATGCTTAATGTATATGTTATTTTAAATAGATAAGCACCTACATGTTAAAATAATGGACAGAGGAATGCCGTAAGAATGCATTAAGTCTGTGTCCACTATTACCAGTAAGAGTATTTTGTAGCCTAGTATGTTTCCGATTGTATAGCCTGAAAACTATGCATACGTGTAACCTACTAAGGAACAGTAAATACTGTAATGCTAATGTGCTTCTAGGAAGTTGAAAGGTGGATATTAAAATTATCCTGCATAGACTCTGTGATTTGGTCATTTTACAGATTAATATCCATATATAATATTTTTCTGTAACCTAAAGAAATGAATAACAATGGCCAGTTGATAAACATTGTGATAACTATAGTCTTGTGTTTCATAGGGAGAAGAAAAGTTAAACCAGGCACCACATCCCACATTATTGCCTTCAGCTGGGATAGGTAAGCTATGCAATTCATACTTTCTTGTCTGCATCATGTATATCTATTATACCTTTAGGGAGAAAAATTGGGTGGCGCCCCTTTTGGGACGCTAATTTTAGCGCCACGAAAAAGTTAGTACCCCTCAGCCATAAATTCAGTAGTAGCGCCCCAAGCAGGAGGTGAGGCGCTACTGGAAGCGCTCCACCTCCTTCTTGGGGCGCTACTACTGAAGTTCGCGGCGCTATGTGCAGCAACGCCACGCGTGGTGCCATGTAACGCCGCTTCATTGCAGGCCTCCCTCTCCTGATTAAAGGGGAGGGGCCTAGCGCTGTGCACACCGGAGCCCAGCTGGACCACTGGGGAGTGGGGTGCCGGGAAAACAGCCCAGCACTCGAGGAGTGCTGGGCTGATCGATCGGATCGTGGCCGGCACGCCGCATAAAAAAGGGAAAGGGGGCAGGTGCTGGCAGTCAGCCAAAATAAAAATGGCCGCCCGACACCTGCCCTTTAAGTTGTGCCGCCATCACTGCAAAAACGCCCCCTGACCCTGTCGGACATATCGTCCGACGATAGGTCAGGGGTCACAAGTGAAATTTGTGGGCGGGGTGCTGCGCACGGCGATGACCTCCCGTTGAATTTCACGGGAGGCGTTAGTGGCGCCACGCCTGGGCGCTAGGGGATTTGCGCCCCACTAACGCCCCCCAGGGGTGTTAACAAGAGGCGCAAGCCAGCCCAATTTTTCCCCCTTAAAGTGGTATTTGTGCTGAAGTATAGGTAGTAGCACTTTTGCCTTTGAGTCAGAAGGTTGTGGGTTCAAGTCCCACTCCAGAGACTTGAGCAAAGATTGTCAGATAACTATGACAGCCAGTCCTTGTTGCTATTACGTATGATGTTATTGAATTCCAGTACATACCTTGATCTGTTTATTCTGTGCTAGAAGGAGCGAGTACCTCTCTCAGTCATGTGGTAGAGTCTCCAACAAGGAAGTTTTTGGTCAGCCGTGTTCCTGAAATTAAGCTGTCAAGTCCTTTGACACTTAACTCATCACCTCAGCCTTCTATCTTCCCCACACCTACAGGTATGAATGTCTTACAAAACAAAGCGTCTTTATATATTGAATACAATAATGCTAGGATAAAGATTTTAGAACAGTTCCCTTTTTTAATATAAAATATACATTTGTAATAAAGAGATCCAGCTCAGATTATACCATAGGTGTTACAAAATCATTACTGATTGCCCAAAATGGATCCCATCTGGCTCTCCATCTGTTGGCATGGTTATGTCGTGCAATGTGAGCTACTCTACATCTTTGGGTCCGGCAAAATTGTGAGCAGCCCCTGGGTACTCCTCGTTATTAAAATGTTTAAATATATGTCCAACTATCTGATAGGCTTTTGGTTGTCTGTATGTAAGTTCCCCACAGTAAAAAGATTCACTGGGAATCTGAGAAATTACATGAATTCCTGTAAAGGTTGGACCGCTGTGCATCAGAACTGCAAGCACTTGGTTGAGATTGCGAGAGAATTACTCTACCATGGAGACTACTGAGTATGTTGTTAGGACAAAAACTTTAAAATGTGTGGTAATTTCTTATTGACTTATTCTTAAAATCCAGGCTCCTAAATAGCATTACGTGGACTTAATTTAGTCCTTTTGTGGCTAGTTTAGTTGTCACTGATAGTCCAACTAGTCTGTATCTGCTATTTAACTCCCACTAAGGATAAAGCGCTGAGTGGATCTAAATTGGGATGCAATTCATCATCATGTGGTAGCGAGTGCAGCAGGGAAGACTGCACGAGTAACAGATAGTGTCCACCCTGATATTTTATGCCTTTTTGTTGTGCTCATCAAGGTGAAGCATGTCAATGTTAAGCAGTAGAACACTTTCCATTTTGAGCATTTGGTGCCAGCATCATGCGCTCCCAGATATATTATACCTAGATGCTCACTTACTATGCCTTAGCCCCAAACTCAGAATAGCACCTCTACTACACTAATGTGACATCTTGTCATTTCCCGCACCATCCATCCAGCAGTCTCTCTGAGTGAGATTTCAAATTTAATGGCATTCAGTGCCAAATTGGGAACTGTTTTGTGCTGTGGACCTTGTCCACTGGGAACTGCATTGAGATTGCCAAACTCATTTGACATTGTAACCTTACAGCCAACATAGAGACAAGGGGAGGGGGGTGGGTGGTGAAAATGGACCTCGTTGCGCCGTTTTCTAGGTGGAAAATGGGGGGCACAGAGGTCCTATTTAAGGGTCAACCTCCCGCGCCCTGCACAGCGTCGGAA
The DNA here is from genome assembly GCA_030390025.1 of Squalus acanthias. Classification (NCBI taxonomy): domain Eukaryota; kingdom Metazoa; phylum Chordata; class Chondrichthyes; order Squaliformes; family Squalidae; genus Squalus; species Squalus acanthias. The sequence continues at coordinate 24,513,591 of CM059437.1, read as the reverse complement.
ACACATCGAATGCCATATTGGTTCAGGTGCTCTAGAGGCGTCTCTGGCGTCAGCCTAAAACAGGCGTTAGACCCCTTGAATATGCCATGAAGGGGCCTAACGCCAGTTTTAGGACTCATTCAGCCAATCTGTTTGACCTAGAATGAAGCAGGCGTCAGGCCTACTCTGCTCAGGATTACTTGGTCTACATGCGGCCTAGCCAGCAGTCCTTATAAGACCAATTAAGTAAGTTTTTTAAAAAACTACCTTAATGGGGAGCCGGATTTCTCCTCCCAACTCCACAGCACTCCCGAGGGCCACTGCAGGCGCCCCCCCCACCCCCCCCACTTCCCAGTCGCCCCAACCCCAGGACCTAGCTGAGGGCCACTGCAAGTGTCGTAACAGCCCGACATTCATCCTTGTTTCGCCAGTGAGCTGCCTGGGGATGCATGGTAGGCGTCCGCAGCTCGCCGGTTTTATTAAAATGAGGCCCAAGGCCCAATATCAATTGCCCTCGGGGCTGCAAGATGTGGCTCAGGGTTCATTCCCTGTGTTCAGTTTATGCTGGCAGGATGGCATGAACCAATTTCTACCCTGAGGTTGGCATCCCCTCTGTCTGGGCTGGATTCAGTTCCAGGTCCCAGAGGTGAAAGACCAGCATGCACTACTCCTGAGATTTTTAGTAAAGTCCATAGAAAACTGTGAGATGTATTTAGCTGCCTGTACAGTTTTTAAAAGAAATGATTAATAATTGTCTCAACACAAAAGGAAAAAATTGCAGATGCTGGAAATCTGAAACAAAGACAGAAAATGGCATAAACATTCAGCAGGTCAGTCAGCATCTGTGGAGAGAACGGATGTTAACATTTCCAGGGAGACCCATTTTGTTTCTGCGCCTGAAACATTAAATTACCTGTTCTCAACACAGATGCTGACTGACCTGCTGAGTGTTTCCAGCATTTTTTTTTAATTGCCTAATTGTCTTTCTCACACTCTCTTTAAAAACATCCCATTGCTTGTTTCCTAGTATAGTAACTGTAATTAAAATGTATTTTTTTTCTGATGATAGTACATTCTGAACATGCACTGAGAACAAAAACAGCTCTTAGTACTAGCACCAGCAAAAATATAGAAACATAGGAACAGGAGGAGGCCATTTTGCCCCCCGAGCCTGTTCCGCCATTCAATGAGATCATGGCTGATCTGCGACCTAACTCCACATATCCGCCTTTGCCCCATATGCCTTAATACCTTTGGTTAACAAAATCTATCCATCTCAGATTAAAAATTAACAATTGGCCTAGAATCAACTGCCATTTGCGGAAGAAAGTTCCAAGCTTCTACCACCCTTTGTGTGTAGAAGTGTTTCCTAATTTCACTCCTGAAAGGTCTGGCTCTAATTTTTAAGACTGTGCTCTCTAGTCCGAGATTCCACAACCAGTGGAAACAGTTTCTCTCTATCTACCCTATCTGTTCCCCTTAATATCTTGAAAACTGCGATCGAATTACCCGTTAACCTTCTAAATTCCAGGGAATACAAACCATGTTTCTGTAATCGCTCCTCGTAATTTAACCCCTGGAGTCTGGGTATCATTCTGGTAAACCTACACTGCACTCCCTCCAAGGCCAATATATCCTTCTGACGGTGTGGTGCCCAGAACTGCTCACAGTACTTCAGCTGTGGTCTAACCAGGGCTTTGTATAGCTGTAGCATGACTTCTACCCACTTGTATTCTAGTCCTCTAGATATAAAGGCCAGCATTCCACTAGCCTTTTTGATTATTTTCTGTACCTGTTCATGACATTTTAATGATCCATGTACCTGGGCCACACTTGAGTGTGGTTTTGCTCGGAGTTTGTGAATTGGTTGAACTGCTATTGCTTTATTTTCCCACAGCTTCATCAAATATGTTCTACCAGCCCAGAGCAACATCACAACCAATTTCAACAGACCACACATCAGTAGCAACATATAGCACTATGGCACTTTCCAATCTTGACCCAATTCCAGTCTCGGAAAGTGTACACATTGGAACTGACCTGTTTGCATCTACACCATCGCAGAATTTTATGCCTCCGTTAACGTCTCTACCTGCTGCTACATGTGCTTCAAACACTCTTCTAAACCTAGCACTGAATCAGCAGGGAAGTCCACAATATGCTGCCCAAAGAGAATTTCCAACAAAGGAAGCAGGGAATTTTGGCAAAGACATACCACAGCTTTTACCACTGCGAAGTGATAACTGGTCACCAGCTACACAGCCCTTGTCTCTCCTTGCTGATGTGCTATCGTTGATGTGCATGAGTCATCTGGCCCATACAATCTTACCGAGCAGTTCTTCACAATCTCCACTGATGTCCCCCTGTAGCAACATCTCCTCTTCAGCCTCTCCTCAGTTTTCACCAGTCAACTTTTATGGGACGCCGCATCTTTTTTCTCCAGAAGCAAATGCTGGACAACATCCAAATAATGCTGGCATAAGAAGTCTAGAAGGACAACTTGGATCATTCTTTCCTGAATGCAACAGATCTCGTGAGCTACTCCAAAACTTCAGCCATGTACCGAGAACATCAAGTTCTGAACTCGGTCATATGATATCATCAAGCAAAGAAACTGACTTCAGTCCAATATCTTTGAATATCCAGGGTATCCCACAACAGCATGTAACTCCTCCCACAAATAGTTTCATTCCGATGTCCACTGCAATACCAGCCACTAACATGTGCCCTCTATCACCAGCAAATTCTCTATTTTATTCTCACCCCAGTCCGATATTTAACCTTGCAGGTTCCCTTCTGCCACAGCAGAATGTTAATCTAGGAAATTATGTAAACACTGGTTTCTATGGCAGCACATCAGTTTCACAACCTATGCCTCAAGTTGCGGTTGCAGATCATATAAGCACCTCAACTAAAGAGCTGGAGAATAGACAGTTCTCGGTAAGTAGAATTGCTAGTAAGTACAATCGATTTAGAATTCTGTAAACTAATCTCTGTCATTTTTGAAATGCAGAATTAAGATTATTAACTCTCCATAGTAATTCATCTGAATGTAATTGATTCACAAGGCACTAGTAGGACCAAACTGACTCTTGAAATGCTGCAGTTTTGTCATTTCAAAAAACATAAATTCTGAGTCATTTTAAGTGAATAAATGGCGATATAATATTACAGATTATTTGAATTATATTTGAATGAATGTGTTGTAAGAATGAAAAATACCTATCTGGCACAAGTTTGATTTACATTTATGTGAACCTCTTTTTTTTTAACAGCTGCTGGATATAAGTAACAAAAATATATCGCCATTGATTATAACTGAAGCCCTAACATCACCATCAGGAAACTCACCATTGCCTCCTATTACTGAGGGTAAGTTATCACTACAACTGCAATATGCTTTGGAAAGTTGCAGTGCTTTATTTATTACAAATTAATTACTTAGCATTTTCAATTTCCAACCAGTTGTTCCGACCATTTGATTCTTCCATCCATTCACAATTGGTATGGGGGGTCTAGAACGAGGGGTCACAGTCTCATGATACAGGGTAGGACATTTAGGACTGAGATGAGGAGAAATTTCTTCACTCAGAGGGTGGTGAACCTGTGGAATTCTCTACCACAGAAGGCTGTGGAGGCCAAGTCACTGAATATATTTAAGAAGGAGATAGATAGATTTCTAGACACAAAAGGCATCAAGGGTATGGGGAGAGAGCGGGAATATGGTATTGAGATAGAGGATCAGCCATGATCGTATTGAATGGCGGAGCAGGCTCGAAGGGCCAAATGGCCGACTCCTGCTCCTATTTTTCTATGTTCTATGTATCATTTGTAACTTCTGTGATGGAACTATAAAGCTGCAGCAATTTTTTCCAATGACTGTTTCTAAATTTAAGAAACATACAATTAACCAACCATTGTGGTACGGTTTGTTAGCAATCTTTTTACTGAACTAAACTACTTTCATTATTAGCTAGAAATTCCTCAGTGCACCACATTGATCTTGCAGGCAAAGCTACAGAGGCTACAAGTCTTTGCATGTGGGATATGTTTAAAGTATTGTGGAATTTCCAGTCATATGTTTGTGTTTACAATCTTCCTGCCAATATGGCCGCTATTCCTGGCACCCCATATTGGGCAACACAAGGCACCGAGTTTAATTTTTAATAATAGCAAAATTCTTGCTAATAGAAATTCAGAGGCACGTATGTATCTGCTGTGTGCTATTTTAGCCACCCATTAATACATTCCTGCCTATTTTAATAGTCTTACCCTGTTTAAAATAAATAGTGGTGTAGCCACTGAAGATTAATTTCAATTTGCCAAAGAAAAGGTAACATTTTTTTTTTAAAGTAAAAGGGAAAATAGCCATACAGTACTGTTTTCTTTTACTAATAGTGTGCTTTGTAAACACTCCAGATGTATAGGCCGTGTAGCTGTCCATTGTGCTGTGTTACAAAGATTTGTGCATGGACTTGAGACATTAGTGTCTACAAATTCCAACATGATCACTTACTAATCGTAGCCATCTCCTCAAGGGAAGGTACAAAGTAGAAACAAGCAGTTTACCCTCCAGAAAGCAGGAAAAGTCAGACAGCAAATGTGCTCCAACCATTTCTGTGCAACTCCTTGTGGGAAATCGTTTGGGAATGGTGCACAGAACAGAGGGGATGTAATAGAGGAGAGAAGAAAAAAAAACTTCAAAAATAAGCAATAAACACGACTGGTAATTGGTGACACACAAACGTTGCAAAATTTATTGTAATTGTTTTGATGGCACATTAACCTTTAGAGGATTGCCCTACCATTTTGTACCAAAATGTAAGATAAATCATTTTATGAATCTTATGAGTTAAGAAATGTTCTTTGGTTTTATATATTTCAATATTACAACACCAATCAGTACAAACCTACAGGAAATGAATTTTGATGAAGTCATAGGAAAGGAACAATGGTGTATTTTAAAAGCTAAGACGTTATTTCAGTTTGCAAAGATAAAACCAGCTACTTCTCCCTCCACTGTTAACAAAGCACTCAGCAACAGGTTCTCTTGTTTGCTGATGTTTAGGTGAGTAGAGATACTGCTCTAATTAGTTGTAGCCATTAGCAAACATCTGTAGTCCAGAAAAGAAGCCAAGACTGCATACATTAGCTGAGATTAGAAATAAATTATGGTGTGAAATAAATTAACCTTAAATGATACTTGAATACAGTTAATCTGACAAGTTGCTGAATTATTTTGCATTGAATGGGATACAACTTTGTGCATTCAAATATGTTGATTTAAAATTAGATTGATCTTTATTAGAGTCGATCAGCCTCTACTGTAGTATTACTCCACTTCAAATAATGTAGGTGGATATTTGATATCCAAGAAGTGACAATGAAATAATTAGTTGATTTTTTTATTTATTAGTGTTATTTTTAAACAGGCTGATATATAAAATAATGGTAACCTATTTTGGAGACAAAAATAAGCCCATGATTTGAATCTGGATGCTGAGAAAACAAGTTGATACGCCAAGGTAATTAGTTAGTATGATTATCAAGCTGGAATAGTAAATTGTCAGAGTTTAGTGGCTACGGCAGTGAGACAGGAAGCACCACGTGGCTCCTGCCAACTAACTTCCTGTCTTTTCACCCCATCGAGTTACTGACCAATTAGCAAGCTGATTGGATGAGAATCTGGAAAGTGAGTTAGCAGGATCCATAAGGTGAACAGCAAGATGGAGGGTCACTAGGCTGGAAGAATGAGGCTTCCGAGTCAGGGCTGTCAGTCGTCACGTGCAATGTTACTGGGACTGGGACTGGAAGAGCAACATCCTCGGCAGGATGTTGGCACAGTTCAGGAGATTGGAGCAGTGAGCTGACACAGGGAGGAGGCTGACCAGCAAGGAAACAGGCTGGAATGCTTCAGTGATGTTCATAGATCTGCATTGTGGATTCGGTGCTCCAACAAGATTAGCTTTACAGTTTTTCTAAAGAATATTAGTCCTAGATGTTTCTATAAAGAGAGAACAGATGTCGGCAAATCTGGAGCCAGCCTTGTATTTAAATTGCCTGGTTTAAAAAAATAAATTCCAGTTCATGTTTATTAATGACTAAGAACATATTACAAAACAGCTGCTGTTTATTACTTTAGTGTATAATTATTTTTCACATTCAAATTGTACATGGATAATGTGAGCATGATTGGTTGTTTTGATGGTTTTATGTGCTTTCCTTCAAGAAAAACTGACGAATGGGTGGAAGTAAATTGCTTACTAATTATATTCTGTTCTTGGAATACTGTTGTAAGAAATATGATAAACATTCGAAGCGGGGCGGCTTTCATTTTTTTAATGTTTTGCAGAGTTCAAGAATTTTCAGCAATCTGGTTCACCTCAGCCCCATACAGTAGGACGCTGTGAGGTTTTGAAAACTCAGGATCTAATCAGAGAGGTTTCTCAACCGACACATCAGGATGACACTGAAACAGGGGGTCAGTTGGTTCCAGACAACTGTACTACTTTGAGACCAACTATGACACTCAGGGAACCACTGTTGGACGTTGGATTCAGTACTGCACGAGGAAGTCAGCAGGGCAGCCACTCGGTGCCGCTGCCAAGTTCATCCAACCAGGTTGTGCAGCCTTCCTTAGGAATTTCTGAGGCTGCTGCAGACAATCACTCTCTCGATAGTAACAAAGTAATGGGCAGTTCAGGAGATGAAAAACAAAACACTGATTCCAAACAATCAGATGAGCACATGGATTCAGTCCCCGTGCATGGGTGGATTCAGTATTCACGGTCTGCAGTCTACTACAGCAGTGACGATTCTGAAAGCGATGATGATGAGATATTTGAAGAGTTGCAAAATCTGAGAGAAAAGTAAGCTCTGAGTTATGGCTATGTACTATTTGTTGTTCGTGGAGCAGTACCCAATATTGTTTGGACCAGATAAACTGAATTTATATTTTGAAAGATGTTTTTTTTAAGTTCTTCCTTAAGTGCAAATCTGCCTCCTATTTCGCATTTTAATTTTACTTAAAGAAAGTTGATTTCATTTTTCGTTTTTTTAGTTCCTATTTTTCAGTAAAAATAGATCAGGTAGGTACGGAATAAAAGTCATACTGAAAATTTGTCCAATCATTTTTTCTACTAGTCTACGGTTAGTTGAGACCAGTACTAAATATATATACTATTAACATTATTGTATACTACTAGCAGATCTCCCATGGAGTTGTTATGGTAAGTTGCATGATAGGCTGTTTTATAATGATAGGAGTATTATACCAATGTGCAATGTATTATGGAGCTCTGTTTTAGCTGAGTTGCTGTTTGGTGAGAGAAGTTTTCAGTTTCAAAGGTGCTCATAAATTTCCAGTTCCTGGTCATTAGATAACTGCCTTCACTTCTTTTCATACTTTTGACACTTTGAAGCGTGACATTTGAAATGTAACATGCGCAAAATCCAAATTTTCCGATTGGATGTGTTGGGCCATTGCTTACACAGAGGGTTAATACATTTCCTAGGAGTTACGCTTTGGGACAGACCTCTGAGATCTAAGAGGAGGGGGGGGTGGGAAATCCTGCTCATTTTATATAACATGGCTTTATCATTCCGAACATGATTTATTTTCCATGCCATTCAACCAGAAAAGGTTGTGCTGTTGTCACAATACTCTGTGCAGAGGTAACAGCATCCTTATATTTCAGTGTTTATTGGCTCTGCAACATCAGTAGATAAATAGACTGATAAAAGTACTAGTATAAATTTGGAAATTGGTTTTGCTGAAACTAAAGTAGTGGCTGAAGTAAAACCAGAAAATGCTGGAAACACTCAGCAGGTCAGGTAGCATCTATGGAGAGAAAAACCGATTAATGTCTCAGGTCCATGACCTTCCGTCAGAACTTGACTTGTGTGCATGTGCAAAATCCAAATTTTCCTATTGGATGTGTAGGGCCATTGCTTACACAGAGGGATAATACATTTCCTAGGAGTTAAGCTACAGTTTTGGGACAGACGAAAGGTCAACGACCTGAAACGTTAACTCTATTTCTTTCTCCACGGATGCTACCTGACCTGCTGAGTGTTTCCAGCATTTTTCTGTTTTTATTTCAGATTTTCAGCATCTGCAATATTTTTCTTTTGTTTTAGTGGCTGATGTGCTTATATTAATCCAACAGACACATGGCGGAGGTTCAGAAGTTGCAGGCAGTACAGAAGAAGGAGATTGAGGAGCTCTATGAAAAGATGGGCAAAGTACCTCCTGCCGGAATAGTATCACCAGCTGCAATCTTGAATGGAAGGCAAAGGCGTTTGTCTAAGGGCAGTTTTAACCCATCCCGTCGCAATAGCCTGCAACGACTTGAGCCTTTACAGCAAGCCGGTATCTATAAAAGCCTATAGTGAGCCACTGCATTTTATGACTCGAAAATTTACTTTTCCTCAATATTTTAGAGGTTTACATTGTAAACAATTGCACGTAATTTTATTCGGCAAGCTAAAAAATGAAGAGAATAAAAATGTTTAATTATCATGTATGGATGATACAAAATACATTTGTAAGATCACAGGATAGATACAGATTAGGAAGGCCATTCAACAACACCTTGCATTTGATGTGGAAAAACATTCCAATATGCTTTACAGAAACGTAATCAAAAAATGGGCCCTGGGCTAAGGTACCAGGAAGGGTGACCAAAAGCTTCGTCAAAGCTGTGGATTTATGGGGGGGTTTTAAAGGAAGTAGAGAGGTTTAGGCAGGGAATCTTATAGCAAAGGGCCTAGGTGGCAGAATGCCTAGGTGGGGGGTGGTGGAGGAGGGGGAATGCACAACCTGCTAGAGTCAGAGGAACAGAAAATAACAGGGTGGGAGGGGGAGAAATGTATGGCTTGGAGAAGGCTATAGCGATCTGGAGGCACAAGGCCATGAAGGGATTTAAACAGGAAGATGAGAATTTTAAATATGAGGTGTTGAGGATCTCGGCGCCAATGTAGATCAGCAGGGACAGGTGTGATGAGTGAGCGGGACTTGGTGCGGCTTAGGATACAGGCAGCAGAGTCTCGGATGAACTGAAGTTTACGGAAGGTGGAGGATGGGAGATTGGCCAGGACAGCTTTGGAACATTTAGCTGATCTAAGCTCATATATGTAGAAAGACCCTCGTTCGCCACCCCCATCACAGCATCCAACTCTTTCTTAAATGATTTCAGAATTTTGCCTCCACTAATGTACCCAATGGTCAATTCCACGTGTTGAACCTCTTGATGTCAGTCTTAAATTTGCTGTTTATTAGTTTGAACATGTGTTTCTTTGTGCAAACTTTCATGATTAAGTTTGAAGTAATGTTCCAGAGTTTACTTCATAGGAACATGGAAATTAATGGATAATTTGCTTACCATTAGGACTTCCCCATTAAATAATATATTACAGAAATACTCCTTCGTCATTCTGACAGCTGTAGATGACTGATCTATTGTCTGTGCTGTTCAACAATCGGCCAACACGAGGCCCAATTTAAATGAATATGCCAGATCACATGTTTTTCCTTCCTTGAGATAAAATACTTCAATATCACATTGCACACATGAACATCTATGTGAATAAATAAAATGTGTGGGGAAAATATGATCAAGCCTGACCCATCCAGATATGGTTCTATCACCTACACCCTTTGCCCACCCCTTAGCCACAGACATAAATGTGAGTAGTAGCAAAATACAACATACTGCAGGAACCCTGGGAGTCAAATTCTTGTTAAGAGTTAAGCAATCATATGAACCCATCACTATAGATGACCTGGAATACTTTTTACACTCAGCAAGGAAGAATGTATGGGCCATTGTTCCTGTTATAAGGGGCATAAAACACTGGTGGGAGTCATTTATAGGCCCCCAAACAGTAGCTATACAATTGGACAGAGTATTAATCAACTAATAGGAGCTTGTAACAAAGGCGATACAATAATCGTGGGGGACTTTAATCTTCATATAGACTGGGTAAATCAAATTGGCAAAGGTAGTCTGGAGGACGAGTTCATGGAATGCATTCGAGACAGTTTCCTAGAACAATACAACACCAGGTTATAGTCCAACAGCTTTATTTGAAATCACAAGCTTTCGGAGCGCTGCTCCTTCACCTGACGAAGGAGCAGCGCTCCGAAAGCTTGTGATTTCAAATAAAGCTGTTGGACTATAACATGGTGTTGTGCGACTTCTCACATTTATCCACCCCAGTCCAACACCGGCATCTCCACATCATCCTAGAACAATACATTGTGGAACCAACCAGGGAACAGGCTATCTTAGATCTTGCATTGTGTAATGAAACAGGGTTAATTAGAAATTTCATAGTAAAAGATCTTCTGGGGAAGAGTGATCATAATATGATAAAATTTCACATTGAGTTTGAGAGTCAAATACTTAAATCTGAAACTAGAATCTTAAACTTAAATAAAGCCAATTACATAGGTATGAGGGGCGAGTTGGCTAAGGTAGATTGTGAAATTAGATTAAAAGGTATGACAGTAGATAAGCAGTGGCAAACATTTAAAGAAATATTCCAGAATTCTCAACGAATATACATTCCATTGAGAAATAAAAACTCCACGGGAAAGGTGATCCATCCTTGGCTAACTAAAGAAGTTAAGGATAGTATTAGATTAAAAGAAGAGGATTATAATGTTGCGAAGAATAGTAGCAAGTCTGAGGATTGGGAGAGGTTTAGAAACCAGCAAAGGATGACCAAAAAATTGATTAAAAAGGGAGAAAATAGAATATAAGAGTAAACTAGCAAGAAATATAAACATAGATTGTAAGAGCTTCTACAGGTATGTAAAAAGGAAGAGAGTAGCAAAAGTAAGCATTGGTCCTTTAAAGGTTGAGACAGGAGAAATTATAATGGGGAATAGGAAAATGGCAGAGACTTTAAACAAATATTTGATATCTGTCTTCACAATAGAAGACACAAAAAGCATGCCAAAAATAGTGGAGAACCAAGGGGCTAATGAGAGTGAGGAACTTAAAGTAATTAAGTAAGTAGAGAAAAAGTACTTGAGAAACTAATGGAACTTAAAGCTGACAAATAACCTGGACCTGTTGGCCTACATCCTAGGGTTCTAAAAGAGGTGGCTGCAGAGATAGTGGATGCATTGGTTGTGATTTTCCAAAATTCCCTAGATTCTAGAACAGTCCCAGCGGATTGGAAGGTAGCAAATGTAACCTGCTAATCAAGAAAGGAGGGAGAGAGAAAACCGGGAACTACATTAAGACTGAGATGAGGAAGAATTTCTTCAGAGGGTTGTGAATCTTTGGAATTCTCTACCCCAAAGGGCTGTGGATGCTGAGTCGATTATATTCAAGAGATTTTTGGACTCTAAGGGAATCAAAGGATATGGAGATCGGGCGGGAAAGTGGAGTTGAGGTCAAAGATCAGGCATGATCTTATTGAATGGCAGAGCAGGCTTGAGGGGTCGTATGGCCTACTCCTGCTCCTAATTCTTATGTTCTTATGTGTAAATTTCTTTTTAGTACAAACGATCCAGTTATTGACTTAAGGAGATGTTTATAACATTTGAAAGAATTTTGGTAATGCATTCTCATTACTGTCTAATTAAATGGTTTTTTTGGTTTGGCAAAATTATTTTCTTGCATATTTCATATGGTATGTACCATCAGAATTAAATCAGATGATTACCTTTTCACACGTGAAGAAGTATAATGAGGATGCTTGAATCACTGCTACAATTTTTTAAAAGACTATAATTTAAATACAATAGAATATTCTAACGATAAACCTGTTATGTGTATGTTGAATGTCTGCAGGGTTCACTCGAAGAAATTCCTTAAATGGCAGCTGCACCTCACTGGATCAACGCCAAACACAGACTACCGTTGGTGGGGGTTACTTTTCCTAATGGCTTCTAAATCATGCTGAACAGTTGGTCATCGGAAACAAGGGCTCTGCACAATAAATCTAAATTAAATGGAACAGAGAAATGTATCCTGTTCTAACTGCAACAAAGATCACCTCAAGTTACACCTCGAATGTTTGATCTGCAGAAATCACGCGTCGTTGCTAGATTTATGGATACAATTACTGCAGTTATCAGTTTGGACTTGGACTGATGTAAGCAGTCAGCAGTATAGCCGTTTTCATATAAAAGTCCTGGTTTTGTGTAAGCCTATGATCTTTAACCAGACGTTCAGGAGAGAATCTTCTAGATGATCCCAATCAGGAATTCTATTATAATAAGGGATGAAACACCCTTTTCTATTGTCACATCATAGGATATCAGGATATATTTGTTTTTTCTTCCAAGTACTAATATAATTTCTGGAAACACAGTAAAATACATAACAAGGAAAACACGTCAGCACAGTTTAAATCAGATCACATTGTCTGACATAGCAATACTTTGACAATGGCCCCTGTTTTAATCGGGTATAAAGATTTATTTTTTGTTACTGCTAATAGTTCATGAAAACATGCTATTCATGGCAATCTATTTCAGATCAGATCAGATTTAAAATCAAATGCAAGAATATAGAGCAGTTAATAATTTTTGTCTTATTTTGAGAGGAAGTTTGTTAACTCTGCAAATATTGTAAAGACAACTCCAAGACAATGAGAATGCTAGGTGCTAAGCAACCAATATAAATCATTTATGTATTTTTGTATTAAAATATGTTCTACTGTCACATACTGTAAAAAATGACTTTTCATTGAGTGTGTGTATATATGTATATATAAAAAGTGGTCAAGCAGTAATTTATACAAGGATTGCATTGATAATTGAATCTCTAATTTTAAAACAAACTTTCTCAAATGGAAGATTTAGTGTAATCTATTGTAAATGATTTCAATGCATTAATTCTTCCTTCTGCATGCGCATTACATGCCAAAGAACTATTTTACCAGAGAAGATTTTTAATTTTGTAAAATATTTCAGAGTATCTGAATCCCAAAGCTGACTTTGATATAAATGTACATCTGAGAGTAATGCAGAAATAATATCTATATTTGGACAGGAAATGTTAGTTACTGAAATGAAAGTGATCTTATATAAATCCTTATGATTCAGTTCATTAACTGTAAATGTTCACACCTTATAATGGGAAGTTATAAATTATTTCACACTTTATAATGGAAATAGAATTTTATATAAATTATTCAGATAGGCCTTTTACATAGAAACATAGAAGATAGGAGCAGGAGTAGGCCATTCGGCCCCTCGAGCCTGCTCCGCCATTCGATGAGATCATGGCCGATCATCCAAACTCAGTACCCTGTACCTGCCTTCTCCCCATATCCTTGATACCTTTAGCTTTAAGAAATATATCTAACTCATTCTTGAATATATTTAATGACTTGGCCTCAACTACCTTCTGTGGTAGAGAATTCCACAGGTTCACCACTCTCTGGGTGAAGAAATTCTTCCTCATTTCTGTCCTAAATGGCTTACCCGTTATCCTTAGATTATGACCCCTGGTTCTGGACTCTCCGACCATCGGGAACATTCTTCCTGCATCTAGTTTGTCCAGACCTGTCAGAATTTTATATGTTTCGATGAGATCCCCTCTCATTCTTCTATACTCCAGCGAGTATAAGCCCAATCGACCCAATCTCTCCTCATATGTCATTCCTGCCATCCCAGGTATCAGCCTTGTGAATCTTCGCTGAACTCCTTCCATGGCAAGAACATCCTTCCTCAGATAAGGCGACCAAAACTGCACACAGTACTCAAGGTGTGGTCTCACCAAGGCCCTGTACAACTGCAGCAGGACATCCCTGTTCCTATACTCAAACCCTTTCGCTATGAAGGCCAACATACCATTTGCCTTCTTCACCGCCTGCTGCACCTGCATGCTTACTTTCAGCGACCGGTGCACAAGGACACCCAGGTCTCGTTGCACTTCCCCTTCTCCCAATCTATTGCCAATCTATTTGGATTATAATGTCCACTTTAACAAACCTACAAAACATTAAACTTGATATTTACATGCAATAGCTTTGAAGCCAAACTACATCTTTGTTTTAGCTCAACCTCATTTTACCATCACAAATGTAGACAAGTCACTTAAAATAAACATAAATGTTAACGTAAGTTTTCAAACCTACATGCACCTACTAGGCCTAAAATCACAGGACCAGGACAATAAAGGTGTCTAGCAAGCAAGAATGACACACAAAAAAGCTCCTTGCAGAACTTCTGCAGATTGCTTATGTAAAATAGGTCTATTTGCTTAGTGTGGATTTAAGTTTGTTACTTTCCGCAAAATATTTAAACTTGAGTGTTGCCGTCTATTTCAATAACACCAGCTTCAGCAGGTCTTATTTTCTCTAATTCTCCCAGCTAATGACAATTCTCCTAGCTGTATGACAAAAAAATGCTGAAACTCTACTGTGCAACAACGATCAACTATGTAAAAATAGTGGGGTGGGAGAAAAATTACATTGATTCGAAGAGTCATGGAACTGACTGTGTGGTAGAGGTCCTTTATGATCTGTATCAGGGTGACAATACAGGGGTGGTTTCCCTGACATGTAGTGTGCAGCAAAATCATAAACATGTTCTTTATAAATGCATATATGATATTGTTAGACCCAATGGAAAGGAAATCTCTCTTCCCCCCCCCCCCCCCCCCACACATATTCATGAAATTTTACTATATCCTAAAAATGTATTGCAGTTATGGTATATTAACAATATTAAATGAGTGAATCAGATAGTTACTTTTCTGCCATTTTTGTTAGGTGCCTTATCTCACATTTTATTTTAAATAATTTCCACAAAGGTTCTTCTCAAACATAAAAACTAAAACTGTTCAATTCATTCTGTTTAAGGCTAAAACAAATCTATATTTATCTAAATGTATAAAATATGCATTAGTTGAGCAATATCATTTTAAAGCTTATATGACTAGCTGTATGTGATTCTCCACATTTTGAAAAAAAAATCATCTTAAACACTATGAAAATTATGTTGCCTTAAATCTACAAAAAGTATCTGAATATATCCTCAAATATGAGGAAGGCTATGCAATAAATTGTCTGATTTACTGGTGTAAAAATAATGCAATTATTTTCTTGAATGTAATGCATTTGGGTTTTAACTTTAATAACTTTCATAATGTTCCACAGAATAATGCATTGCTAGAGTTGTTTAAATCTAGATACTCTACAATGAATGTATTCAGCAATGAAGGACACATTCAATACTGAAATGTTTATTCAAGTTTAAGTTTATTCTGTGATTGTAAAACTTGAAAATTGTTCACCTAGTATCTCACAATTTTAACAGGAATAGCATACCACTTCATTGTCATAGTGTTGTAATGATCCTGAGTTGCTGGGTTGTGGCTCTTTCCATCTTCAAGAGAATCAGAAGAGGAAATTGGCCATTGGGAGGCAAGAACCAGATGGTTTCAAGGAAGAGAAAGAGACAAAAGGCTTATCGCTGTTGTATTGCTGATCTGTACTACAGTTCCCATTTATTATTAAATATACACTTTTCTGTATATAACTGGCTGGAGTTTGTTTGAAAGAAGCTGAAGACCCTACTATACAATGCTGTACATACGTCTCAGCTGCCCGTAACATAACTCGCACCAAGTCCCGTTCGCCCATCACCCCTGTGCTTGCTGACCTACATTGGCTCCCAGTACGGCAACGCCTTGATTTTAAAATTCTCATCCTTGTGTTGAAATCCCTCCATGGCCTCACTCCTCCCTATCTCTGTAACCTCCTCCGGTCTTCAACCCCCCGCCCCCAAGATCTCATTAAACATATAGAGGGTGTGGAAAAAATTGTATTCTTAATTTAAGACCTTTGAGGAGAAAGCATGATGAAATATATATTTTACATGGTATTATAGTATTGATCTTTCAAATCTTGCCACCTCAAATGTTCAATGAATTAGGCCATTTATGTGTTTATGTTTAAAAGACACAGGTAACCTTGAGCAACATGAAACCTATATATATATAAAATCACTTCATGCATTCTGTTTTAATGTTACATATTTACAATATAGATATGAGAGGGCCTGTCAGTCTATCCAGAAACAACCTATAATTTCCCATCACAACATTCAGCTGTTTCTTTAATGAGTGCAGGATTATTGTCTCTACTAGCTCACCTGGAAGACCATTACATGCATTGATCACTGTGTGAAGAACTTCCTGATCTCATTCCTAACTGTGCCTTTTGCTAATTTGAACTTGTGCCCCCTGTCCTACTGTCATGGTCCAATTTGAAATGAAGTTCTGGGCGCATCTTTTCCATGCTGCTTACCATCTTTTACACCCCTATGAGGCTCCCCTTCATTTGTCTCCTTTCCAAGGTTGAAAAGCACAAGTTTCTCCATCTTTTTCTCATAACTCAGGCCTCTGATACTGGGGAACAATCTCATCACTCTTGTCTCCAACTCCAAGACTTAAACATCTTGTTCGTGTCTCAGAAACCAGAACTGGATACAGTACCCAGGATGTGGTCTGAATAAGCACTGTACAGTAAAGCTTCCTATAACTTACACATTAATGACAGTACCATCAACTGCAAAAGGTGAGATGGAATGACTAAAATTGATTTGAGAATCCTACCATAAAAAGCTAAGATTGTTCCTGTAGTCATGGCTTTTGAAAACATGACCCATTAAGGTTTTCTCTTCCCTCCCTTTAAATACCTATACAATATCAGCAACATTTTTATCACAAGGAACTCGCAATATGCCCCAATTCATGTTAGGTTTCACAACTTTATGAAGATTTGTTTTACAATACGGACTTCAATTTCAAGGCTATGGAATTAATGGGACCTGAAATACTAAACCACAATTTTATACAATTCTTTTCAAACCTTAGATATGGTTGTCAAGAAAAATTATAATCAAAGTTCCAAGTTTTATTGATAGTACATCAACTGCATACATTCAATTTTGCCATACATACAGCAGGTATCGCAAGACATGGATTTAGTAAAACATATCTTTCAGCTGCACTGCCATAAAATTATTCCTCGATCGAGGCAGTGACAGACAGAAAATAAAAGCCTCTTCACTCTGAAAAATGCACATCTTGATCCAACATGTTTAATTTTCTTTTTTATTACATGTTGGATGCACAACTGTTCAGTTCAAATCAGTCACAAATCTGCTGAGAGAAAAGCAGTACACAAACAGTATAAACTAAGTGTTTCAGTTTACTGAAGTCTTGGAACCACCTCTTGCTCGAACATCTTTTGCTTCTTCTTCCAAATCATCCAAAAATCGTTCCTGTGACACTGAATAAAATGTGTATCCATCTAGAGAGATTATTAAGGAAATATACATACATCTAACAAATTTGTTCAAAATCTGAAGCTTTGTTATTGTAATTCAATGTTTGAAATAACAAAAAAATCCCCCACTGCTGTTGCTATGGCTAAAAAAGTCAAATGTATGGTACATTTAGTTGTTAGGTATCAGTAGGAAAATAACTTGTTACACATTAGTCACCAAACTAGAGATAGAAAAACTGATAAATGCTGAAAATACATTACGAGTCTGTTATTCTCTAAAAAGAGACAGATAACTAAAGCCTCACATCTCTGGTATCATCTTACTGAATTTCGCTGGACACTTTCCATGGCTTTATCAACATGTTCCGTCCACTATTTGTGTATCTGAACTCAATCCTTTTAAGGTTTTACCATTGCGTAATTTTGCTCATTCTTCCTCCTCAAAATAATTCACCTTACATTTCTCTGCATTAAATTTCATCTAACATCTATCTGCCCAATCTAATAACCTGTATATGTCCCCTGAAGTTGTACAGTCCTCTTCAGTTAACCATGCTCCCTACTTTAATTCTTATCTGCAAATTCTGAAATTGTGCCCCTATACCCGAGTTCAGATCATATATATTATATACACACAAATGTGAGTAAAGGTCCTAACTCTGACTGCTAGCGGACACCACTGTTTATATCCTTTCAGTCCATAAAACTTTCATTAAGCACTACTCGGTTTTCTGTTCTATAGCTAAGTTCCTACCCATTTCTTTTAATATTGTTACCTCTAGACTTGACTATTCCAACGCACTCCTGGCTGGCCTCCCACATTCCACCCTACGTAAACTTGAGGTCATCCAAAACTCGGCTGCCCGTGTCTTAACTCGCACCAAGTCCCGTTCACCCATGACCCCTGTGCTCGCTGACCTACATTGGCTCCCGGTTAAGCAGCGCCTCGATTTCAAAATTCTCATCCTTGTTTTCAAATCCCTCCATGGCCTTGCCCCTTCCTATCTCTGTAATCTCCTTCAGCCCCACAACCACCCTCCCCCCCCATCCCGAGATATCTGCGCTCCTCTAATTCTGCCCTCTTGAGCATCCCTGATTATAATCACTCAACCATTGGTGGCCGTGCCTTCTGTTGCCTAGGCCCTAAGCTCTGGAATTCCCTGCCTAAACCTGTCCGCCTCGCTACCTCTCTTTCCTCCTTTAAGATGCTCCTTAAAACCTACCTCTTTGACCAAGTTTTTGGTCACCTGCCCTAATCTATCCTTATGTGGATCGGTGTCAAATTTTGTGTCTTAAAATACTCCTGTGCGGCGCCTTGGGACGTTTTACTACGTTAAAGGCGCTATATAAATACAAGTTGTTGTTGTTGTTTCTTTTAATATGTAATTTAATTTTAGCAACAGGCCTCCTATGTAGTAACTTAAACACATTTTCAATAATTCAAATACACATCTACTGCATTTCCTTTATTAATATATTCCATTATTTCCTCAAAAGACTCCATTAAATGTCAGACATAACTTGCCTTTTATAAATCCATACTAGCTGTCCTTAATTAACATATTTCAACGTATTAATTTCACCTTGTACAAGGTATTGGTGAGACCGCACCTGGAATACTGCATACAGTTTTGGTGTCCATACTTAAGAAAAGACATACTTGCTCTCGAGGCAGTACAAAGAAGGTTCACTCGGTTAATCCCGGGGATGAGGGGATGGACATATGAGGAGAGGTTGGGTAGATTGGGACTCTACTCATTGGAGTTCAGAAGAATGAGAGGCGATCTTATTGAAACATATAAGATTGTGAAGGGGTTGGATCGGGTGGATGCGGGGAGGATGTTCCCGATGATGGGTGAAACTAGAACTAGGGGGCATAGTCTTAGAATAAGGGGCTGCTCTTTCAAAACTGAGATGAGAAGGAACTACTTCACTCAGAGGGTGGTAGGTCCATGGAATATGCTGCCCCAAAAAGCTGTAGAAGCTACATCATTACATAAATTTAAAACAGAAATAGACAGTTTCCTAGAAGTAAAGGGAATTAAGGGTTACGGGGAGTGGGCAGGAATTTGGATATGAGTCTAGGTTCGGATCGGTCATGGCCCTGTGGGTAGCGTAGCGGGCCCAGGGGCCGTGTAGCCTGATCCTGCTCCTATTTCGTGTGTCCAATTCTGTTAGGTTCAGGAGATGGTTCTGTGATAGTAGATTGGCGGTTAGGATCAGATCAGCCATGATCTTATTGAATGGCGGAGCAGGCTCGAGGGGCCAATTGGCCTACTCCTGCTCCTATTACTTATGTTCTTATCCCTTAATATGGCTTCTAGAAGCTTACCCACTACCAATGTACTGCTCTATGGTTATCCAGTTTATCCTATTCTTTCTTGAACAAAGGGTTTACCTTGGCAGTTCTCTGACACAAATACCATATCCATGGACATTTGAAGGATTGTGGTCATAGCTATTTCATCACTGACCTCCCTCAACATTCTAGGAGCCATGTCATTGGGGCCTGCTACTATTTCTGCTTTTGACTTCCACTATCCTTTCAGTACTACTTCTTTATCTGTAGTTATTCTATCTAATAGCTGCACCTCCTCCTCGTACTCCTTCAATCCCACCAGATCATTCAGCTGTGAAAACTGAAACAAAATATTCTTTTAGTATCTCCACCATTCTTTCATTCTCCAAGAGATGTATTTTTCACCTCTAATCAGCCCTACCTTATCTTTAACTATTATTTTACATTTTATGTGTTCAATCCTGAACTAGCTTATTTCATGCTCCCTGCCTGTCTTTCTTCATTCCCCTAGCCTTGCTAATGTTTTGCTTTCCCTATATATTTTCTATACTCCACTTAATTTTCTTTTTTATTATTAAATTTGTCATATTCTCTTTTTTAAGTCTCATGCTAATTTAAATTTCTATAAACATCCAAGGATCTCCAGTTTCTGCTGCACTCCCTTTACTTCTGGGAAAATGTCTAGCTTGTACCCTAATCATCTCCAGTTTGAAAGTTTCCCCTTATTTGCCCACTGTCCTATCTGCAATTTTTTCTTTCCAATTTATCTGGACTAGTTCTCTTTTTATAATTTAAATTTTGATTTTTTTTTCCAGTCACTATTACATCAAACCCAATTTTGATATGGTTGCTGTTTCCTAAATGTCCCCTTACCATTATATTACCTTCTTGTCCCATTTAATTTTCTAGGACTAGATCCAGCACTATTACCTTCCTTGTATTAAAAACATATTGTCTGGAAAGCAGTCCTGGACACATTGTGGGAACACTGCCACTTCTTTGCCACTTACAATACAATAATTAAAGTCACTCATTATGATAGCTCTGCTTTTTCAGTATTTTTCTCTGAATTATTTACATAGTTCTTCCTCTATTTCATTTTCACTGTTTGCCAGTCTATAATAAACTTCCAATAGAGTAACAGCTTTCTTCTTATTCCTCAACTTAAACCAAACATATTCAGCTTTTTCACAATTCCCCATATCATCTTACATTCTAGTGATGTAACTGAATCTTCCATTAATACTGCAAACCCCTCCTAAATATTTTGTAACTAAGAATGTTTAGTCCCCGGTTCTGCTATATTCATACTGCCCCAAAGCAATCTGTGCCTCTATCTTACCAATATTATTCAGAATACTTTGTGCATTATGTGCATAAGATTCAAATCTGCCTCTGTCTGTCAAACAATCTTGCTCTTTTTAATCCCTCCTGCTTCTGACCCTTTTTATTACTTCCTGTTTTACCTTTTTCTATCACCTCTGCCATTTTTTCTTTTCTTTCTGCTTCCATGTCTTGTCTTTTTCTTTCCTCCCTGCCATATTAGTTTAAACTCGCCCCCACAGCACTTGTTATTCTCCTAGCAAGCACATCAGTCCCAGTCCCATTCCGGTGGAGCCCTACCATCCTGTAAAAGACACTCCTGCCCCAACATTGGTCCCAATGTCCCAGCAGTTACCTCTTTAGCCACATATTTAACTCCCTTACCACTTCTATACTGACTAGTGTCTGGCATCGGGTGTAATACTGAGATTCCGACCTTTGAGATCCTGCTCTTTAATCCGACAACAAATTCCTGAAACTCCCTTTGCACGATCTTTGTCATTGGTTCAACAATTTCTGGCTGTTCCCCTTCCCTCTCCAAAATCTTTTGCACTCTTTTCCAAAAATATCCCTGACTCTTGCATCTGGTGGGGCAACAGGTCATTCAGGATTCTTGGCTGCAGTTACAAAAGCACCTGTCTATTCCCCTGACTATAGGATTTCCTATTACTTCTGCATTTCACTTGCTAGTGGTTGCCCTCCCCTGGGTTGATGTTATTGTCAAACTGTCAGTACTGAGTAACTGTTTGTCAATTCTACAGTCTAAAGGGATTGCTTCCTGGCCTTCTTCCTACCCCGATGTATGGTCACCCACTTCTCTTCCTCATTAAACTGCTCTGCTTGCAGAGTGACCACCTCCTGGACTTTGCATTCCAGAAACCCTTCAGCTTCCCATATGTGACAGTGTGTCCCCAACTGCTCCTCAGATCTTTGAGCTTGAGTGCAAGCAGTTGGTGATAATTCCTACATATGGTCATCCTTGATTCACTACGTATCCAGGACCTTCCACATCACAGGCTTCAGACAGCAATTGAACTTAATTATGAGTTTATATTCTATCTCACTATTCCTTAGTCATAGAAATTGCTCCATTGACATTGAGGTCTAAACCTCCAATAAGGTCAATACCATCAAGGCAAGTCTATCATAGATTCTAAATATTCACTATATTTATTAATGAATTAGATGAAATAGAGAGCTATATATCCAAGTTTGCCAATGACACAAAGATTGGTGGCATAGTCAGTAGTGTAGCTGGGAGCATAAAATTACAAAGAGACATTGATAGATTAAATGAGTGGGCAAAACTGCAGCAGATGGATTTCAACACAGGTAAATATGAGGTCATCCATTTTGGATCAAAAAAGGATAGATCCAGGTATTTTTTTTTAAATGGTGAAAAGAACAGTGGAAGTCCAAAGAGATTTATGTGTCCATGTACACAGATCACTAAAATGTAGTAGTCAGGTACAAAAAAATTAAAAAACCTAATGAAATATTAGCCTTTATAACTAGAGGGCTAGAACATAGTCCTAATTAGATCATATCCGGAGTACTGTGTAGAGTTCTGGGCACCGCACCTCAGAAAGGATATACTGGCCTTGGAATGAGTGCAGCGCAGATTCACCAGAATGTTGCCAGGGCTCCAAAGGCTAAATTATGAGGAGAGATTACATAAACTAGGCTTGTATTCCCTGTAGTATAGAAGGTTAAGGGGTGATTTGATTGACGTTTATAGGATTTTAAAAGGAATTTATAGGGTAGGTAAGAGAAACTTTTTCCACTGGTGGGGGGCTTCTAGGACAAGGGGACATAACCTTAACATCAGAACCAGGCCATTCAAGAGAGAAGTTAGGAAACACTTCTTCACGCAAAGGGTGGTAGAAGTGTGGATCCCTCTCCCACAAAGAGCAGTAGATAATGGCTCAATTAATCATTTTAAATCTGAGATCGATAGATTTTTTTTAGCCAAGGGTAATAAGCAATATGGAGCCGAGCCATGAGCTCATGGAATGGCGGAACAGGCTCCAGGGCCTGAATGGCCTCCTCCTGTTCCTATGTAAATAAGAAAACTTTAGATAAATCCTGTTATTGCGTAGATACGTGCGTTAACGGGAAATTGTCGTATAAATGGTTCCCCCACACACAATTTGATTTGGTCTTTCACACAAACCAGCCTGTTAGTCAACTGTAACTGTAATGATGCCCAAGCTAAATATCTAAACCGACGCTTTCATCGCCACCAAAGCATTGACCATGTTACAAGGATACAAATGCCCAAGACCACGGCCCCGATAGCCAAGCCTGTGAACACATTCCTCCCGCGCCGTTTCTGCACGTTTTTGTGCCACTGAGCCAGCTCCACTTTCCGCATGAACGCAATCTGTTCTTTGCTCAGATTGTCCTTCTTCGGGTCGATGCGTTTGGCAAACTCCGATCCTCCTCCCGAATTCATTTCCGCCATCTTCCCGAACAACCTGCGCGCGGTCAACGACGGCAAGCTGAAGAGGGCACGTCAAAACAGCAACGCGGTTTGATCCAGTTCCTTATTTTCATCATAATCGTATAAAGAGGGAAACATGTATTCAGGCATGAAATAAATCCAGACACGGGGAAATTACACTTTATTTCAGTAACTACGGAATTAAATATTACCAACAATTATTTTACATACTTTTAAAAAGATGTTTACAAAAAATAGCTTGGCCAAAGAGGTAGGCTTTAAGGAGCATCTTAAAGGAGGAGAGAGATGTAGAGAGGCGGAGAGGTTTGGGGAGGGAATTCCAGAACTTAGGGTCCAGGCAGCTGAAGGCACGGCCGCCAAAGGTGGAGCGATGAAAATCGGGGATGCGCAAGAGGCCAGAATTGGAGGAGCGCAGAGATCTCGGAGAGTTGTAGGGCTGGAGGAGGTGACAGAGATAGGGAGGGGGCGAGGCCATGGAGGGATTTGAAAACAAGAATGAGAATTTTAAAATCTAGGCTTTGTCAGACCAGGAGCCAATGTAGGTCAGGGAGATGGATGAACGGGACTTGGATGAGCTCAAGTTTACGGAGGGTGCAAGGTGCAAAAGATGGGTTCAGAGGAGGTGTAAATGGCTACAGGGGGAGGGAAGAATGGAAAATCTGGCAAAGAGGAGAAGGATCCCATGGCCCGGGAATGTATAGGAAAAAAGGCAGATAGACCATGGGTGTGGACCACCCACCGGTTGTGTGCCGATAGAGGATCCCACCCCAAGGGCCAGCCCACACCTCTTCCACTCCCAGTGGCTCTGGTGCAGCAATCCTCTATTACCAGCATTTGCTGTCCGAGAGAAAATGGGAGCAGTGGTTAAGGTCTAATGTTGTTAAACTCAATGTTAAGGCCGTAATGGAAGGCTGTAAAGTGCCTAGTAGAAAGATGAGATGCTGTTCTTGCGCTTAATAACAGAAAACTGATTGGCATAGATCTCACCAAGCCTGCTAGCAAGTGAGTGGTTGTCCATTTACCTAAACCATGAGGGTGGATAATTACAGTTCTAGAGAGAATGAGGAACCGTACTTCTTGACAGAAGATGGTAGCGTTATTCAGAAGCACTCTGAATGGTTCCAGAATATGGGTGCTGGAACTAGCCAAATGAAGAGGACCTCTTTCATCAAAGTGTGTGTATCATATACCTATGCTGCAGAATTAATAAAAGTGACAATCATTAAAATCAATAATATTGGCAAGGAGATTTCAAAGATCATGGATGTGATGCAAAGGCTAAACCTCTCTGTCTATCCACCTCCCTCTCCTCCATTAAGACTTTCCTTAAAAAGCAGCCCTTTGACCAAGCTTTTGGTCACTCCTACTTATATCTCCTTCAACCAGTTTCTGTTTTTTTTTTATTATCCTTCTGTGAAGTGCCTTGGAACATTTTTCTATATTAAAGGCGCCATATAAATTGTTGTTGAGTAAGTTAAAATTAGGTCATTGGCTTTTCCTGTGATATTTAACCACATGGTGGCACTACAGGACTATAAAACATGGAGCACAGCTTTTGTTCAAGTTGGGACTTGTAGTAAAGAACATCAAAAGCTAAGTGCTGAAGTCAGAGTCTATAGAAAAAGGCAGATAAGGAACAAGGGACTGTAGCCATCCGTGAATAAAAACCACCCTTTATGCAACATCATCATTAGCCACTAGCCATTCAGGTTAGTTCAACCGCTTGATAAAACTCGCTATATGCTATTTCAATAGTGCAGCTAAACCCTCGGTCTTGGTGGAAGTTTCCTACACCATCAATGTGACAATTCTATTTCCCACATCAGCCATCCTTGTAGCTTGTTTCATTAACAGTTAATTAGGTCTTGAGTTATTGACAGTTTTGTGCTACGGAATCAGACCCGCTAAGAACTTGGTTGAGAGTGCCCAAATTAATTTCACATCGGCCCCTTACAACCGAAAGGGATAACAGATTAGCTGGATTTGAAGTAGGTTTCATCCTTTTGAAAGCAATATTTTGATTAGTATAAAAGTCAAAAATTATTAGCTGCACTTAAAGATTGAAATTTTTGTCACTTTTGGAGGACAATTCTACCCACCCATTAGATATCATTCTTCTCTACTACTCCTCAATACCTATTTAAAATCTGTAGGGGGTGGTGTGGTAGGGGTCAGCCTCACCTCTGACTCAGTGAGCGGTTCGAATCGCTCCCACGCCCCTGGTTCCAGACCTTGGACTTATTTAGGGGTTGTGAATAAAGATGCAGTAGACAACAGGTTCCGATGAAAGAATTTTGACTTTTATTAAAAGAAAAGGTAACAAACTTAAAACACACTTAACACTTAAACAGGTTGGGGAACACACGGTACAGACGAGGGAGAATGACAATATACAAAAACCCTTATCCCTGGAACAGAGCTGAGAGAGAGCTTCTTGGGGGATTAGGCCCTCAATTATACTGTTTAGACCCTTTGCCTTTTTCGCGCCAAAACCCCTTACTAAATCGGTTTCGTGTTGAAGTGATTTAGGTTTCAGTTGAGGCCTGTTCATTCCATTGTCTTGGTTTTGCGGGCTTGTTAAGTTTTGATGGGTTTAACTTGGTGTTAAATTGTCCTGATGGCTTCCGATGTCTCCCATTTAGGCAGGGCCTTTATCTACGCGCCAAATCTTGTCCCTATAGATACCTGGCTGATTGGTTTTTGATGAAGTAATGGCTGTACTAGATGTTTTATTGTTTACAGGCTTCTGGCATCCTGTTTGGGCCTGGGGATATTCAAAAGATGTCTTGAATTATTTGAATTATGCATGATTTTGATGGGTCTGCGATAGGTTTTAATGAGGCCTGTGTTTTGGGTGGGGCTGCCTTCTCCCAGGGCCTATTGTCCAAATGTTAAATGCTTGCTGGGGCTTGAGTGAGATCATCCCGATTCCCAGACAATGCAATACCCAAAACTGCTATTTACAGAGGTTGATCCCACGTCCTGTGCAGCCTTTTCTCCCTTACATGTCCAGACATGTCCTTTTAAAATGCCAAAGCTTGGTTTTGGTCTTAAATTCCTTATGTTAGGCCCAAATGCATTTTTATCACTCTGGGGTAGTTCCAAAGTCCTTTATCCTTAGGTTTTGGGGATCTGCAAATTTTGGAAACCTAACAAATCCTCACCCTACCATCTAGTATTTAAGGCACCCACCTTCCATATATCTCATCTGCAAATCCCCCCAAACTCATTCCCTACCCGTCCTTCAATTGTCTTGGCCTCAATCATTGCAATAAAAAGTTTTAAGAAGCCAGCCAGTTCTGACACCCTTCACATCAGTAAACCATATAGGCAGTATACTCTCTCTCTCTCTGAGCATTCACTGTTACCTCCATAGCGAGGCTAATAGGGGAGAGCATTACCAAGGGACGCAAGTATTAAAAATTAAAATTTGTCTCCGACTTTGATAAACCACATGACCATCACAGTATTCCCTATCTTGCCATTAACATTTTAACAGGCAATAATTCTAGCTTTATTGCTTACATTAAATTTGCTGTTAAATTCCATTTTAGGATTTGTTTTTGTTGCTTCTTTGTTCGGCTGTCTTATGATGAGAGATTGTGTAGAATGGGCCTATACTCTCTGGAGTTTAGAAACATACAAGATTCTGAAGGGGATTGACAGGGTAGACGCTGAGAGGTTGTTTCCCCTGGCTGGAGAGTCTTGAACTAGGGGGCATAATCTCAGGATAAGGGGTAGGCCATCTAAGACTGAGATGTGGAGGAATTTCTTCACTTAGAGGGTTGTGAATCTTTGGAATTCACTGCCCCAGAGGGCTGTGGATGCTGAGTCTTTGAGTATATTCAAGGCTGAGATAGATAGATTTTTGGACTCTAGGGGAATCAAGGGATATGGAGATCGGGCAGGAAAGTGGAGTTGAGGTGGATGATCAGCCATGATCTTATTGAATGACGTAGCAGGCTCAAGGGGCCGTATGGCCTACTCCTGCTCCTATTTCTTATGTTCTTATTTATAAATGTTGCAAATAATATCTCATGGCTCTACTGTATCCCCTGTGGGGGCATGGACCCAGGAGTTTGGTTTCATATTAGTTGCATTGCCAGTGTCAGCTGTGGCTTAGTTGGTAGCACTCTCACCCACTGAGTCAGCAGGTTGTGGGTTCAAGTCCCACTTGAGTACAAAATCTAGGCTGACCCACTAAATCTAGTCTGATGCTCCAGTACTGAGGGAGTAACATCTTTTGGACGAGCTGTTAAACTGAGGCCCTGTCTCAGTTTATGTTAAGTTATACCTATCAGGAAAGGATGAACAGGCTGGGTCTCTTTTCTCTTTAAAAGCGAAGGCTGAGGAGTGACCTAATAGAGGTCTTTAAAATTATGAAAGGTTTTGATAGAGTGGATACAGAGAGAGTGTGTCCACTTGTGGGGAAGAGCAAAACTAGAGGCCATTAATATAAGATAGTGACCAAGAAATCAAATAGGGAATTCAGAAGAAACTTCTTTACCCTGGAACTCGCTACCACAGGGAGTGGTTGAGCGAATAGTATAGATGCATTTAAGGGGTGGCTAGATAAGCATATGAGGGAGAAGGGAATAGAGGGTTATGCTGATAGAGTTAGATGAGGAAAGACGGGAGGAGGCTCCAGTGGAGCATAAACTGGTTGGGCCGAATGGCCTGTTTCTGTGCTGTATATCCAATGTAATCTTCCCACTCAAAGTGGACGTGAAAGATGTCAGGGCCCTGTTTTTGAAGAAGAGCAGGGGAAATCTCCCCATGGCCAATGTTTAACCCTCAACCAACATCACTAGAACAGAGGTTATCTGGTCACTTATCACGTTGTCTACTAGTGGGATGTTGCTGTGCGCAATTTGGCTGCCTCGTTTCCTGCATTACAAACGACTACACTTCAAAATAAAAGTACACAATTGGCTGTAAAGCGCTTGGAGTCATTGTAAGTGCAAGTTAATTTTGTCCTTTCACTTACAGAAGAGGTCGTGTTTTCTCCGATTGTTGGCGCGGTATTGGACGCCGAGCGCACGCGACCGATTCAAAAAGCCAACGACCCGGGCGCGAGGCTGAAGCTGCGGGGCGCGAGCCGGCGGGGACAGGCGGCCATTGGCTTCATAACTTGCAAAAACAGCTAGAGTTTTCCGAAATATTGAATATGCATTCACGTGTCTCCTGTGTTGGCATATTTTTGCATCAAACGGAATAAGCCGCCAAGGGTTTGTTGTGACAACCCAAAGCCCCCCCCCCCCCACCCCGCAGCCCAGCAACATTTGCACCACGCCTCGCACCTTTGGCACCAGGACTCTGTCAGGTCGGGCGGTCAAACAGTTGTGGTGCGGGCATGAATAAAGTGGTGGTTGTAAATGCGGCTGAAAGCCGGACCTGCTCCAAAAAAACACACGAGCTGGTGTTCAGTGCCGTTACCCCCGAGATGCTGGAAGAGTTTCTGGTTGATGTGGCGAAAGAGAATGAAAACAACCTGCTGAACCTCTCCCAGCACACAGGCTGCTTCAAAAAATTAAAATTAATAGGTGGGGCGTGCGAGTATTCGTCGTGTGTAAAGCTAACTTTGTGTAAACTTCACTTGCAAGTAACTCCCCCCCCCCACCCCCGTTCATTTTCTGCTCTGCATTACAGAATTTGTCTTCCTTCTTTGTGAGCAACTGGAGCTTCACCAGGTTACAAGATATCAAGCAGTGGAAATATTAGAAAGGTAAATCAAATTATAATCTGCTGGTGGATCTTTGGTGGCATTTTTTTTTGGAAAATGAGAGGATATGCTGTTTTACGAGAACAGGAGTGCACAGGACTGGCAAAGACCATTTCAGCCCAATTGGCCAGCCCACAATTATAAAGCAAAATACATAGTTCACCTGTTCTGATGAAAGATCATGGACCTGAAACGTTAACTCTGTTCCTCTCTCCCCAGATGCTGCCTGAGCTGCTGAGTATTACCAGCATTTTTTGATTTTATTACACAGTTCATGATGGCAGTATTGCCAACTCTCGCAAATCCATCAGGAGAGACCCGATTTCGGAGTGAAATAAAGCACCACTTGCACTCTCGAGATGGAACGCCTAAATCTCAGGATTTTTTTGGGGGGGAAACCACGCGATTTGCGCATGCACAAGAAAAAGAACCACCAGGTTCAGAGGGCTTTCCATAATGCCCATTGGGTTCCTCCTCACTTCACCGCATCCGAGTCCGCGGGCTCAGCTCGGCACACACACAGGCGAGGGCCAGGATTAACCAGTGTGAACGGTCAACCAAGCTAGCTACCTCCTCCCCCTTCTCCCTCCGAGCGGCGGGAGCCGCGCTCAGCTTCCTCCCCTCCGGCCCCGGCTGACAACAGCGCCGCGGCCCATAAGAACATAAGAAGTAGGAGCAGGAGTAGGCCATATGGCCCCTCGGGCCTGCTCTGCCATTCAATAGGATCATGGTCCGAACCTAGACTCACGTCCACTTCCCTGCCCGCTCCCCATAACCCTTAATTCCCTTATCAGCTAGGAAACTGTCTATCTCTGTTTTAAATTTATTTAATGTCGCAGCTTCCACAGCTCTCTGAGGTAGCAAATTCAATTTCTGTTGCGTTGATTGGCTCTGTGACCTTGGACTCCTTCCTCCTCGCAAATGCGAGGACGCTCGAACAGACGAACTCTATCGTGAAACGTCTTTTACAGACAGAGTGGAGCCTATCTTTTTTTGGAACCAAGTCAATATTAAAGCCTTAGCAAAACTAGAGGCCATCAATAGAAGATAGTCACCAAGAAATCAAATAGGGAATTCAGAAGAAACTTCTTTACTCAGAGAGTGGCGAGAACGTGGAACTCGCTACCACAGGGAGTGGTTGAAGCGAATAGTATAGATACATTTAAGGGGTGGCTAGATAAGCATATGAGGGAGAAGGGAATAGAGGGTTATGCTGATAGAGTTAGATGAGGAAAGACAGGAGGAAGCTCGAATGGATCATAAACACTGGCATGGACTGGTTGGGCCAAATGACCTGTTTCTGTGCTGTATATCCTATATAAATTAATCCAGTTTATGGAGAGTACAGCATTATGGAGAGACCGGCAGGCCCTGACCCCCAGGCAGCACGGAGTGCTGAGCCTTGTGAGGTAGGAGCCCAGGTCATGGGTACTGTAATGTGCTGCCATGTACTAGCTTCATATAAATTAGGGGTTTTCTCACTCCAGGTTAAAGAGGAATCTAATAAAGGGTTTTCAAAATTATGAACGGTTTTGAGAGGGTAAAGTGTGAAAGATTGGTGAATTGGTAACAATCATAATTATTAGTATCAAAGACAAAGTTAGAAATGTTTTAATACAGGGTTGTTGAAACCACAAGTGGCTGTTGAGATAGGCACTGTAACATTACTTAGAATGAAATTGGATAGGTATTTGAAAAGGAATGAATACAAAATCATATGGGTAAAGGAAATGGGATTAGGATAGCTCCAGTTGAAAGGTTAGCACCATAATATGGCACAATGGAGCAAATAGAAATGATAGCAGTGATTGAGACTATGATTTAATTGATTTTATAGTTCAAATTAAAGTTGGATTGACAGGCTAGGGTTCTAGAGGGATGAGCTTTTATGGGCTGAATACCTTTGGTTGGCAGCTGTAGGGACTTCATTGCGTGGTGGTTGTGTTAGGCACCAGGTGATAACAGGTAGGATTTTTAAAAACTTTTTTGTAAACCATTTTCAGATGCAGTAATATAGTTTTTATAAAGAGCCGTGTTAGAGATTAAATAAAGCCACTAATGAGGTTTATAAACCAACTGTCAATCTATATTGGTTTATGTTTGAAAAAACTAGCAACTCATGATTTCTTACCAAATCGCATGATTTTTAAGAGTTTGTCTCATGATTTATGAGACGGTGGGGTTGGCATTAGTGCTACTTATTTGGGCCTGGAATTTGCGGTCAGCGGTGAAGCAAGGCACTTGCCACTGGTCCTGAAGAAAGCTGCCCACAAAGATCTCGAACATCTGCGTGGCGAGAAGTTTCTTGACGCGTAAGTCAGATCAGTGTAGAATAGTGGGGAATCCCTAGTGCGAGCTGCTGTGACATCAACAAGCTGTCTAAGCAACCAATCACAATGCAGAATTCGCACAGTCAGGGAACCAGGAAGTGAAGAAGTTGCTTTTATTCTGACTTTTAAAAAATGTACAGAGAGCAAAACAAAGATTGGGGCTCTCACATGGGGAATAGGTAAACCTGAAATAAATATGAACAAATTTAAAAAAAATACAATTTTAAGAAACTTTAAAAAATTGGTAATATATCATGATGGAGCAATTTGACATGCCACAAAATCAAAATTAGCTTTTCATGGCCAAACTGTTTGTTTAGCAGTCAATATGCTGTTAAAACCCCAGTTACACCTAATCCAACAAGGTCTAACTTTTAATGGGGTATTTAACAGCGATATTACCGCAGAAAAGCCCAAGTTTTTGTCAGTTTTGCTTATTTCCGATTACATAGATTGCCATCTATGGGGGGTGGGGGGGGCACAGCACAGCCCGTGTTACAGCAGTGAATGACTGACTGCAACTTCAGGATTTCCGCGTTAGGATGCACACGCGCTACATCCTGAAGTTGCGGTCAGTTTCAAAGGGGGTAATAACAGCAAATGCGGTTCGTTCGCTGTTATTACCCACCGCAACTTCCGAGCCTTGATTTTTATTTGACTCGGTTGATTTTTTTCAGCGGCATACCATGTAACATACAATGTACTGTATTATTTTGCTGCTAAAATGGAGGTGTGTTTAAAACGCCTGTCCCTTTAAGGCCACAAAGTCTAATTTCTGTTGGCACTGCAGGCCCACTTCAGTCTCGGCTCCAGACCTGATTTCTTCACTCGGCATCGGAGGTCTGCCACATGGAAAATAAAAATAACATAAAAGGAAGCAGCAGTGGTTCCTAAAATCTGTGCCCAAGAAGTCAAAGAACTGGCCATGGATCACAACAATTCGCCCTACCCTGTTTGAGCAGTTTCTGAACCGCAAGTAAAAGCTGAAGCTGATATTGAGGAGGTATGCGATAAGCTCAATCAGCTGAGATGGGGAACAAAAGCACAAGGTGAACATCTTAAGGGTGTCTGTTGGTTGTGTGATTGTGGGGAGTGTAGGAAGTGGCTTAAGGGCAGGTTGAGAGAGTGAGATACAGAGAAAGACTGAAAGCAGGAAGAATAGCAGCAGTAGGAGTGAAGAAGATGAAAGCTGAGGACAGGAAGAAAGAGCAAGCGACAAGGTGCGAGCTGGTGTGGAAGACCCATTCAGAAGCAGAGGGAGGCAGAGAGCTGAGAGTGGTATGGTAAGTATGTGGCAGAGGCAAGAGGCTGGACTGGAGATGGACACAGTCAGGAAGAGTGTGGCAAAAATCTCCAAGTCTGGAGTGCCTGAACCACAAAATGGTGGTGAGAAGCCCAATGCTGTGGGGGAACAACCAAGACAAGTGAGAAAGCCCTGAGACTACCTGGAAAAGGAGAGCAGCTGAAAAGAGCGAGAGAGTTCAGAGAACAGCCAGAGAGGGAGAGCAGCTGAGAAGAGATAGAAATCCTGAAAGCAGCTGAAAAGTGTGAGCAGAAAAGGAGAGAAAAAGTCCAACAACAACCATCAGTTGTTGCGGACAACCAACGTATTCAAGACCTGCAGATATGTAAGTGGATTCGTCCAGGTCTGGAATCAAAAGACAAACTATCTTGTAAAGTGTATATAGGTAATATGACCTGAAAAGTAAATTGCACTGCACCAGGCAGAGAGCTCAACTTGAAATCGAGTAAGGTAATCAAATCTTGCTTTTGGGCCATCTGTAAATAAATTATTGTTCTTTAATTTATTGCATGGTTTTTGACCTGTAGGTATTTAAGAATACCAATAGTAAATGAAGCAACATGAAGTTAATTAAAGGTTCATTCTTTCTCCTTTTTAAACAAAAAATGCTAGCTTCCCATTCTGGTTTAAAAAAAAATTGTTGGCATTTTATGAATATATTTGCGCCAATCAGGTGCAGGTGTGAAGGACACACAAGATTCAAGACTTCTATATCCCTCTATATAGCAATATATATTTTCCCAAATTAAATAGAAAATACAATCTTATCTGGTTGCAACAGATTAACTGTATTTCATGAAAAAGGAAAAATTGTCGGAAGATTTATAATGCTTTCAATATAAAGCACCCACAACCCATCTAAGAAATGTCAAAAATGTAAAATGTCCTGCTTGGTCGGAGATATTCCCGGTTTTCAGAATGCTTTCACCCTTTAATATAGATTTTCCTGTCATTGACTAAAATTCCCTGGATCCATTGCATTTTTCTTTCTGTATCTAGGTGGTACAGAATTGGACATTTTTGATATAGAAAATATT
This sequence comes from Squalus acanthias, assembly GCA_030390025.1. Lineage (NCBI taxonomy): Eukaryota > Metazoa > Chordata > Chondrichthyes > Squaliformes > Squalidae > Squalus > Squalus acanthias. Next base: position 24,479,872 of record CM059437.1, on the reverse strand, counting down.
GTACCTAGATTTTGCTTCTTTAAGATCAGTTTTATAATTCACATTGATTATTGTACTGCAGTGTAATTCACAAGAAAATAAGTGCCTATTATATATAGGTAGAATTTTTTAAATGAGTTATTTTTCTGTAATCAAATGTGGATTGTCACTGTAATTCTACAGCAACGATGTCCATATTGTTAATTTTTCTATGCATCAGCTACATGAAGCTTCCTCACAATGTCTACCATGATGTCCACCACCAGGAAAAGGAAAACAAAAAAACTTACCCACAAAATCCAAACACAGGAGTGATCTCAAGCCAGTAATCTTATCAATAAGTTCAGAGTAGTAGAGATTTGACTTTAGGGATGTGCAAAATACATTTGGATCCCAGACTGCATGAGCTGGAGAGACACAACTTTCAGTGGCCCAAATAGCCTATTCTCTTCCTTGGCTTTTGTTATATTCTCATCACTATGATAAATCACTTGCACTTTACTCGTGTGTTTTATGATATCATTGAAATAATTGTGCCGTCACCATCTTGTAATCACTCCCATTTAACAAATCATTTCATTTGGTATTTATAGAAGGTATATAATTTTAAATATATTGATAAAAGCTATAGATAGACATTACTCAAAGGAATAAGTTCATATTTAATTTTGATGCAAATGTAAAACCATATTGGAACCTCCTTTGTTAATGTAGTTACTAAAGTTGCTGTTTAATTTTCTTACTGCTAATAGAAGAGTTACATTAGGTTCAGTTTGTAACCCCTGACTTTGCAAATTCTTCTATTTCAGGTGCCATTTTTGTTTGGCAGCAAAGACTGTTAGAACATAAGAAGTAGGAGCAGGAGCAGAGTAGGCCATTTGGCCCCTCGAGCCTGCTCCGCCATTCAATAAGATCATGGCGGATCTGATCTTGGCCTCAACTCCACTTTCCTGCCCGCTCCCCATAACCTTTGATTCCCCTGTTTTTCAAAAATCTGTCTATCTCCGCCTTGAATATATTCAATGACTCAGCCTCCACAGCTCCCTGAGGTAGAGAATTCCAAAGATTCACAATCCTCAGAAGAAATTCCTCCTCATCTCCATTTTAAATGGGCGACCCCTTATTCTGAAACTATGCCCCCTAATTCTAGATTCCCCCCATGAGGGGAAACATCCTCCCTGCATCTACCCTGTCAAGCCCCCTCAGAATCTTGTATGTTTCAGTAAGATCACCTCTCATTCTTCTAAACTCCAATGAGTATAGGCCCAACCTGCTCAACCTTTCCTCATAAGACAACCCATTCAACTCAGAAATCAACCTAGTGAACCTTCTCTGAACTGCCTGCAATGCAAGTATATCCTTCCTTAAATAAGGAGACCAAAACTATACGCAGTACTCTAGGTGTGGTCTCATCTACGCCCTGTACAGTTGTAGCAAGACTTCCCTACTTTTACACTCATCCCCCTTGCTGTACCTGCATGCTAACTTTTTGTGTTTCATGTACGAGGACACCCAGATCCCTCTGTACCGCAGCATTCTGTAGTCTCTCTCCATTTAATAATATTTTGCTTTTTTATTCTTCTTACCAAAGTGGATAACCTCACATTTTCCCACATTATACTCCATCTGCCAAATTTTTGCCAACTCACTTAACCTATCTATATCCCTTTGCAGACTCTTTGTGTACTCCTCACAACTTGCTTTCCCACTTACCTTTGTATCGTCAGCAAATTTGGCAACAGTACACTCGGTCCCTTCATCCAAGTCATTAATATAGATTGTAAATAGTTGAGTCCCCAGCACTGATCCCTGTGGCACCCCACTAGTTAGAGTTTGCCAACCTGAGAATTACCCATTTATTCCGACTCTCTGTTTTCTGTTAGTTAGCTAATCCTCTAGCCAATCCAATATATTACCCCAACACCGTGAGCTCTTATCTTGTGCAGTAACCTTTTATGCGGCACCTTATCGAATGCCTTCTGGAAATCCAAATACACTACATCTACTGGTTCCCCTTTAGAACTCTAGTAAATTTGTCAAACACGATTTCCCTTTCATAAAACCATGTTGACTCTGCTTGATTGTATTATGATTTTCTAAATGTCCTGCTATCACTTCCTTAATAATGGATTCCAGCATTTTCCCAATGACAGATGTTAGGCTAACTGGCCTATAGTTTGCTGCTTTCTGTCTCCCTCCTTTCTTGAATAGGGGAGTTACATTTGCGGTTTTCCAATCCGCTGGAACCTCTCCAGAATCCAGGGAATTTTGGTAGATTACAACCAACGCATCCACTATCTCTGCAGCCACTTCTTTTAAAACCCTCGGATGCAGGCCATCAGGTCCAGGGGACTGGTCAGCCTTTAGTCCCATTAGTTTACCTAGTACTTTTTCTCTGTTAAGAGTTTTTTCCCCCCCCCTAAGGATACCTGAATAGATTGTTAGTGGAAAATGCATAATTCTATTTGGGGGAAAGTACTGAGCAGTCAAGGGTTTATATAATTATTATAGTTGGATTTCAGCCTCCTTTATAAAATAATTAAGAACACAGTTTTTTAAAAAACTTTTGTCATGAGACCAGCTACAATGTTCCTTGCATGTTGTGTTTTATGTCACAGGTTTATGATTCGATACATTGAAAAACTCTATTCATCTACATGCACAGATTCTGATAAAAACACAGAAAAATCTGGTTGGGGACTATTGCAGGTTAGAATCCAAGATCATTTTGTGCTACGGATCATGTCTTGTGTTCAAATAGCAAGCAAGATCTCATTCCATTACCAGGTAAAGTATAACATCACCAGAACCTTTGTGCAACGTCGTGGGTATTATGTAAAATACAAATTCTATCTTAATGTGTCACTGGAACCAGGAATGCAACCTATTTTTCTTTATCTCTTTCTCCAGATTGTTAATAATAGTACAGCCCTGAAATTTCTCCAGTCTCTTGGTTACTCATATAAAAAAGAAGATTTTCTGGATTCGGAGCTCCTTATCCTTGAAACTCTGAGTTTTCAAGTCAATGTCCCTTCCCCTTTCACCCACACTGAAATACTATTAGAAGTCATGGGTGAGTGAGAAAAATGTAAATCACTAGTTAATAACAATTGAGAAATTGAGATTGTATTATAGTCAAATATTAAACCTGTGGGGTTGGAATCTGATAAGCATGCAAATTCAGTTATCTCTGTTAACAGTATATAAATTAATGAACATAGTACTTCAGTGCTATCAACTGAGTCAAGCTGGCCTGGTATGGCTTAGTTACATGGCACCTTTAGCAAATGAGCCATTGGGAAACCAAATATGTATGCTTTGACTGAAGAAAGGCAAATTCAAAGTACATATTACTACTACAACTAAATTCTCCTATCGTCAGCTCTACAGCGACGATGGAGCCGACAAAGTACATAATAATTCTCTTAAAAACAGTAGACACGGTTTCGCTTAAATGTACTTTTTATATAAAGCAAATTTCATTCCTGTGTGCTTGATATCAAAATCTAGTTCTTTGATTAGTGTAAGGCACAAAAGAATCATATTAATCCTCAATAGTATTCTAGTTCTAAATAACATTTGTAACAACTTTTGCACTGGACATCACTTCATCCTGAAAATCAGTGCTGTTCATTTTAAATATTGTACGGTGCTGTTTCCTTCAATGAGCTCCTTTCATCATCTGAAAGTGCTATGGTATCGTTCTACACATACCATCAGCCTTCTGCTACCTCACCCATGTTGCCACTCATGATGTGATTCTGTATAGTGATTGTCAACAGGCTATTCAACCACAGAGAAGGATATCGTGGCTTTGCCGAATGCTGCCCTCACCTGATGTCCATAATAAAACTTTACAGCAGATCACCAGATAGTAAACAGATGTGGATGTCCTGGCTGATTTTATTTTTAATCCCCTTACTGGCCCAGAAGCACCAAGATCAATTGTAGGGCTCCCATTGCTGCCTTGGCTGGGTTCAGCACAGATCGGGATTAGACTTGTGATCCTCCTGGTCTATATAGCTATGCTACACCAAGTGCCGAGTTTACCCACCCAGCAAATAGGGTAAATGTTTTTAAACAATCTATTGACCCATACTGTAATATAAAATGAATTCAGCATTTTGTTTGATCATAAAATTCTGTTGAATACTTTTAATTAGTTGATGCAAGTGTGTTATTTAGAATAGAATGGATCTTCATAATGTACATCATTACTGGATCACACAAGTGCGAACATCAGTGCAAATACCATCTTTACAAAACTCTTAGTCTGTTAATTTCCCTTACTTGTTCTGAACACAGTTTAATACTTTTTTAGGGTACAATGATCCATCAGTTCCAGTTAAGTATCTACACAGTATTTCCCTGAAGGTGCTGAAATTTGTTTACCTCATGAGAAACACCATCTATGAAAACTTATTAAAAATTGCTATTGAAAATTCTACACCTAGTGAACTCCAGAGGCAAGTATTTTTGTTTGTCACGTTATAATCAGTCTTTTTTTAAAACTGATCATTTTAGGTTATATTAGTTTAATTGTAAACAGGGAATTGAAGATGGTAGCAATTCATATTTAAAAAAATTGTAAACTTAGCTAAAAAAAATTAAGCTTTGCAACAAAAAAATTACAAAAATCTCTTTAGTCGTACACTAAGATAGGCAGTTAATTTAGTCCAATTTTTCCGGTAGATCATGTCACAAGTTTACAAGTTAAGTCTAAAACACGGTCTTCACTTCAGCTCAAGTCATTTTGTTACTCTTAAATCTTTTTTTCAAAAAAGTATTCCAGTTTTGAAGCTTTCTTCCTGTTAGGCAGTGAAGTAGCACCAGAAGGTATATGACAGTATGATTATTTTAATAATACCAGAGTAATAAGCTGAGGAATGCCTTGTTTGTAATTGAAGGTGTATCCATGCAGGAAATGTTTACTGTCACAAATTAGGGGAAGGGAATGTGAAGATTTACTATCAAAATCTGGGGATTTTCTTGTAGGATAAAGTCAGGGCTATTTTATGAAAAGTTTAAAATATATATAGGATTTCTGCATGGAGCTTAATGTCCATATCTGCATCACAGTATCACTTGTGTATAATTTCCTTAAATAGAAGTTATTTTTCAGATAAATAAGTAAATTAAGAAAAAAAATCTCGTTCTACTCAAACTACTGTAAGTATAGTGAAGAAAATGGTTATTATTAGCTGTTGCCTTCAACCCCATAATGAAGCACCTTGCTCACGCACAGCACTCCATCCAACACCCTGGTTGAGAGCTAACAAACACTCACCATCAGTCAGCAAGTTAGAATGGCAGGCAGCCCTCTGGTTGACAATTAAGTGCACCTATAATTTGTGAGAAATCCAGATTTATCAACAAATACAAAATCAAATAACATTTTACTTTATCATAGAGCAAAATTTGTGTCTGTAAATGAAGATTGCATGCTTCTAGCTGTTGGAGTCATTGGAACAAGTGCATTTATACTGAACTGTACACCATGGTTCAAGGTAGTAAACAATACAAATTATAAGTAATACTGTACTAGAAATCAGTTAGCTAATTTATTTTTGCCCTTTGGTCTCAAATATCTTAACTGTCTTTCTAGCACAAAAGCCAAGCAATCGATTGTCTCAAATATAACCTCAATTTTATGTGTGTCTTTTTTTATTAAAAAGGTTGTGCAGCAGCTGGCCTCAATTAGCGGTGTAACAGAAGAAAGCATCTCCGAGTTTTCTCAAGTAATATTAAAACACATTTTTCCAGGAGCAAACCATCCGAAATAAGTTTCGATGTTAGTGGATACTGTACTTTGTCAGTGCAGTGGTGGTAGTGGTTTTGTAAATTCTAAATTCACTTTGCACATCACTAATGTGAAGTATACAATTTATTTTAAAATAATCTGTGGAAAAAATTGTAATCTTTTGTGCATAGATGTGGAATATTCTGACATTTAACATGCTGCTAAATAACATCACATACTTTTAATTAAATGTTTAAATTCAAATTCATATATGGAGGTTTGTTTTAATGCTTTATACAATTTCAGGAATATGAAGAAAAAGTTGTTTTTCAGGTCAGGAAATAAACAAAGGGCAAAAACAATCTCTATTACTGCTCATAGTACTATAAATGAAGGGGAAATGGTTATTTGCCGTTTGACCGCACCCTCATTTGTCTGAAGCATATAAAATCTCAACAAGAATCTTATAAAAATAAGTTTTGAAACACTTTCAATACAGCGAACACAATTAACATGCTCAGAATGGGTCATGTAATGCTGGTTTTCAAATTCCTCCATGTAATCACTCCTCCCTATCTCTGCAAACGCCTCCAGCCCTACAAGATCTCTGCGCTTCTCCAATTCTGGCCTTTTGCCCATACCCGATTTTCATCGCTCCACCATTGAGCCTTCAGTTGCTTAGGCCCCAAGCTCTAGAATTCCCTCCATAAACTTCTCCACTTCTCCCCTCTAAGACACTCCTTAAAACCTACCTCTTAGACCAAGCTTTTGGTCATCTGCCCTAACATTTCCTTATGTGGCTCGGTGTCAAATTTTGTTTGATAAAGCTCCTGTGAAGCACCATGGGAACATTTATTACATTAAAGACGGTATATAAATTCAAGTTATGATTTATTTTCTAATGGGAAGTTGTTGCCAATTCAGTGACTCACGGGCTTGCCACAAAAGGCTGTTTTCTCAATATTAGAATGTTATGCCCTGTTGAAGCCTCTGGAAATGCCAATGGATTTGGTTCTAATTTTGTGGTATACCAGTTAAGGAGTGTCTGAAGTCACCAATTTGCTTCAAAACTCAATTGGCAATTAGATAACAAGCAACATTCCACAAAGCTTCTTAGTTGCTATTGTTTCCACAAGCTCCAACATATTCTGTAATTACTCAAATCTGGTTGTAATCTGTTCAAGTAAATTTGCGAAAGAGACAAGGAGAGCGTCAGGTGCAAATTTAACATTAATTTTGTTAGTGTCTTTTAGTTTTTGACTGACCCTATGTTTTAATACATTTTGTGGTAAAAACTGATTTACAGCTAAATGCAATAAAAGGAGCAACACAGGTGTAATGTTTTCATACTTTAGAATGGTGTAGCTTTGAATTGTGCAAATGAAGATGCTTGAAGCTGCATGAACATTGGTAAGACAGTGATCAGAAACTGAGAACCATCCAGCACATTTCTTATAAAAGGACATTTATGTCTTTCACAATGCAAAACAGAACATATATTATACATAACTTGCAGAGAACAGACTGCAGCTCAGCATTCTTATGCAGCTGGACTTCATGCTGGAACTGAAGATTCGGTCAATATGGCATTAGCATCCATAGATTGGGGATTTGTTCAAGCAAACCTGGTTTTGTTTTACACTGCATAGATTATAGCTACATAGCACAAGATGTTTTGAGTATTATTTCTTCAAGTTTTTTTTTTAAGTTGCTAGGTTATGGTTGGGAAACGAGCTGCAACTAGAAATTGCATCAATGCTCATCACATGGAATGGGTTTCTGGGTCTAAGCTTGTTTACAATGTTCAAAATAGTGACAGTTTAAACAGCCATCCACAATCATGTTAATCTACTCAGCCCAAAACATGCATAGAATAAAAAGGGGCCGTCGGTCAAGGCAGCTCATCTTTAAGTGGAGTTTGAGACTAGTAAATCTGAAATTGTACTGAATGACATCAAACCTCACCATTTTCAGTGATAGTATGTTTATACCGTCGGTGTTATTTGTTATAATAGTTCTTCTGAAGTACTGGCCAACCACTGGAGGAAAGAGAAGGCAAATACAAATAATTATACTAATTCTGCAACTCAAGTCTAGAAAATTTTCAATTTATGGCCTCTTTATTGTATACAGCAGTTCAAAGTACTGAATAGTTTTATCATATAGTAACCTTAAAAAGATTTCAGTGCACCAATATACAGCAATACACTGCATCGAGTAGTACTTAAATACAATTCTGTTTATATATCTGATTGAGAACATTTACACATTTATGCATAACTGCAATTTCCAAAGTTCCAGACTCATCAACACAATGGCACCAATTGAAGATTATACAATAAAACGTTATCTCAACTTGATATAAAACAGCTGCTTCTCCATCAGTTTTTTCAGTAACGCAAATGCTTACTGAGATGAACTTACGGATACTCAGAAAGATGCAATATATGACTACAACTGCTAGCATTTAAAGAATACACCATCACCCTCATGAAAGCTCTGGTACAACATTATCTGTGCTCTAAAGACACTGGATCTCAATTCCTGGATTTTTCATCTGACATTCTATGCTATTTTATGGGACACACTATAGCACACATCTCATTCTAACAAAAAATGCTTGGTACTAAAAAAAAACCTGTTATAATTGTGTACATATTAAATGGTTAAAATGTTTTCCCAGATCGCTGTCCTTACATGATGTGATGTAACTGAAGACTTTAATCATAAGTGGATAAATCCCAGATCCTGTCATGCAACATCATAAATGTCTTCAAAACATCATAGCAGGCTTCTCAATCCCCAAAGGCTCTTAACAGATTTGGGATTCTGACCACATAAACTGCTCGAGTGCCACCAGATTGAACTCGATTTATGGTAGCGACTAAGTAATGTTTGGAATATATTCAAGGTGTTTGGATATCAAAGTGCAGAAGTTTGAGTTAAAACAATGTTCAAAGACTGTGTTACAGCTTTGGATAAACTCAAGTTTATTTTATATGTATTTAATTTTGTAAATCCATTTCAGAGCTTTCACTTGTTTTTCAGTGATGGGATATAAAAAGAAGCTGTTTTACAACATTTCAAAGCTAGACCAGGTGTATAACAGGATCAGTAGACAGGCTTTTACTGAGAAATAATACACAATTTCACAGAAGCATATTATATTCTTAGGCTATAAAAAGCACTGTTATTTTACAGTAATCCACTATAGATTAAATTCTAGAAATTATGCAATGATTACATTGTAAATTTAATCCTTCAGTGTGGATGTCATCATGCCTCTACTGAATAGAGCATCCTACCCACAGTCAGCCATGACACCAGTGTATAAGAAAAATTCTTCCCATTCCATCCTCAACAACAGCAGCACAACACGCCAGACTTAATTTGTTATAAATAAAACTGCTATATATACACATACAATTATTTAAAAAGTGTGTGTGGGTGTAATTATAATGACTGTAATCTCATCCCATGGTTCGGATGGCAAACTGCTTGTACATTGCTTTTGTGATTTGACATTTTCTGAATTCGTGGTTATTTTCTTGTAATCACTCCAACCCACTATGTAACATACTCCAGCCCAGCTGCAGGTTAAGTGATGAGCACTCTCTATGCAGCGCATTGCAATAAAAGCTAATACTTAAAAGTTAACATTTACTTTCATTTTAATGTCTCGACACCAAAACATACATGGTTTGTGAAATCTCACCTCAACTCAATCCAATGTGATCTAGAGGCCAAGCTACCAATAAATTGTGGACTAACAGCAAAAACCTCTCTGTATCTGTCCACCTGCCCGGCAAAATTTTACACTATTTAAATGTTACATCACAGAGAACAAAGTTAGATTTGAAGTCCTCCACAACGCAATTATTACAGTCATTTAACATCCATTGAAAAAGTAAGCATAACATTTTCCCAATCAGTTCAAACATCTAGTAATCTATTGCATTGGTGCAGTACACGGTGATTCAGTAGATCACACCCTCAAGATCTAGGTGTACATTTCAACCACAAATAAAAAGGTTGGCAAGTTATTGTCTTTTTTTCCATTTTTGTACTCACCAAGGCAAAAGAGAGATAACAGTGCTGAGGAATAGATCTTTTTTTATTTCAACACTGTCGGCATCAAGTACTCTCAGGTCAGGTGCAGGGGAAAGCTCTCTGCTGGAACTATATGCCAGAGTCAGAACATCACCCCCTACTGCACCAATGTGACATTCCTTCCCTATTTCTCACAACAGTCATCCTATGGCCTCGGTGCGAGATTGCCAACTAATGCAGAACTGGGGACAGCTTTGTGCTGCAGACTCGTGCTCATTAGGAACTGGATCAAAACTAGCCAAACCCATTTCACACAAGACCCTTATAGCCAAAAGACAGGGGAAACCTTCATCCCATCAGATTTGGAGCTAGGTCCAGAGGTGAAAGGCTAGTGTCTAACCCAGTGCCAGCCAGTTCTCCAATTTGTCACATTTGATGATTTTGTGGTTTATTTCTCAAGGAAAGCATACATAAAAGCACAGTGAATCACCTTGTACAGGCAGTAACATTGGGTTAAACCTCGGAACAATGTTCAGCAAATGCAGTATAGATTCAATAAGGAAGCAGTCTATAATCATCTATTATAGAATTGAGAAGACACCCAAGCCAGTCCCCATTTCAAATTGGTAAGCATAAACTTCAGTGCCTTTGTCCACTGTTCTTCAGAGTTGAATTGAGTTTTTATAGAATAAGATCCTCCACTTCCTCCTGTGTCTTCAATCTTTCCCTTTTCCACATCCATTCTATGTAGCAAAAAGCATCAAAGAGTTACTTAAAGCAGAAATTAATTGTTTATCTGTCATTGTTTGAACCTCTGGCTTTTCTTCACTGGACTCACAAACCATTTGGTATTTTTGCCAACTTGGTTCCTTTCAATTATTACTTCTTTGTCAGATTTACTGAATTAACCATAGTATAAGAGTACAAGTTCTGAACAGGGGTTACTCTTCCTCCCTGTGGGGATAAGGATGATGCAACTCATGCTGGTCACCCAAAATGGTGGTTAACAATGTTAACTGTAAAACTGGACTATAAAATAAATATACCACACTACATGCATAACAACTTGTGTTTATATGGTACTCATTTGAAAGAATTTTACAATGGCAAGGTGGGGGTGGGGCATGCAGGAAGCAAAGAAATTTAACTGGGATACCATAAGATATAACCAAAGAGTTAGGCTTTAAGGTGACCTTTGAAGGCAGGGAGAGGGGTAGCAAGGCAGTCATTTTGAAAAATTCCAATGGGCAGGATTAATTATTAAAAGATTAGCCCCTCCAAAATGATACATAAAAATCAACATTACCCATATTATGTGGGTGCTTTACACAACCTGGACAGCATATATATATATATTTGTACAAAGGAATTGTGCTACTTTTACAGCTTCAGTACCTATCAGATGCCAGACCAATGAAAAGTAGCGCCTTCATATTGCATATCCTTCACTCAAATATTGACTCCCCTACGATAGTAAGCATGCAATTTGTAGCATATATGTATAAAGCTGACATAAGGATGAAGGGTAACTGTAAAAGTGGACTAACTAATACTGGAAATCAGTAAATTAACATTTTTTGATCCTTTATCTACTATAGAAATATCAGGTTCCCTGTCCATATCACTAAAATACAACTCAATAGAGCTATCACAGGAAGGATTACACAAGCAAGAGTTATGGAAGCTAAGGAGGATCCCTTGCAGAGTATTTGCTTGGAATCACTGTTGTCAATGTTTTTGGTTTCTTGAGGGATGGGAGGTTTTTTTTTTTTTTAAATACACACACGCACAGTCTAGGATCAGTCTCTTCCAAACACATAGACAATGACTGACTCTGACTGGATGTGCAGTAAAGGACCTTGTGTTTTTGCCCTGTTCCAGATGTTGTTGCCCAAAATGGAGACACATAACTCATCAATTAAATACCAATTTCTAAAAATATCTATTTTTTTAAATAAGTAAACTCAGGGATAATTTATGAATACACATTTATCATCGAGTAACCTTCTCCTTTGAACGGAAATGTTCCATTGAACAGGCTGGGTCTCTTTTCTCTTGAAAAAAAGGCTGAGGGGTGACCTAATAGAGGTCTTTAAAATTATGAAAGGTTTTGGAAGAGTGGATAGAGAGAGAATGTTTCCACTTGTGGGGAAGAGCATAACTAGAGGCCATCAATATAAGATAGTGACCAAGAAATCCAATAGGGAATTCAGAAGAAACTTCTTTACCCAAAGAGTGGTGAGAATGTGGAACTCGCGACCACAGGGAGTGATTAAAGCGAAAAGTATAGATGCATTTAAGGGGTGACTAGATAAGCATATGAGGGAGAAGGGAATAGAGGGCTATGCTGATAGATTTAGATGAGGAAAGACGGGAGGAGGCTTGAGTGGAGCATAAACGCCGGCATGGACTGGTTGCGACAAATGGCCTGTTTCTGTGCCGTATATCCTATGTAATCCATTGTTCTTATATTAAATAAGATTAGGTTTAACTAGTTAACCAATCTACTTAGTACCTGTATGGCAAGCAGAAGCCAGTGTCACCTCTTTCTACCTCTTCTTTAAATTGTTGAACACAATCCAGAAAAGCCACCATAGCATGATCAAATTTGTTATCCCAGAAGAATCGCAATCCGCCAGAACAGTACAAGGGCAGCTCCTACAACAGCAAGTTAAACAGCAGGCACAAAATTTTAAAATGCTAGTTTTTAAAAACACACTACTCCACTTTGCTTGATATCTTGCTTATTTGATGGTAAACTCCCTCTTCTCCAATTCTCGGAACCAACTGCAACTGAGAATATGGATAATGCTGTTTTGAACAGACTGTTGAGAGGTACAAGAGGAGCCCAAGGATTACTCTTCCTCCCTGTGAGGAAGCATCTGACCCCCATTCAGTTCCTTCCCACAATGACACTGCTAAAACTGGGAAATCAGTGGGGAAAGAAAAGCAATCAAACTTGCATTCCATATTACCGTACATGGGCCCATTGTGCTACATTACCATGACACCACTACTATCCTGTTTTTAATCATTAGGCATCCACTTAACCAACACAACAGAAAACTAACTAATAATAGGAAAGGGCATCACATGAACTAATCCATGTAAAACTAACTTTTAAGAAAAAAATGGGCAAGTGCAATATGTGCATTTAAAAGACCAAAAATAATGAAGTTATGCTGCTCTTTCATATTTGTTCAATGACCTAGTGAGATAGTCTTATCCCAAAGATAAACCCGGTTTGCTTATTATATAGGTCTATAAAAGGCATGTCAGTAGTGGGAATGGAACATTTTCCATTTTTAGATCGAATGTCAGCCTAAGGCACTCCTAGATAATGTGCAGCATAGATAGCAGGCTAAAACAAAAATTTTCCCCAATTAGATACCTTAATCGCAACCTTAGAAGATAAACACACCAACTCTCCCTTGTGGCTTCTCTGAACAAGGCAGCCAATTAATGCCAAATGATGGGTGCTGTGGACTTTGGTCTAATAGAAATGGGTTGAAATTGCTCCCAGTTCACTTCATTTATAGTCCTAGGCTTTCATCTCAGCAATCTGGACTGGATCTTAACCCTAAGTCTCAGCAGAATGACCAGTATTCTAATCAGTTATTTTACCCAGTCTTTAATCCGGTTGTTCTTTTTTTCCCCCCCTTTTCAAAAGTTTTCTCTCCTAACATTTTCTGAAAGCTATTTCACAAACTGCACATTTTTCCATTTAAAATTTCAGCTTTTAAATTCAAATTTATTGGCAGAAAATAGTACTGAACATTCTCAAAGTAATTTTCTGTTAAAAAAAAAAATGAAAGGTGATTTTACTACTGCAGTACAGACCTTGGCTCTATCTGTAAGTGATTCCAAGTATGAGTGATTTCCATAAGGGACAAGACGATACCTATAAAATGGAAAAACATTTTGCAGACAGTTATGTGTGTTTACTCAACAAAATTGAAGTATTTTGCATTTTCAGGCATTCTTCACACACCATTGGGGTGAACTGGAACTGACTGATGGGGAAAGTCATGGCAGAATGATCTCTCTTTAGACATCAAGGATCGTCACCCACATGACCCTCCCATTCCCATGTGGCAAACAAGGCTGGGCACATCTGGAAGTGTCAGATCATTTTTCCCCACTGAATAAATAATTACTACCTAATGTGTTACACCATCCTCCTCCAACGCCACTCCTCCGTTGTCCAGCCGAGTGGGACGGTCCCTTACCTGGTTCCACTCTTACCTATCCAGTCCTAGCTAGAGAACCTTCTGCAATGGCTTCTTTCTCGCATCCACATTGTTACCTCTGGAGTCCCCAAGGATCTATCAATGGCATTCTCCTATTTCTCATCTACATGCTGCCCTTCGGCAATATCACCCAAAACACAACGCCAGATTCCACACATACGCTGACGACATTCAGTTCTACCTCACCACCACTTCTCTCTCTCTCTCTCTCAACCCCTCCACTGCCTCTGTTGTCAGACTGCTTGTCCAACAGCCAGTCCTGGATGAGCTGAAATTTCCTCATTGGGAAGAACACCATTGTCTAGACCCTAAGCTCTGGAATTCCCTCCCTAAACCTCTACGCCTCGCCTCCTTTAAGATGCGCCTTAAAGCCTAACTCTGTTCAACTGTCCTAATGTCTCCTTCCTTAGCCCGGTGTCAAATTTTGTCTGATTACGCTCCTGTGAGATGCCTTGGGATGTTTTATGACGTTAAAGGCGCTATGCAAATGGTTGTTGTATTCCTGCCTTTTGTCTCATTTGATATTGTATGTTTTATTTCTTCGTTTGTCAAAACTAAGTCACACTTTCAAGCAGCAGCTTAAAGCACTGCAAGAAATGCTCGAGTATTCACAACAGCAGATGGCCACGAGAAATTTTCTCTACTGCTGTTCGAGAAAAAGACAGACGTACATTTATATAGTGCCTTTCACGACCACCGGAGGTCTCAAAGCACTTTACAGCCAATGGAAGTACTTTTTGGAGTGCAGTCACTGTTGTAATGTGGGAAACGCAGCAGCCAATTTGCGCACAGCAAGCTCCCACAAACAGCAATGTGATAATGACCAGATAATCGGTTTTTGTTATGTGGATTGAGGGATAAATATTGGCCAGGACAAGAGGTGAAACTAATTATTCCATTAAGCGTTGAGATTTTTCAGTGCACCAGGTGGGACAACCTGCAGCACTTCTCTGCAATATTGGAGTAAATAAATAGGAAGAATAATCCGCAGTGCCACTACCACCCAGTACTGCTTTAACCTGAGCACCAGGGTGCAAAATATTTTGGCGCTGCCTTGCTCAATGTCACTAGCCACTTCAGCACAACCCTGACCAGCACCAAGAGTAACGGGCTGAGAATTACTGGCCTAGGCTTTCCATTCCCTGACCCCACTGTTTTCAGCAGATCTGGGTTGGTCAAAGAGAGGAAGCAATTCGGGGATACTATCATTTGCGTTACCACCCACTGCTGAGTTTAGTGCCAGATCTGCTCGGGAGAAACTGTGCTCCACTCGTGTAGGTGGGTATTCAGTAAAGACATGCAAATCAAGGAGACATGGCTTCTGCCGAGTTTCCTGCCATTTACACTCGATGCGGGGGCTGCCAGTTAGGCCCCAGTGTTCAGAGCTCAGTTGAGGGAACACTGGAAGAGGGCCTGCGTAAGCGCTCTCCGAGCATGGCCCCGCACAGGCTCCATCAAGTAAAAGAACTTTTGCAGCAAGTAAGGTGTTATTGGGCTGCATGCCGGCCACACCTCTCCAGCTGCCACAGGCCCCAAGCCTGCCACAACTAGTCTCTGACCCCACCACCATACTGGCATGACTCCCCAGAAGCCAGGGAGTCCACCTCCCATACGTTAATGACCCCAGAGCCAGAGGGTATCTCAAGAACAGGTGGAAGCTCTGCCGGAGGGGTGTCCCAATCAAGCATGAGGAAGCCGAGCTAAACATCGTGAAATGGCAGAATCGCCAACGTATTCCAGGTAAACACTAAATATATTAATTACCAGTCTTGGCATTAGTAAATCCTCAGTTCCCTAATTGGGGGAGGGATATTAATGTATTTTAATTTTTTTAAGTGTGCTGAGGGCGAGATTCAGTTTTCCCTGCTCCCCGATTTTCTTACCTCATATTTGAAATTCTTCTTTATTAGGAATTGGACCAATTTTGTTCTCAATTTCTTCAGTAAATAATTGTTTATCTGGTGTTTAAGGTGCTAATCGAAAAGGTTTCACTTCAAAACTCATTACACGTCTTATAATACGCGCAAACCAAATGCAGTTGTTAGTGTACAATCACACTGCATACCTTTGAAATCGGAGTTCCATCTTGTTGGCCAGTGAGTGCAGTAGTAGCACAGTCTGTCCCCAGGCTGCGTTAATCTCATTCCACTCCACAGGAACACTAGGTAGACGCCCTAATCTGAAGTTATTGATCGTACCAAACTGTCCGCTGTGCCTGAAATTCATATTGCCCAGTAATGAAAAACTAAACCACAATAAAGGTAACACGGATATACATACAAAATCCAGATACGATTAGCCCAGCTTCGAATCTAATCTAAAGGCCATACAACTTAAATTAGTGAAGGATGGGAAAGTATTTGATGATATTCTGATTTTTTTTTAAATGAAAAGAAAGATGTAACATTTGAGCATGCACATAAAATGTGAATGCTTATATTGTGTCTCGTCAAGGAACTTGCCCACAATAGAATTAGCCCCAAAGACTTTAAAGCACTCCAAGTCAGTCTCGTGGTGTTACACACGGGGAGTCAAAATCAAGTGGGTTTAGAGGGTGAGGAATGATTGGATAGTTTGTATTGATACCGGCTGGAAGAAATGAACAAGAATCCCTTTGCAACCTCTCGAGTGAAATTTCATAGGAATGTGCAACAAAAACAGGCATCAGTCACATTTCAAATTATAACATTAATACTTTACATCTTTCATTTTAATTATAGTGAGGCCAGGACACTAGGATATTTAACATGGAAAATCATGGTGCTGTTTTGCTCTGTCCTTTTGACTTGAAAGCTTGTAGATCAAGTACACAATGTTGACTGCAGTCATCACAGGTTATTGCACAGAAATTCTCTCCCACCATTGATGCCTCAGTAAGTGTCAGAGAAAGTAGACCAAACTTTTTGATGTTATTTTATCAGATTAGTGGAAACCATGTTTTTATGAAGGGCGGGTGATCCGTCGTCTACAGCAGTGGGTCTCAAACTAGGGTCCGTAGAAACTTTCCAGGAGGTCAGCGGAAAAATCGGTGATGGACAGCGAGCTGGTGCGGAGCGGCCGGGCGCTGCCGAACGGGGCGGTGAATGGTTACCATGGCGGCGGCACCAGTGGCTGTGCGCTCCAGGAATAAAAAAAGGGAGGGAGGGAGGAGAAAAAGACTGCGGGCCAGCAGCAGCCGCAATACCACCGCCAGCAACAGGAGTCGGAGGTGGAAAAGCTGTTCGGAAAGGAACCGACCATCTGTAAACAAAGATCCCATTCTGACCATCGGCCGGCTGCAGCAGCGCTGGGATTGGGCCAAAAAAGAACAGGCCCCATAAGCCGGACACACATTACATTAGATCTGTCTTGTCCACGGTCAAGGGCTGGCCAAGGAGCAAATCTGACATAATAATCTGGGCAGCACTGGAATACACTGAATAACCAATGCATTTGTAATTTAAAAAAAATCATCAATACTTTAAAATCATTTATCATTTTATACATACATACATACATACTTGAAGGATTCCTGTTTTGTAAATGTCACCATAGCTATATTGCAATTCATTGTCAGAAGATCCTGGTACAGTATCAATACAAGGGCAATAATAATTTAGATGGGGGGTGGGGTGTCCATGATTACTAATCCATTTGAAAAAAGGGGTCATATAAGATTGTGAAGGGGTTGGATCGGGTGGATGCGGGGAGGATGTTCCCGATGACGGGTGAGACTAGAACTAGGGGACATAGTCTTAGAATAAGGGGCTGCTCTTTCAAAACTGAGATGAGGAGGAACTACTTCACTCAGAGGGTGGTAGGTCCATGGAATATGCTGCCACAAAAAGCTGTAGAAGCTACAACATTAATTAAATTTAAAACAGAAATAGACAGTTTCCTAGAAGTAAAGGGCATTAAGGGTTACGGGGAGCGGGCAGGAATTTGGACATGAGTCTAGGTTCGGATCGGTCATGGCCCTGTGGGTAGTGGAGCGGGCCCAGGGACCGTGTAGCCTGATTCTGCTCCTATTTCGTGTGTGCAATTCTGTTAGATGCAGGAGATGGTTCTGTGATAGATAGTAGATTGGCGGTTAGGATCAGATCAGCCATGATCTTATTGAATGGCGGAGCAGGCTTGAGGGGCCGATTGGCCTACTCCTGCTCCTATTTCTTATGTTCTTATGTTCTTATGTTCAACCAAAAAGGTTCGAGAACCACTGGTCTACAGCAACTAGCAGTTTCCTGGGTTTGCGACGCCTGAATGGGGCGCGAACAGCATCATATCCAAGATGCTCCATTGTGTTTTTGAATCTGCCTTGAGAAGACTGCTCAGCTTTCATTGAATAATGCATTTCCATCACTTCTATACATAGGCCCATAGATGGCTGGGCACACTATATGTAATGAGTCACTTCCGGTGAGAAATGGGAGGGCCATAAAAATGGGTGTGGATCAAGCAGAACAGGTCCCTGACCCATTTCCCATCCTTGCCCGCTCCAGTCCTGCTGAAATATCGGCAGAGGGTGGAAAATCCATGTTCTCATTAATTTGTATATATCTCAAGTTGCTGATAAAGACCTGTTCCTATTTTCTTATTTAGGATTTGTGTATCAATGAAGCAATGCTTAAAAATAGCCCTTTCCAAACCTTCAGGCCCACAAAATTCAAAACAAAAAGATAGTAAATAAATATAAATGCAAATAGAACCAAGTTGCGTTGGCTTGGAGAGTCAGATTGCAAAGCTTGGGAGCTGCAGGTCGGATATCCCTGCACTATTGCATCAGTTAGACATTCCCATACTAACTATCCTTGTAGGAAAATGGCTGAGATCTTAACAGGAAAAAAGAAAAGGATTTCATGCCATCATCCTAGATTCATGTCCAGATCCCAGAGGTGAAATGATTCTATTCTGACTTACAAATTTTGGGTCTGCCTTAGATTTCTCAAGTTCAGATGTGTAAGTCACTCCCATAAGTGGTTCCTGCATCTTGTGTTCAGGAGTGTGCCTGTACTGCCCAATAGCTAATCTTAGCATAACCCAGGAGCTTAACAATTGTACCCCCTGTGTGATCTGAAATGGATATTGTACATTTTACTACATACTGCTTCAATCTTTCAGTAGGTGGTCTGAAAACACTTCAGTGGGATTCGGCCACATACAAATTGTTAAACTGCTTTACTTTTACAGACAGGAAATGAACGTGTTGAGTAACAGGTAGAATTAAAACTCACTTTACTGAATTTCAAACCCCTCCCCGTGAACAAGAAAAATAATAAACAATGCTGCCTTGCTGTGGGTCAGGCCAATACTTGCTTTTGGACCAGTCTAACATTGAAACAGACAGGTTTTTTTTTTTTAAAACTCATTCTCGGGATGTGGTTGTCGCTGGCAAGGCCAACATTTATTGCCCATCCCTAGTTGCCCTGAGTAGGTGGTGTGGGCGAACAGTGGCTTGCCTGGCCACTTCAGAGGGTAGTTAAGAGTCAACCACATTGGTGTGGGACTGGAGTCACGTACAGGCCAGACTATGCAAGGACTGCAACTTTCCTTCCCTAAAAGACATTAGTGAATTGGTTGAGTTTTTACAACAATCCGACAGCTTCGTGGCCACTTTTACTGATTCCAGTTTTTTTTAATTTCTAGATTTTTTAAAAGCCAAATTTAAAGTCTCAAACTACCAGTGGGATTTTAACTCGTGTCCTCTGGATTATCAGTCCAGGCTTCTGTATTACATGGGTTTGGTCAGCACCGAGGGGCATAGATTTAAAGTAATTGGTAGAAGGATTAGAGGAGAGTTGAGGAGAAATGTTTTCACCCAGAGGGTGGAGAGAATCTGGAACTCACAACCTGAAAGGGTGGTAGTGGCAGAAACCTTCATCACATTTAAAAAGTACTTGGATATGCACTTGAAGTGTCGTAACCTGCAGGGCTACGGACCAAGAGCAGGAAAGTGGGATTAGGCTGGTTAGCTCTTTCGGCCGGCACAGACACAATGGGCCAAAATGGCCTCCTTCTGTGCTGTAAATTTCTATTCTATTCACTAACCTTACAATAAACTTATGTGCAGTACTGAGGCAGTGCTGTACTGTCAGAGGTTCTGTCTTTCAGATGAGAAGTTAAAGCAATGTCCTGGCTGATATTTATCTCTCAACCGACACCACTAAAACAGATTATCTGGTCAAATATATTTCACTGGCTGTGAAGCCCTTTGGGGATATGCCGAGAAT
The DNA here is from genome assembly GCA_030390025.1 of Squalus acanthias. NCBI lineage: Eukaryota > Metazoa > Chordata > Chondrichthyes > Squaliformes > Squalidae > Squalus > Squalus acanthias. The sequence goes on along the minus strand of CM059437.1, from coordinate 24,459,647 downwards.
GTGAAAGGCACGATACAAATTCAAGTTCTTCTTTTATAAAACTGCCTATACTTTTCTCTCAGCAAACTATCCCAGATAACTGACCATGAACATAGGCTTTTCTCTCCTTGTTACTTCTGACCACAGGAAGTGGGTGGACTGACCATATGACCTCTTCCCCATTCAAGGATTTGCCACTAGGCCCGCCAATATAGCTCCATTTAAAAAACAGATTCCCCTCTTGCCCCAGTGTTCCACAGTTCCTGGATGATCAGCAAGTGAACGCAAACAAACACGTATAAAGACAGAACCAAGTCAAAAACGAGGCAGAATCTGCAGTCCTGTCACAGTAGCATAGACTACTTCTCCTTGAATGCCACTAGTGCATCAACATGGACTCACCTGATTTGTAAGTTCAAGTCGTTTAATTGATTAGAATGCAGTCCCTGAACACATTGGTCCTAGCACAGGAAACGCACTGATGACAACTGTAGCAGTCAAAACTCATTATCAGTCTAATAAATACAGAAAAAGCTGACTAGTTCTTACCATATGTGGAATGTAGCATTGAAAACGTTGGTTTTCTTGAGTTTGTCAAGCTGGATCTGAGCATATCGCATTTGGTTGTCAACACTCTTTAACTCATCATCAAGCTCCAGTTGCTGTCTTTTGAATTCAGAGTACTCCCTCTGGTACCTTTTACATAAACAAAATATTGTGCTAACTGTACAAGCTTGGAATGGGTCACATTCACTTACAGCCTTTCTTGTAAGTTATTGGAATTTTATCATATGAAAACAACAAGAAACTTTAGTGTAACATATTTCTGTAATTTCTGTAAGCCTCTCTCTCTGACCAAATCCATCCTTGGCTACCATATATGAACTTATAAAAGACTAGAAATTTAGGTCACTCTTATACGTGCATCAGAATTTATTTCAGGGGGCTGGATTTTGCCAATGGGCGCGTTGGAGGTGGGACTGCTGCTTGTCGGGTTTCAGTCCCGCCTCCATCGACCTGTGGCCAACCCACGCTATTTTCCCTTGATTGACCTCGTTAAGCCCACCCAGCGGGCTTAGCAGGCCAATTAAGGGGAAGCCAGTTATAGAGAACGTCAACATATGACATTTCATGTCAAAAACTTGACAGACTCATCAAAGCTCGCTCTTTTGCAGAAATTAGATGGTTGTTGCATTGGAGAATGCAGCAGCCATTCTGTCATCTCTGCCGCGGAGGTGCGAGACTCTCCGCATACCCAACTCTTGAAGCCTGCAGGAAGAAACAAAGGTAAGTAAACTTTCTCTATCACTTTCCACTTACCTCACATACTCACCTCTCCACACTTGCACCCATCACTTACCTTCACAGCGCACTTTTGCACCCCTCCGACCCCCGCAGACCCACTGCTTGCCTCGGTGACCCTGGCGGGGTTCAGAGCCTCCGGGAAGCCGCACTTGTGGGTAAAATGGGGAGAATCCTCTTATCTGCCTGTTAACTACCTGTTAACAGGCAGATAAGTGGCACTAATCCCCTTCCCGCCTCCAAGGAGACGGGACCAGGCGCGGGTCGGGTACCCGCCTCCTGGCAAGATGGCACGGAGGCGGGTTGGGCACCCGCCCCCAGATTCTGCCATTTTCCCGGCAGTCCCGCCTTCATACCTGCCTCCCCAGAACTGGCAAGCTCGCGCCCTGGGGTTTCTTTGGCTGGGAACTGGGCTGGGTGGTGAAGTGGGTTACCTGGTTACCTGATATGTAATCGATACCTTCTCTTTCTCCCCCTGTAGCACTAGGTTTAGGTACGAGAGTATAAAAAACCTTGTGACAAAAGGACGGTGTCACCTGCCCTTTCTATTAGTGAGGAAGCAATGAATACAGTGTGCCGTCAGTTAGAGAAGATACTTTGGTGTACTTTTGCATTAAAGCTGGTCTACTCACTGGGCTTCTTCTTGATTGAGTCTATCAGTCTCCGCCTTAACCTTGGCCAAATCATCTGCTACCTTCTTCCGTTTCACTTCTACATTTTCAAGTTCCTGGATTAGATGGTCTTCTTCAGAATTCAGTGCTTTTAGCTCTTCCAGCAGTTGCTCTTCATCTTCCTCATTCATTTGCTCAAGTATCTCTAAACAGTTCCTGCATCAAGAACATATAAACACTTCATCACACTTTCCAGTCAGCAGGCATGACATTTCACTCAAAACCTGATACAACCATCTTTAGAAATGTAGCTTTGAAAAAGTTAGTTATTCTAGGACAGTAAAAAAATCGCTACAGCACAATTTTCTTGGGTATGTTTAACTGCATTACAACATTGTCTGGAACTTTATAGTCTTGGTTCTGCTGATGGAGGTCTTATATTCTTCAATTGGAATTGACCTGGATAATAAACCGTGTATAATTTTGGGCTATAATAGAAGTAGTTTTAATAACCTACTTGTAATTCTGGCATTCGTTTTCGGTGACATTCAGTTGTTGGTCTAACTGGTCAAGCAACGTATCTGTACATTCCTCACACAGAGGGTGGTCCACATCTGTCTGTCCAGACATGATGTCAAACAGATCGCTAGTCACCTATTTAAAAACAAGTACCCACAGAATTCAAGAACATATATAAACCTTATGTATAGCACATATTTCCTGTAATAATGTTGTTTGCACAGAACAGAATTTGACTTATTCAGTCTCTACGGGCTGGATTTTGATACTGGGGCGGGTTGGCGTCGTGTCATCCACCCGACTGCAATTGGATGTGGGAGATTGATGCGATTTTCACCTAATTGGGCAATTGAGTTCCAGCATGTGGGAACCCATGACCCAATTAGTGTTTTTAGTCTGAAAGTCGCCTCTGATGATGTCATCATTGCTGCTGCATTGAAGGTCTTCAGAGACTGCCTGGCCTTTGCTGCGAGAGGACCTGGATGCAAAATGAGCAGCAGCAGCATTAAGTCTGCTCCCAGATATTTATTTATTCTCTATCTCATATATATATATATATATATATATATATATATATATATATATATATATATATATATATATATATAGATATAGATATAGATATAGAGATATAGAGAGAGAGACAATTTAGTGCTTGTTAAGGGCCTTAACAGCCTATCCCGCCTCTTAAAGGCAGGACGGAGTCGGGACCAGCAGACATGATTTAATGAAAATTGCGTGGAGGCGGGATGGAGGCGGACTTGTGCCCGCCCGCCAGTTTTCCCAATTTTTTAACCCCCCACACACCTCCAAACCCACCTCCACGGGTCAATGAAAATCCAGCCCTATGAGTCAGTAACCTTGATAACACATTGTGCCCCTGATATTGCTCCCACCTTGTCCAAGCACTGGACAGGCAGAAAGCAACAGGGCACTCCACCTGGCCAGGCCAAGATGTTCTAAAATTGAGTAGGTCAGGTCAGTAAACCGAGCTGACTGCACACCCCCGACGCATCCCCAACAAGGCCTTGCTTCAGTAATCAAGAGCAGAAACAGCTGTGGGCTTTGTCACAAGGAGCTGGGAGATTTCTGGCTGCCGTTGAACCTCCAGACCCAAATTCCAATGGGTCCCTCGGAAAGAGGTAGGCAACCTACATTTGAGATCTCCTTCAGATTCTTGCCTGGCCCTCAATCTGAGAAATGACCAGAACACAGCCCACTGCCAGCTTCTCGGGGGGAGTGGGGGGATGTAAATGGACACCCCAGGACACAAGGGCAGGAAATTGAGGCAGAAGGGCCAGGAAGCCCTCCCAATCTCATTGATATGCCAACATTGGGCAGATACCGATTGCAAGTATAGCCTCTACTCCACCCCTTAATGAAAGCCCTAGAAATCTTGGGGCAATGCAGTCTCCGCCCAGTTTTCCTCTCTTTTAGCATCTGAGAAATGAGTGTTCCTCCAGCAGTACTGAGAGTATTATGGGAGCCATTATGCATTACAAGACAGCACTCCCATGATGGTGTATCCTTAACTTCACCAGCAGCAAGACCACAAGGCACCTAGTATATAAAAAGTCCTACGTGCATTGATCACACTTAAACTGAACAACTCTTTCAAAAAAAAAAAATTGAGAACACACATCCATAATTTCCAGCTGCTTTTTCTGATCGATAGCTTGGCCTCGCCCCAAGACCAGGAAGTGGGATTTACAACTTTTTTAAAATGTTGTTCGGTGTGATGCGAGGGGCGTTATACCAAGTAACACACAATGGCTCCAATATTGCTCGCGGTAGCATTTGGAGAATGCTAATTTTCAGAGACACATCCCATAGCCATTATCCACTAGACTGACTCAGGATGTGCCTATTAAGATCACTTTGCTAGAGTACTTGAGCAATGGTCTTACAGGGGAAGGTGAGGTTAACAGCTCCATCTTGGTGACTAAACATCACAATCATGTTCAGACCCCAGACTACCTGTGAGCAAACCATGTCCGAAGAATAAATATATTCCCTTTCGGACTATGGGCTACTGTTCAATTTTAAAAACTGTTTCTGGAATCTAAAATTCACAAAGATTTCTATCTTTTGAAATTAATAAAACAATACAATACTGAGGATCTTGTCTGAATATTTGTGTGTTATAAATTGGTTTAAATAAAAATCTGTTCTGAAAAATATCCACGATACATTGAAAGTCTCGAGTACAATGTGCACTTCCTTGCAAGTGCCACTTACTTCCTGCTACACTATTTCACCTCACCATCAGCAACACCATGAGATCTGTTAATTTATATATTGTACCGAGATGCGCATGGTTTCACCTACAGTAGACTTTCCTTGTAAAACACAATATATAACTTCAGTGCAGTGCTGAGGGAGTGCTGCACTGTCGGAGATGCCGTCTTTCGGATGAGACGTTAAACCGAGGCCCCGTCTACTCTCGCAGGTGGACATAAAAGATCCCATGGTACTACTTCGAAGATGAGTAGGGGAGTTATCCCCGGTGTCCTGGCCAATATTTATCCCTCAATCAACACAACAAAAACAGATTATCTGGTCATTATCACATTGCTGTTTGTGGGAGCTTGCTGTGCGCAAATTGGCTACCGCGTATCCCACATTACAACAGTGACTACACTTCAAAAGTACTTCATTGGCTGTAAAGCGCTTTGAGACGTCCGGTAGTCGTGAAAGGCGCTATTTAAATGCAAGTCTTATTTTTATTCTTATCTATCTATCTATCAGGCCAAATAAAGTACAAACCCACCTTGAGTCTTCGGCTTAGGTTTTCCATTGTACCTCCATCAGAAGCTTCTCCAATTAGAGTGAAGCTATTAGCACTTTCTGTGGACAACATCCTACAAAAGATTACAGTCCTATAACAATTCTCCAAAGGATCACAAAGCTCAGGAAACTATATCTTCTATTTTAAATTACAGCAATAGATGCAGTTCCTCGAACTGAGGAACATAAACATATAGCTGGCCATTGTTTTCATCTACAATATAGACAACCCGATAAAGAAATACTAAATTAACCAGATTATGCAGATCTTTGGAGAAAAGTTAAAATATTCAAAAACAAATTATGGTTTGAAATTATAATTTTCCATCTATTTACAATATTGAATAATTTCATAAATTCATTGCAAACTGTTACAAGGAAATCTACAGATACTTGCATAGAAAGCAGGCTTTCAATAGTACATAGTTAGAGTGAATGATTGGAAAGGAGAAGTAAATTTTTCCATTCTCCCCCCCTCCCCCCAAGCAATTTACTCTTCTCTCCCACCCTCTCATAGAAACACAGAAGATAGGAGCAGGAGTAGGCCATTCGGCCCCTCGAGCCTGCTCCGCCATTCGATGAGATCATGGCTGATCATCCAAACTCAGTACCCTGTACCTGCCTTCTCCCCATATCATGGTGGGATAAAGTTCCAGAATACATATAGGCCCGTATATTCCGATCCCTGCGGGTGTGTACGCACTGTGTACCCACCCGTAGGAACATCGGAATTGCCGGTTTCAGGCATGCACAGCGCATGCGCTGAAAACCGGCATTTCTGATCTGTCAAGAATGCTCTTGACAGATCCTCCGGCTGCCCTGGAGAAGGGCCTCTGCGGGCGGACAGTTCCGCTTTCTGCAGAACCTCCGCCCGCCGAAAACCCTTACATTTCTTACGCATGGTAAAAGCAGGCGTAAGGCCTGCTTTTACCAGGATAAGAGTTGAAAAAAGTATTAAAAAAAAATTTCCAGTCATTTATCATTTTAAAATACTTAAGTTTATTTTTAGCCCCGTAAAAAACTCTAATTATTTTTTTCAAAAAATTTAATTTTAAAATATTTAATTTATTGTAATTTCAACTAATTTTAAAAAGGCGATTTAAAAAAAATTTTTATTTAAAGTTTTACTGTGTTTTTTCGTTGATCTCCATTCATATATTTGACAGGTCTATCTGTCAAGTGTATGAAGGGAGATTCCCTTTTTTGATTGGCTCCCCACGGCCCACGTGATCCCAGGGACGCTTGCGAACCGCATACGCCCCTGGGATACGTGGGCCCTGCGCACTTGGAGTTTGGAGAGGCCCAGGAGCGGAAGGATACGCACCTCGGGAGCCCTCAGGCAAGTGCGTAGATTTTTTCCCAGATCGGAGGCCTCCGCACGCGGGAAGCCTCCGATCGGAAAATACGGCCGATTGTTTGCTGACAGAACAGATAATGTACCTCAAAGTCGTATGTGAACCACATTGAGACGCAAGAGATGATAAGGCACTCTGTAAATACAAGTGAATTCGAACAATGTTTGCCAACTGGCTAGCCAACAGCACTGGACATCACAACGGAGCTGTAGCCGGTCTTCAGCCCATGTTTAAACATATTCTCACTTCCACCAGAGGTCACTGGTTTACAGTCATAAGTAGGCACCCCTTCCCTCATCCCAAGGGTGCAGAGACCAAATAGCATCCCTATTGGCACCTCGCCCAAGATCAGCATAGGTGTCAAACCGGGAACTTTCTGACTTATTACAGCTCCGCACCACACGACGTGATACAATTACTCAATAAAACAGCAGGGCTATTCTGGAAGCGAGGATTATCCACAACAAATGCCAATTAAAATACTGAGAGTTTGAAAAGTCACTATTTTAATCGCACTGCAGAGAAATGCACAACACCAATTTGCTCAATTTATTTTTCTTCCCCAAGTCACCATTCTTTGGCTAAGAAGGCAGAAAGCCAACTGGCTCTAGACCCCTATGAATGCTGTTCTTAAGCCAGGAACAAGACATATGACCTGCCCTCTGATTTTCCCTCCCTTCTTGTGAAGAAGTGCTTGAGTTTGGGGGGGGGGGGGTGGAATTCTATCATTTTATGGCACAGCACGCAGAACACAAATTCAGACCATCAGCATCGCCAGTTTATTAATATTTTAATTGCCCGTTATAAAGCCAAAAGAATAGTTTGCCAAGTAATTACTTCTTAAAAGAATGAAATTGCGAGCTCTTACCGAGCTGGAGGAATGTATTTTCTAGACACGCCATCTGGCTTATTTTCTGTGCAAGTTTCCTGAAAAATAAAGCACTTTAAATGAACTGAAGAGTGAAAATGAAGATCAAATGTTTGCACGTTTTGTGAAAGAATTTGTTTTAAAGAAAAATTATATTTAGTGGAACTGACATTATAAAATTAGGTACATGTAGAATAAATGCTACTGTAATATGCAGTCAAAGTCATGTAGCTGAACCAATTTACACGCACTGAGATTCCACAAAACACAACTGGATGAATGACTCATTCATCTGTTCTGGTGGTGTTAGTATAGGAAGAAATATAGTCCAGAACACCAAGAGGATCCCTGCTCTTCTCCATACAGTGGCACGGGATCTCCGACAGCTCCAACAATGCAGCACTCTCTCATTCTGCTGTTCTTTTTGGCAAAACAGTTAATATCTCCTCTTAAGCTGCAGCTATTTTGAGCTTGTCTTTTGCATTTGAATTTGAAAAGTATTCCCTTGCCTAGAGTACCAATTGTACTCAAAAAGGAAGCAAGTATTGTACACATTTGGAAAGTGCAATGGGAAACTTATTATTTCTGGTTGCACCATAAAGAAACTGCAAAAACACGATTATACCAACACAATGCGGTTCCCAATGCATATTCTAAATGGCACGATCCATAAGTTTAACTGCCTACAAGATTACTCCCAGGACATTGATACACAACATGCTTCAGCAACACACAACATTCCAGAATATATTTAACACTTAAATAGTTGCCAGGTGCCCAGTGAATTAAATTAAAATACCTGAGATATGAAATTTATTTATGGATGCCTAGTTCAGTTCTTAAATAACAACAGAAAACGCTGGAGAAACTCAGCAGGCCAGGCAGCATCCGTGGAGAGAGAAACAGAGTTAACGTTTCAGGTCGAAGACCTTTCGTCAGAACTGGAAAAAAAGCAGGAAATGAAATAGATTTAAAGCAAGGATTAAGCTGGGAAAAGGGGGAGGGGATGAAAGAACAAAAGGAGAGATTAAGAGACATTGAGAAACATTAAGAGATGATCAAGGCAAGAGGAGATGTTAATGTGACAGGTTGAGGCTAAAAGAAGTGTGAAATGCACTGGCAGAATGAAGGACAGCTGCCAGCTTCTGTTTCTATTTCATTTCCTGCTTTTTTCCAGTTCTGACGAAAGGTCTTTGACCTGAAACGTTAACTCTGTTTCTCTCTCCACGGATGCTGCCTGGCCTGCTGAGTTTTTCCAGCGTTTTCTGTTGTTATTTCGGATTTCCAGCATCCGCAGTATTTTGCTATCGTATTAGTTCAGTTCTTACCTCTGGTAAGCTGCCATCTTCCACCCTGCCTTCTTCTGGTTTTACAGGAGTAACTGTAACTAAGGGAGCTGAAAGAAAAAACAATTTTCATCTTACTGGCCTTTTAATGCTTTTAAACCTTGTTTTTGATTTCAATGTGCAATGATAAGCTTGGATGAGCCATATGGCATTATCTTGTACTTGACTGATTGGAATACATTTTTGAGGGGAGGAAAAAAACTGATATACATCATATACTAAAAATCTTGCATAAAGCAGAGCAACTACCAGAGCACCACCTACTTTCAGGGCAGTGTTGCTATGGTCGTGACCCATGCTTCAGTAGAGCAGTTTATTCAGATAGTTTAATGTGAAACCGGTGTATAACACTTACTTCCTGTAATGCTATTTCGATCATGCTGTTCTATCACACTTAAACTATCTATTTATCACCCTTACCTCTGATTCAAGTCTTCCAGCTCCGTCTCAAAGCTAGCTGGCACTGTTCAGCATAGTGCCATCTACCTGCACGTCAGCCTGTCACTGAAACCCTCAACCATACTTGATTATTTCAATGCTCTCTTTGCCAAACTCCCACCCTAAATACTGTTGCCTGTATCCTATCCCATACCAGGTCTTGTTCACCCATCGCCCATCCTCGGTGATCTACAATGGCTTCCGCTCACCCAGCACCTCAAATTTAAAACTCTCATCCTTGTGTTTAAATTCCTCCATGGTCTCATCTGTCCTTATCTCTGCAGCCTCCTCCAGCCCTACAAGCACACCCCACCCCCCAAACTTTCTGTTCCTCCGATACCAGCCACTTGTGCACCCCATCTCACATCGCCCACCACTGACTTTAGTCAGCTAGGCCCAAGCCTCTAGAATTCCCTCCCTGAACCCCTGCCTCCAAGACCCTCATTAAAACCCACCTCTTTGATCAAACCTTTTGTCACTAATCTCTCCTTTGGCTCATCGTTCCTTATATTTCTGTGAAGTGCTTTGGGACATTTTTCTGCGTTGAAAGCACTATATAATTTTTTTGCTGTTACTAAGTGAATAGTATGGTTATTTAGGGTAGTATTTTAAATAACAAGTCTTCCCAATTCAGGGCTGGGAAAACACCATTCTAAGCTGATGGTGGTGGTGAGGGGCAAGGGGTGGGATAAATTCATGAAGGATTACTAGATCACATAGCCCTCTCCCCCTTTCTCCCATTGTTCCCACCTCCCAATAGTCTCACAACCAGCAACCAATTTTCCCCAATACTCCCACACACAAAGATTATCTGATCACTACCACACTATGTTTACCCACTCCCATCTAGCATCTCCTCCACCTTTGCTACAAGGCCTTGCTCTCCCTCCCAGCCATACTTTAGGCCCGATCACAACAGTAGCCCTTCTGCCCATTCCTGGCGATTGCCACTCCAGCCATTGCAGGTCTGTGGTCTCCGGCCACCTGCCCACCCCATCCCAACCATTCCTGGGCAACACTCCCACAGCCCTTCTGCACTCCCGAGCTATTACAAGCCTTCGGTTTCAGTTCAACGCTACTCACACTTCGTCCTGCCTAAATCAACAAAGAAAAACTAGCAGAGAACACACTGCCAACTCACAAAAACACCAGCAACAATAAAACAGCACACTATTTATAACATACTGCTGAGTATTGTTAAGTTCAATCAAGTTTAGTCAGGCAACTTTATTATATACATATAAAAACAATTTTAAAAGAACACAAATTACACTGGATGCAACAACAACACCGTATATTTATATAGCGCCTTTAATGTAGTAAAACATAGAAACATAGAAACATAGAATCTAGGAGCAGGAGTAGGCCATTCGGCCCGTCGAGCCTGCTCCGCCATTCAATACGATCATGGCTGATCATCCAAATCCAGTACCCTGTCCCTGCTTTAATCCCCACAGTACACATATCCCACCCTACCCCCATAACCCCACGTATTTAATTCCCCCTAACATATCCCATCCTATCCCCATAACCCCACATATTTAATCCCCCCTAACACTAAGGGTCAATTTATCATAGCCAAATCAACCTAACCCACACATTTTTGGACTGTGGGAGGAAACCGGAGCACCCGGAGGAAACCCACGCAGACACGGGGAGAATGTGCAAACTCCACACAGACAGTCACCCGAGGTCAGATTCGAACCCGGGTCTCTGGCGCTGTGAGGCACCAGTGCTAACCACTATGCCACCGTGTTGCAAGGTGCTTCACAGGAGACAAAAAATTTGACATCGAGCCACATAAGTAGAGATTAGGGCAGGTGACCAAAAGTTGGTCAAAGAGGTAGGTTTTAAGGAGCGTCTTAAAGGAGGAAAGAGAGAGAGGCGGAGAGGTTTAGGCAGGGAGTTCCAGAGCTTAGGGCCCAGGCAGCTGAAGGCACGGCCACCAATGGTTGTGCGATTATAATCAGGGATGCTCAAGAGGGCAGAATTAGAGGAGTGCAGATATCTCAGGGGGTTGTGGGGCTGAAGGAGATTACAGAGATAGGGAGGGGCGAGGCCATGGAGGGATTTGAAAACAAGGATGAGAATTTTGAAATCGAGGCGTTCTTAGTTAAGCTGCGGATATGTGGTGGGAAGCTCATTTCAGGGTCAAATATGACATCAAGGTTGCAAACAGTGTGGTTCAGCCTCAGACAGATGTTAGGGAGAGGGATGGAGTCAGTAGCTAGGGAACGGAGTTTGTGGCGGGGACCGAAAACAATGGCTTCGGTCTTCCCAATATTTAATTGGAGAAAATTTCTGCTCATCCAGAATTGGATGTCAGACAAGCAGTCTGACAATTTAGAGACCGTGGAGGGGTCGAGAGAAGTGACAGTGAGGTAGAGCTGGGTGTCATCAGCGTACATGTGGAAACTGACGCTGTGTTTTCGGATGATGTCGCCAACGGGGCAACACGTAGATGAGAAACAGGAGGGGGCCAAGGATAGATCCTTGGGGGACACCAGAGGTAACGATGCGGGAGCAGGAAGAGAAGCCGTTGCAGGTGATTCTCTGGTTACGATTAGATAGATAAGAATGGAACCAGGCGAGTGCAGTCCCACCCAGCTGGACGACGGTGGAGAGGCATTGAAGGAGGATGAAGTGGTCAACCATGTCAAAGGCTACAGACAAGTCAAGAAGGACGAGGAGGGATAGTTTACCTTTGTCACAGTCACAATGGATGTCATTTGTAACTTTGATGAGAGCCGTTTCGGTACTGTGGCAGGGCGGAAATCTGATTGGAGGGATTCAAACATGGAGTTGCGTGAAAGATGGGCACGGATTTGGGAGGCGACAACACATTCAAGGACTTGAGAGGAAAGGGAGGTCGGAGATGGGGCGGGTAGTTTGCAAGGGTTTTTTTTTTTAAAAAGGAGAGGGGCAATGACGGCAGATTTGAGGGAAGAGGAGGACAGTATCTGAGGAGAGAGAACCATTAACAATGTCAGCTAACATGGGAGCCAGAAAAGGAAGTTGGGTGGCCAGCAGTTTGGTGGGAATAGGGTCGAGGGAGCAGGAAGTGGCTCTCATGGACAAGATGAGCGTGGAGAGGTCATATGGGGAGATCGGAGAGAAACTGGAGAAAGATGCGATGTCAGGGCTAGGGCAGGGGGGAACCTAAGAGGAAGTTTGGCTCGGTGGGCTAGGGGAAGGAAGGGAAATGGCCGAAGCAGCTGAATGGATGGTCTCAATCTAGTCCATGAGCTCCTCACACTTGTTGTCGGAGGTGAGGGTGGAGGAGACAGGGGAGAGGGGTTTAAGAAGACGGTTAGCAGTGGAGAATAGAAGCCGGGGTTTATCTTTGCATTCCAGAATGATTCTGGAATAGTGAGCAATTTTGGCAGACGAGAGCAGGACCCGATAATGCTTTATGTGGTCCAGCCAATCTGGCGGTGAATGGCTAAACCAGTTGTCCGCCATATCCGTTCAAGTCTGTGTCCCTTGGACTTAAGGGAGCGAAGATGAGGGCCGTACCAGGGGGAACGGCCAGGGTGAGTAGAGAGTAATTGTTTTAATAGGGACTAGGGCATCAAAGGTGGTGGTGAGAGTGTGGTTGAGCAGATTGGTAGCTGCAGAAATGTCATGGTGAATGGAGGGCCAAAGGCTGGACAGTTGAGATTTCATAAGTGCGGTTGTAAGAGAGTTGGGAGAAAGTTTTTTCCACGTTGGACACAGAAAGAAGTAGGATTCGGCGGGCGGGGGTGAAAAGCGATACGAGGAAGTGGTCAGAGATGGCCTTATCTGCAATTGACACGATGGGAGTAGCAAAGCCACGAGAGATGGCAAGGTCGAAGGGGTGGCCGTGAATATGGGTTGGGGAGTTTACATGGAGGGAGAGATTAAGGGAGGCTAGGAGGCTAGTGAACTCGGAGGAGAGAGCGTGCGCATGATGAATTGAGATGGAGGTTGAAATCACCGAGGATGAGAAGTCATTCAGTGCAGAGGCTCAGGGAGGAAAGCAGTTAAAATATCTCAGTAATAAAATGTTTATGGTACTTGGGTGGGCGGTAGAGAACGAGAATTTTAAGTGAGAGGTGCCGGAGGAGTAGGGGACAGACCCAGATGTGATTTGGTGATGAGAGCCACACCGCCACCATGGCGGTCTGAGCGGGGCAAGTGGTGGAAGGTATAGTCAGGCGGGGAGGCTTCATTTAAGGGTAAGGTGTCATCACCCCTCAACCAAGTTTCCGTCACGGCCATGATGTTGATGCAATCATCCACGATAAGCTCATGGATGGTAAGGACTTTGTTTGCAAGTGAACGGACATTCTGGAGGGAGAGGCAGAGAGGGTCGGTGATGGCTGCCCCACTGCCAACGTCCACGGGGTCAGCGCTGGGGGGGGGGGGGGGGGGGGGGGGGGGGGAGTAGTTGCACGGGGAGGAGATTGGCAAGATTTGCCCCCAGTGGGCGCGCTGGGCGGGAAGGTCGGCGAGAGAGTAGGATGGGGCAGTTGGGGTTGCTGCTCATAAGGAGACAGCGACGAGTGCCTCGATGGGCCCTTCGTAGGATGCCAAGAGAGGCACAGAGGGAAGCTGTGGGATTATCTAAGAGGGACTGAAGCCTAGGACGGCGGCAGGAGAGTAGGAAGGTTGAAGAGTAATGAAGGATTGGGATTTAGGAGGGCAGAGTATCCGAGAGAGGAGAGATGAAAGACGGCATGACGACAGGAGAGAGTGGTCAGGGAGAGATCGACAGAAAAGGAAAAGAGGGGTAAAAAGTGGAAGAGTATTGAATGGCTCGGGTCCGGAGCGGCAGCGAAAGTGCGCACGCGAAAGGACACAGGAGAAAAGCTCAGGTTACATAAGCCTGTTTAAAATTTAAAAAAAAATTTTTTATGGGATGTGGGCGCGTTGGCAAGCCCAGCATTTATTGCCCATCCCTAATTGCCCTCGAGAAGGTGGTGGTGAGCCGCCTTCTTGAACCGCTGCAGTCCGTGTGGTGAAGGTACTCCCACAGTGCTGTTAGGTAGGAAGTTCCAGGATTTTGACCCAGCGACGATGAAGGATCGGCGATATATTTCCAAGTCAGGATGGTGTGTGACTTGGAGGGGACTTGGAGGTGGTGGTGTTCCCATGCGCCTGCTGCCCTTGTCCTTCTAGCTGGACGAGGTCACGGGTTTGGGAGGTGCTGTCGAAGAAGCCTTGGCGAGTTGCTGCAGTGCATCTTGAAGATGGTACACACTGCAGCCACGGTACGCCAGTGGTGGAGGGAGTGAATGTTTAAGGTGGTGGATGGGGTGTCAATCAAGCGGGCTGCTTTGTCCTGAATGGTGTCGAACCTCTTGTGTTGTTGGAGCTGCACTCATCCAGGCAAGTGGAGAATATTCCATCACACTCCTTACTAGTGCCTTGTAGATGATGGAAAGGCTTTGGGGAGTCAGGAGGTGAGACACTCGCCGCAGAATACCTAGCCTCTGACCTGCTCTTGTTGCCACAGTATTTATGTGGCTGGTCCAGTTAAGTTTCTGGTCAATGGTGACCCCCAGGATGTTGATGGTGGGGATTCGGCGATGGTAATGTCGTTGAATGTCAAGGGGCGGTGATTAGATGCTCGCTTGTTGGCGATAGTCATTGCCTGGCACTTCTGTGGCGCGAATGTTACCTGCCACTTATCAGCCCAAGCCTGAACGTCGTCCAGGTCTTGTTGCATGCGGGCATGGAGTGCTTCATTATCTGAGGAGTTGTGAATGGCGCTGAACACTGTGCTGTCATCAGTGAACATCCCCATTTCTGACCTTATGTTGGAGGGAAGGTCATTGATGAAGCCGCTGAAGATGGTTGGGCCTACGACACTGCCCTGAGGAACTGTAGTAATTAATTGGATACATATTTCCTGGTAGCAGGGAATAGGTTGGAGACAATAGTAGGGAGACCAGGGTCAAAGTCAGAGGTCCCATGGAAGGTCAAGCCGACATAAGCAGGATGGGGCCAGTACGGAGCATCAACGAACCTCTGTCCAAAGCAGGCGAGTGAAGTCCAGAAGCTATTTGAAGGGTAGCGAGTTCGAGGATGGAGGTTGTTGCCGTAGGAATGAGAGTCGGTCGTGATGCAGAAAGATGATGGTGAAATTGACGCGAGTTGGAGGTCACCGTAGATCAAAGCGGCAGGAGAAAAAGTAAAACCACAAGCCAGCGAACAGCAAAGCTGAAAACCGGTAGAACGAGTCACCGGACAGCAAGTAGAGCTGCTACCTACAAGCCAGCAGAGCTGAAAAACCAGTAGAGCCAGTCCAGCAGAGACACAGCCGCAGTTTAAAAAGGTAAAAAACCTTTTAGCAGCAGAGATAGAGACACAGCAGGTAAGTCTTACAGTGTAACCCAGTGCAGAAGCGCAGTGGTGTAATCCAGTGTAGTTCAAAGCAGAAACATAGTCTAGAGGTCCAGAGAAGTCCAGGAGATCGGAAACCAATTTGAAGAAAGAATTCAGCAGCCTAAGACTTGAAATGACTGACATGCAGAGCAGAACCACTGAAGCAAAATGTGTAGTCAGTAGAGCAGCAAAGTCCTGTTCTCGAGGAATCCAGTGATGGAGGTCAAGTTTCAGCAGAATTCCGGCAGTTGAAAGATCTCAGTGAGACAAAGACACGCCGGGGGTTGGGCAGTGGACTCTGCAGGGGGAGCTTTAAACTTGTCGTTTGGGCTGAAATGCCTTCACTATCAGAAATGAGAAGTCGCACAACACCAGGTTATAGTCCAACAGATTTATTTAATTTTACAAGCTGAGGAAGGAGCGAACCTGAGGAAGGAGCGAACAGCTCCGAAAGCTTGTAAAATTAAATAAATCTGTTGGACTATAACCTGGTGTTGTGCGACTTCTCATTTTTGTCCACCCCAGTCCAACGCCGGCATCTCCACATCATGTTCACTATCAGAGGCAGGGTATCTTAAGCAATGGAAGAAAGGCGATTGGGGGAAGAAAGGGCAAAGGATGGCAATGGATGATCAAGGATACAATTAATACACGGATGCAAGAGGAGGGGAGTCATTAAAACAGTATACGGTGCATCATTTGACATTTGTGCAACTATTTCCACTGGTTGGGGATTCTAGGACTAGGGCGCATAGTCTAAAAATTAGAGCCAGACCTTTCAAGGAGTGAAATTGGGAAACACTTCTACACACAAAGGGTGGTAGAAGTTTGGAACTCTCTTCCGCAAACTGCAATTGATGTTAGATCAATTGTTAATTTTAAACCAGAGATTGATAGCTTTCTGTTAACCAAAGGTATTAAGGGATATGGGCCAAAGGCGGGTATATGGACTTAGGTCACAGATCAGCCATGATCTCATTGAATGGGGGAGCAGGCTCGAGAGGCTGAATGGCCTACTCCTGTTCCTATTGTACTATTAATTCCAGGTTACAACTTAAAGGAGCTTAAGTTTTGCTCCAATAAGTAATATTGTCAATAATAAAGAAAGACTTGCATTTATTTAGAGCCTTTCATGACCTCAGGATGCCCAAAACACTTTACAGCCAATTAAGTACTTTTGAAGTGTAGTCACTGCTGTAATGTAGGAAATGTGGCAGCCAATTTGCGCGCAGCAAGCACCCACAAACAGCAATATAAAATATGACCAGATAATCTGTTTTAGTGATGTTGATTGAGGGATAAATATTGGCCAGGACACCAGGGATAACTCCCCTGCTCTTCTTCAAAATAGTGTCACGGTATCTTTTATGTCCCCGAGATAGCAGACAGGGCCTCAGTTTAACATCTTGTACGAAAGACAGCACCTCCGACAGTGCAGCACTCCTTCAATACTGCACTGGAGTGTCAGCCTCGATTTTTGCGCTCAAGCCTCTGGAGTGGGACTTGAACCCACAACCTTCAGCTGAACCACAGCTGGCAATAATGAAACAGCAAAGTTATTACAACTGCATACCTGTAAGTTCCTGAATTGTGACTTTATCCAAGACATTGAAGGATGTATCCAGTTTTAGGGGTTGACTGCAGCGCTGGCACACAAAGCTCACCTGCATGGTGGAGCTCGAAGACTTTGACCCCTCCATATCTATGCAAGAATAAAAGATGAGAAAGCATGGAATAAGAAAAGACCATTTGGCCCATCAAGCCCATCCCATCCACAGACCATATACAATTTTCCCCATCATGCACTCTCCCTGACCAATTTAATCTGTGGGAAAGTTCTACATGAATTCTCTCCAATTACAATCAACAAGTAATGCTACAGAATATTCAACCATAAAAACATAAAAGGAAAAAATTGCAGATACTGTATATCTGAACAGAACAGAAAATGAAAATGGTGGAAGCACTCAACAGGTCAAGTCAGTACCTGTGGGGAGAACAGACACTTCATCAGAACTATGAGATTACAGATGCACAGGATTTAAAAATGAATAGGACAAAGGGAAAAGGAAAGGGAATAAAGCATATGCATGTACATACACAAAGTAGAATGACCTTTAAAGGGCTTAAATGGAAAATAGCAGATTGTTAAATGACTGAAGTGATATTAACAGGAGACAATAGGAAGCACAGTGAGAGAAATAAGAGACATTTGTGAGACATAGAACATGTGAATAGCTAAGGTGGTTGGGAGTAAAGCAGATAGAAATAAAAGTGGAATAAACTGGCAAAGCAGAGCAGGCTCTGCCAGCCTAGGAACCTGGGAATAGGGGAAAAAAAAGCAGGCCAACACCAATGATGCCAACCAACCTACCAGCATGGTATTCCAACAGATTAAGCACCAACCCATCCCTTCCCTCTCCCAAAACACCACCACAACCCTTCCACATCACCAGCAATCTCTGATGATGGAGAGTAAGTGAGAGCTATAGTTAAGGTCCGAAGCTATTAAAGTTACTATTAAGGCCAGATGACTACAAAGTGCCGAATAGAAAGATAAGGTACTGTTCCTCACCCTTGCATCCCTATTATTTAAAAGGTAAAAAGAAAAAAATCATAAATGCTGGAACTCTAAAATATAACCAGAAAATGATGGAAATGCACAACTCAATCAACATCAGAATTCGTTGTTAAATCAACCTAGCATACCCAAATTATTGACCATTAACCACTGTTCTCCCAGCCCCTTGTCTAGTGAAAGAGCCCATCTGAAACATTAACCTATAATTCACTTTCAGATACTGCCAACATTTTGGTTCTTTATGGCTAAACCATTGCCTACTGCTTCCCCCTCCCCAATAAAAGATAATTGGAGGGGGGGGGGGGGGGGGGGGCGAGTTGGGTTGCAGACCTAAAACCATTGAACTACCTGTCCCCAGCAGTTGCGGACAGACCTACTCAGCATAAACTGTGGTGGGAACAAACAGAGCGTCCACACAGAGCCAGTTGGAACACACCTTTTGCTATTCAGCCCAGTGAATGCTGAAGGCGCCCCTGTGGAGGGAAACAGACAGACACACACAGAGAAACAGACACACTGAAAGAAACAGACACGAAGCAACAGAAACAAACACACAGGAAAAACAAAAGCACAGAGTAAACACATACACACAGAAACACACACGAAGAAACAGAGAAACAAAAACAGACACACAGAAACACACGCAGAAATAGACACGAAGAAACAAAAACAGACACGCAGAAATAGACACAAGGAAACAGAAATAGACGCACAGCCCTCCTGCCCAGGTGATGCTGAATCCTCAGCCCCTTCTCACATGTCTCACCTCACTCTCCAGCCCGCCTGGCTCAGCATGAAGCTTAATCCGCTTTCTATTCTCTGCCTCTCTTCACTCAGCAGTTTCCACCTCCGATGGTGTTTTTTTTTCCTGGGGTCGGTGATGACAACACTTCCGGCTTCCTCGCCGCTGCTGCGCTACACTGCGGCAGCCAATGGGCGGGCGGGAGAGCCGCCTGACGTCAGGCTGCCTGGGCTCGCGAGGATTCCGCGGCTCTCTTTCTGCAACATGTCGGGGCTGCTGAAGCTGGACAATGCGCTCCGGACCAAGGTAGGGCCCCGGCCTGGGATCCGCGGCCAGAGAGCCGCCGGCCCTGAGTGTGGGGCACCGTGTCCCGCCGTCGTCTTTTCCCCCCTCCGATCCCTTACACAGGCGCCTATATATCTATATTTAGATTTTAAACTTTATTCGCTTGGTTTTCATTTGTCGGGGGTGCCCGAGCCTCAAGAGTTAAAGCTGAATTTGCTTGCACGCTCTCACCCCCTCCTCTCCCCACGGCACTAACCCGGAGTTATCAACCGGCGGCCTCGGCCTCTTGTTTCCGAGGGCCCACATGTGGTTGAGGGGCAGAGCGGCCTGATGCATGTGGGGTGTTTGCAGCAGCCCACAGCATCATCACTGGCTTTAAAATTGATAAAAGAGCAGCAGCACAGTTCTAGTTTATTAAATTCAATTATTCAGCCCTACTTACTGTCAACCAGACATGGAATTAAATATGGCCCTTCATGCTGCACAAGCTGCTTTAAATGCATGGCCGTGTTTTTTTTTGCAGTTTTACTATGCTTCACTTTTTCGTTCATAATGGTGATTTGCACAATTGGTAGGGGTTCCTTTTTCCTCACTGTTACTCCACCTCCCCACTTTCAGAAGTCGCCTCAAAAAGTAACGCTATAACAATGGGTTCTGATGAAGGGTCCTCGACCCGAAACGGTTAACTCTGTTTCCAGCATTTTCTGTTATTTCAGATTTCCAGCATCCGCAGTATTTTGTTATTGTATAACGCTTTAACAATGCCTTCAGTAAACTCCCTTCTCTTTCCCCCAATTCCTGCTCAGTGTCAAAACCCACTCCCATATAAAGTACATTAAATCAACAACAACTTGTATTTATATAGCGCCTTTAACGTAGTAAAACGTCCCAAGGTGCTTCACAGGAGTATTATAAGACAAAAATTTGACACCGAGCCACATAAGAAGAAATTAGGGCAGGGAAAAGCTTGGTCAAAGAGGTAGGTTTTAAGGAGCGTCTTAAAGGAGGAAAGAGAGGTAGAGAGGTTTAAAGAGGGAGTTCCAGAGCTTGGGGCTTAGGCAGCTGAAGGCACGGCCACCGATGTCTGAGCGATTATAATCAGAGATGCTCAAGAGGGCAGAATTTGAGGAGTGCAGATATCTTGGGAGGAGGGGGTGGGGCTGAAGGAGATTACAGAGGTAGGGAGGGGTGAGACCATGGAGGGATTTGAAAACCAGGATGAGAATTTTGAAATCGAGGTGTTGCTTAACCTGAAGCCAATGAGCACAGGGCTAATGGGTGAACGGGACTTGGTGCGAGTTAGGATGCGGGCAGCCGAGTTTTGGATGACCTCACGTTTACAATATAAATGAAAGTTGTTGCAGACACTCGCTGTCCAGGCTCTCAGGGAATGTAAGTTTTGACTTCTTGCTGAGATGTGGATATGATGGAGTTGGCATTTCACCAAAATATATATTCCCTGTGAGTCTGGACAGTGACTTGCAATATTAGAGACATGAAGCACTGTAGGTGGATTTAGGAAATGAACTGAGCGCAGGGATATGGTGGTTAATGGCTTTGCTGCCAGTTGATGTGGAAGGTCAGATTTGGAAGACTGGAGGGTGCAAGCTGGAATGTAGGTGTGGAGGGGGTGCCAAGTGCAGAATGGGACAAGAACATAACATAAGAAATAGGAGCAGGAGTAGGCCATTTGGCCCCTCGAGCCTGCTCCGCCATTCAATAAGATCAGAGGAGGATTACTTGAGATTGAAAGCACTCTTCTCTTCACCCCCCCCCCGCCATAGTTACCCATCAACTTCCACGCCCATATAGTTGTATTGGAAGTTAAAGGAGCAGTGGGGGAGAATAAATGACTAAACCTTCCATAAGAAATAGGAGCAGGAGTAGGCCATTTGGCCCCTCGAACCTGCTCCGCCATTCAATGGGATCATGGCTGATCTTCTACCTCAACTCCACTTTCCTGCACTATCCCCATATCCCTTGATTCCCTTAATATCCAAAAATCTATCAATCAAATCCTCTTGTAATAAAGGCCAACATACCATTTGTTTTCCTAATTGCTTGCTGTACCTGCATGTTAACTTTCAGTGATTCTTGTACAAGGACACCCAGGTTCCTCTGAACACCAACATTTCCCAATCTCTCACCATTTAAAAAATACTCTGCTTTTCTATTTTTCCTACCAAAGTGGATAATTTCACATTTCTCCACATTATATTCCATTTGCCATGTTCTTGCCCACTCACGTAGCTTGTCTATATCCCCTTGAAGCCTCTTTGCATCCTCCTCACAACTTACATTCCCACCCAGCTTTGTATCATCAGCAAACTTGGATATATTACATTTGGTTCCCCCATCCAAATCATTGATATAGATTGTGAATAGCTGAGGCCCAAGAACTGATCCTTGCAGTACCCCACTAGTTACAGCCTGCCAACCCGAAAGTGACCCATTTATTCCTACTCTGTTTTCTGTCTGTTAACCAATCCTCAATCCATGCTAGTATATTACCCCCAATCCCATGAGCCATAATTTTGTTTAATAACCTCTTGTGTGGCACCTTATCGAATGCCTTCTGAAAATCCAAATACACCACATCCACTGGTTCCCCCTTATCTATTCTGCTAGTTACAACCTCAAAAAAAAGTCTTAACAGATTTGTCAAACACGATTTCCCTTGACTCTGTCCAATCCTATTATTTTTTAAGTGCCCTGTTACCATGTCCTTAATAATAGATTCTAGCATTTTCCCTACTACTGACGTCAGGCTAACTGGTCTGTAGTTCCCCATTTTCTCTCTCCCTCCTTTCTTAAATAGTGGGGTTACATTTGCTACCTTCCAATCTGCGGGAACTGTTCTAGAATCTATGGAATTTTGGAAAATGACAACCAATGCATCCACTATCTCTAGCCACCTCTTTCAAAACCCTTGGATGTAGGCCATCAGGTCATGGGGATTTATTGGCTTTCAGTCCCATTAATTTCTCCAGTACTATTTTTTTTTTTACTAATGCTAATACTAATTTCTCGCTAGACCCTTGGTTCTCCACTATTTCTGGGAAGTGTTTTGCGTCTTCCGTGAAGACAGACACAAAGTATTGTTTAATTTCTCTGCCATTTCCTTATTCTCCTACATTGCAGCTAATGTTTGGGGGCCTATAAACAACTCCCACCAATGTTTTCTGCCCCTTGCTGTTTCTTAGCTCCACCCAAACTGATTCTACTTCTTGATTTTCAGAGCTTAGATCCTTTCTCTCTACTATCTTTAGCCCAAGGTCAAAGGAAAAGTTAGTAATTATTAATCCAATAAGGTATTCAGGAGAAACTTCATTACCCAGAGAGTGGTTAGAATGTGGAACTTGCTACCACAGGGAGTAGTTGAGGCAAATAGCATAGGTGCAAGGGAAGCGAGATAAGTACAGGGAGAAAGGATAAGAAGGACATGCTGATACGGTTAGATGAAGTAGGGTTGGAGGAGGCTTGTGTGGAGCATAAACACTGGCATAGACCAGTTGGGCTGAATGGCCTGTTTCTGTGCTGTAGATTCTATGTAATAATTCTATAACTTTAAAGGCAATTAACTGCAAATAAATTATATATTTGATCCCAAAATAATCATAATATACTGAATTGCTCTCATTTATTTCCAATGTGTAGAATCATTGACAGTATTCTTATTATTTGTCATGGTGCAACACCTTGATCACAATCTGTCCCACCAGTGTGTTTACTGCACTATAGTGAACTCCAGCATGCGTGCATGGACTTCATTTTCCGAGGAACTCCGGCAAAACATCATATTGTGTGTGCATATGTCTGATTGTTTTCATTTTAGACTTGTTTTATATTTAACGTTGGGGAAAAGTGACTTTAAATGGGTTGCGGTACAGAAGCAAATAGTTTCTCCATTTCCTGTAACAAGATATGTAGGTTATAAGTCAGCAATGTGTTTATTTGCATTCAATCTTGCTTAATACAGGGCTGTTGTTCAGGAGTGTCCAAGGAAATGTAGTTATTCAATATATGGTTATGAAAATTCACCAGAATATAGATGTGTAACATTTTTACACATCTTCTGTATGTGTGGAGCTAGGACCGTTCATTCTTTGATGAACGGTACTTGGATAGGATAAGTTAGTAGTTATTAAAGGTGAAGGTCTGTAAGGCAATAAATAATCTTGTTCATATGAATAATTTGTGGTTTTGTTAGTATTTTTAAAACTAAAGATGTGAAAGAGAAATGTACGAAGGGCTCGTTGTCAGCCAGAGCAAGACAGTGTGTAGGGAAGGCATTTTGTGGTGGTGGGTTTTCCTCGATCTCCATTCCTGATCCCCAGACTTTAAGACTCGTCTTCTTTCAAGACGTCTGGCATTATAAACCCAAACAAACTTGTGTTGAATTGCTTGCATTGCTACTCCATTCAAGAAAAAAACCTAGATTTAAATTTGTCTTTTTAAAATGTTTATATGGGATATGACTTGTACACTGTAATTTGTATACCATGCTTAAAGATGATGGCTCCATTTCTGGATTTTGTGGTAGAGTGCACATGTTATATTCCCAAACAATATTCAAAGAACTGCAGCTATTGACCTGTCACAAAAAATGATAACAATAATGGCCCAGAAATTCGGCTCCCTGGCTTCCCGCGGGTGCAAGGATCCCGCGCGCACCTACCTACCGCGCCTGCCGTTGACCTCTGGGCCCACGGGGACTTCGGCTCCTGGTCCTGCTCCAACTGCCGGCGCGCAGTGCTTGTGTATCCCAGGGGCGTAGTTAGTGCGATGCGTCCCCTGGGATCACGTGGGCCATGGAGAGCCAATGGCAGCAGACCATCTTTCATTCATAGATTTGACCTGTCAAATCTATGAATTGAAATCTGCCCCAAAACAACACCTAAACTTCAAATACATTTTTAAAAAACCATCACATTTTTAAAATAACTATAAGTTAAATAAGCCAGTGGATTTCACACTTCATTCAGCCTTAATCTGTCACATTAACACCACCTCTAGCCTTGCATATCTCTTAATGTCTCTTCATCTCCCCCTTTGTTCCTTTATCCCCTCCCCCTTTTCCCAGCTTTACCCTGGCCTTAAATCTATTTGATTTCCGGCTCTTCCCAGTTCTGATGAAAGGTCATCGACCTGAAACGTTAACTCTCTTTCTCTCTCCACGGATGCTGCCTGGCCTGCTGAGTTTTTCCAGCGTTTTCTGTTGTTATTTCGGATTTCCAGCATCCGCAGTATTTTGCTATCGTATAAGTTAAATAAATTAACTACTTTAAACAAAAATTTTAATTTTTGAAAAAATTTTAATACTTTTTAACAGTGCTAAAAATAAACTTACCTTTCTTTAAAGTATCTAAAAAAGATAAACCTGTTGAAAAAATTTTTAAATTATAATTAATTAACCACTTACCTTGTTGAAAACGGGTCTTGCGCCTCCTTTTTAAAAGCGCAGCTTCTTCCATACTTACCCTCCCGGAGAAACCTGAAAAAAACCCTAAGTTTGCTGCGTGCGCGCAGCCTCTACCGTGCACACGGTTCACCTCTGAACCGCTCCCTTCACGAGACCGGAAGTTCCAGTTTCCCGCGCATGCGCAGTGCATACAGGAAACCGGCACTTCAGGAGGCCTTACGGGTGAGTACACAGTGCGTACTCACCCGGCAAGTGCCGAATTTTTGGCCCAATAAATCTTTAACTCAATCCTATAGTTCACTTATCTATTTCTAATATTAAATCTTCCGCATTAGCACTTTGTCTCTCAAATGTTAACATTTGGTTTTTGTAAACACTGGTTGTCGTTTTTCTCACTTTGATCATTCTGTTGCTCCTTAACATGCTTTTGTAACCAAACTAGGTTCCATTGTATAAATTTGCAGAAGTGTTTAATATACAATCACTCATTCATAAATTGAACAGCAAAATACTGCGGATGCTGGAAATCTGAAACGACAACAGAGAATGCTGGAAACACTCAGCAGGTCAGGCAGCGTCGTGGAGAGAGAAACTTAACGTTTCGGGTCAATGACCCTTCGTCAGAATTCATAAATTGCCCAGACTTGGGGAAGTCACATGCTTACTCTAGGACCAGCTCCATCCCCCATATAAAGATTGGACTCTAAACTGTTCTAAAACCCTGAGATATGACATACTCACGCCATCATTGTGTACTTTTAATATTGCTGTCAACTTTTTACGCAGTGGTTTTTAAATCCATCTATGGGTGATCCTAAGCAAATATTGCCATATTCCTGGGATCCATTGTACTCCCTTCTGCAAGATGTCATCAGCTACCCAAATGCATTTATTGTTAGTACCCCAACAGATCCAACAAAGAATTGATGCCAGATTGACAGAAATCTGATGAAAGATTGATAGAAATCTTATCTTTGCAGATAGGATCTATGGAGCCCTGTATGAAAACCTATGCAATACCGTGACGTGTTTTTCAAATGGAACTAGCCATAAAATAACTTGGTTTTTTTTTTCTCTGTTTAGGTCGATGCTTTTCGGGAGCGGGTCACTGCTGAAGTAAGTAGCAATTTGGTTTACACTTAACCAGGATTTATGTTGAAAACACAAATCGCACGTGAAGTGGCTGTTTATATCCTTCAATTGCTTTCACTCTGTCTTTGCAACCAACCAGTACCATTTATTATTCACCCCCAGGTGAGGAGACGACCAGCTCCCAGGTCACTGCCTTAAGCCTCCAACTAGGAACAGGAGACGAGCTGTTGATGACTTGCTCACTGATTTTATATGTAAACCTGATTGATAGTTACAGAATAAAACTCAGTGTGAAGGATATTGCTGTTGGGAGCATAGGTCCATTTTTTGGCAGATTGTGCAGGTGGTCAGGTCCCTTGTGCCTATTTGTGATGAGGCAGCAGACACACGAGAGAGATCGCAGTCCTGGCCTTTGGGGCTATTTGGAAGATACCTGATTCTATAGTCCTGTGGGCTCTCGGCAATGCAGCAGACAGATTTCTTCTCCCTCCAGCCTCCTACTTAGTTGCTGAAGTCGGCAATGCATTTGTAGAGAAATGCCAACTGGATGCTGGACACCTCCCAGCGGGTGGAGGAAAGTTAATGGGAGATTTGTCCATAGGCTGTTACGTGCTGCCTTATGACCATTTCAGAACCGCAGTGGTGGAGGACTAGGATTGGTTGCCTGCCCATCCACGTGACTAGGTAGTGCATGATGCAAGATGACTGAGGGTCAGAATACAGGCTTCATGGCCTTGTCCCTAAAAACAACCAAACCCGTTTCATCCTGATAGTCCTCATAAGAAGGAGGCTCGTCCCTTACATCTCTGCTAGCCTCTAGGTGCTAGAGGTAAAATGAATTTTCTTCCTAACCAAAACTCTGGGTATGGAGGAGATAATCGATATTTGCAATGACATTATGATTTAACTATCATTTGTTATTTAGTTATTTTTTTAATTCTTCATATTTGTGGCACGTGCCTTAATATTTTATGTTCCATCCGGCGACACGGGGCAACTCAGTGTCACCCTTACAGGTTAACCAAAAAAGGCCTACTTATGTGAAAGTGTATCTGCATACAAAACTGTCTCCGTATTCAAAGGGTTAAATATTTCAAAACTAACAGTCTGAGTATGTTGGCCTGTTGCCCTTATTCTACCTGGAAATGTATGAACTAAGCTTGCAGATTTTTAATAATAGATCCATAAAGAATATAATAAAGCAATTGAATTGCCCCATGGCATTTGTGTGTTACGGATGCATTAGTTACGCAGTTTGCAGCCCGTAGTGCTGTATTTATGGAAACAGTCAATTTCATGTGGGTTTTTTTCTGATGTACATTTTTATCTTGCACTTTAGGCAGAAGACTTAGTTGCAAGTTTCTTTCCAAAGAAGTTATTGGAACTAGATGGTTTTCTGAAGGTAAGAATCGCAAACATTTGTCGGATGTGAATAAATTATTGATTTTAGGATAAATTCACCAATCCCTGTGGGAAACGCTCAAAAGGCATGCGGGTTGGGCGTAGGACTGTAATGTCATAGAGCTGAATCTCTCACCCGCATTCCCTTCAAGTGTGGCTCCCTGCTGGGAATGAGGGAATCTGTGGCTTGAAATTTGCGTTCCTGATGGCGGCGAACTGGCAGCGTTCGCCGTCATTCCACCTTTAAAACTGAGGGCAACTTCAGGATTTAGCGCATGCGCACCTGAATGCAGAAATCCTGAAGTTACTGCCTGCCATTCACTGCTCCTCCACAGGCTGCGCTGTCTCCCTCCTTCCTCGACCCCCCACCCCAGAGGCGGCAATCTGTGAAATCTCTCAAATCAGGGAAACTGCTCAAAACTTCAGCTCTTATGCAGTAACATCGCTGTTAAATTCCCCATTCAAAGTTAGACCCAAAGCGATTAGGTGTAACTGGGGTTTTAACAGATAGTGACTGCTAAACAAATTTATCCATTTCAAAAAAAAACTTTTAATCCACTTTGTTCATCTTTATTTTAAGTTTGCCTTTTCCCCAATCTTCGTTTTGCTCTCTCTAACATTTTTTTAAAAAAGTTAGAATTTTAAGACCTTACCCACTTCCTGATTCGCTGTCTCTGAGAATGCTACGTTTTGATTGGCTGCTGAGGCAATTTGTTGACGTCACAGCAGCTCGCACAAGGGGATCCCCACTATGCCCTGTTGATTTAAATTGAACGTCAGAAAACCCAAACTTCTCGACACAGGGATCGCGAGATCTTTGAGCGAAGCTTACTTCGGGGCCATCGGTGAACGCCTTTGCTTCGCCGCTGACCGTAAATTCCGGGCCAGAGAATTTATTGCTTTGTGTGGATCTACATTAATTGCTGTCCTTAAATGATGAACTTATGTTTAAATTCCTCCAGTACTTTAAATACTCGTGTATTTTCTGTTAGTTTTCTACTGACCTTTTCATTACCTAATAAAGAAAATTAATAGTCTAATCCTCAATTGTCTTTCTTGTGCTACAAATAATTATGCAATAACATGAATTAAGCAATGTAACTAACCCGTGAACGTATTGAAATAGAAACATTGGAGAGGTTCGTTCTATATATGTGCAGTATTGTAATGAGCACTTTAATTTGTAACCAGCGATGTAAAAGTTGAACCTTTTTGACTTTTTCTTGAAAGTATCTCATTATTGCTTGTAGCCAGTACAAATGGAAATGAACTAGCTTTTTATCACAGAATTTGCGCGATTGCCATATCCACACCGACTGGCTTCAAGATAAATTATATGGTCAATGTGTGTTTTGTAAATTAACTAACTGTAAGATACATCCTTTCTAGGAACCCCTCTTGAATATTTCGGATTTGGCTACCATTCATTCAGACCTCAACTTGCCTGTGCCAGAACCTATAATGCTCACCAACAGCCATGATGGTTTGGATAGTGCAGTGAGTATTTCAAGAGGAGCGAATATGCGAGATCTCTCTCGGGACAATTATTGTGAATGTGAACTGAAGGGAGCAGCAACTGACCCTGAAAGCTGCCGAAATGAACCAAATTTGAATGTTTCGGATATCTTGTGACGACAAACCTGAGCTCTGGCTCTTTTTCAGTGCTTTTGAATTTACAGTTTGAAAATTATAGCTTAGCGTTCACGTGTGGGATAAGGTATCAGATTGTGTCTAGTCCAACTTGGACAGTGCATCATTGTGTATGTGTGCATAAAGCTGTAAACGTTGGCTGCCTGTCACAGTGAGCAAGTCAACATTTAAGTGCAGTGCATGTGTTTGTAATGGGAGGGTCTCTTTGTGTCGAGATGTGTACAGCAGTTTAAATGGAAGGTTAGCTTTCTCGTGATTGCCCCCTCTCTCTATTGGTGTTTTCAGCAATCCTCATAGAATTCGTTGTGAATTTAGCACTATTCCAATGCTACCTTTTGGGATATGAGTTTTATTTTTAAGATTGCATCAACAACATAACACAATGTGTAATGCACAGGAATTCTACTGCATCTTTAACATAATCTGCTTACAAACTAAAACCAACATCAAGCATACTGTGCTTTACACATAGAATCCTAGAATGGTTACAGCACAGAAGGAGGCCATTCAGCCCATTGCGCGCATGCTGGCTCTTTGCAAGAGGATTTCAGTTAGTCCCACTCCCCCGCAGCCCTGCAAATTATTTTCCTTCAGGTACTTATCCAACTCCCTTTTGAAAGCCACGATTGAGACTGTCTCCATCACCCTCTCAGGCAGTGCATTCCAGATCCTAACCACTCGCTGCGTAAACAAATTTTTCCTCATGTCGCCTTTGGTTCTTTTGCCAGTCACCTTAAATCTGTGTCCTCTGGTTCTCGACCCTGCAGCCAATGGGAACAGTTTCTCTCTATCTACTCTGTCTAGACCCCTCATGATTTTGAACACCTCTATCAAATCTCCTCTCAACCTTTTCTGCTCTAAGGAGAACAACCCCAGCTTCTCCAGTCTATCCATGTAACTGAAGTCCCTCATCCCTGGAAACATTCTTGTAAATTTTTTCTGCACCCTCTCTAAGGCCTTCACATCCTTCCTGAAGTGCGGTGCCCAGAATTGGACACAATACTCCAGTTGAGGCCGAACCAGTGTTTTATAAAGGTTCATCATAACTTTTGTACGTTGTGCCTCTATTTATGAAGCCCAGGATCCTGTATGTTTTTTAACGTCTTTTTCAACCTGCCCTGCTACCTTCAATGATTTGTGCACATATACCCCCAGGTCTCTCTGTTCCTGCACCCCCTTTAGGATTGTACCCTTTGGTTTATATTGCCTCTCCTCGTTCTTCCTACCAAAATGTATCACTTCGCACTTTTCTGCGTTAAATTTCATCTGCCACGTGTCTGCCCATTCCACCAGCCTGTCTATGTCTTCTTGAAGTCTATCACTATCCTCCTCTCGGTTCACAATACTTCCAAGTTTTGTATCATCTGCAAATTTTGAAATTGTGCCCTGTACACCCAAGTCCATGTCATTAATATATATCAAGAAAAGCAGTGGGTCCTAGTACCAATCCCTGGGGAACACCACTGTATACCTTCCTCCATTCCGAAAAACAAGAGGTAACCACTACTCTCTATTTCCTGTCACTTAGCCAATTTTGTATCCATGCTGCCACTGTCCCTTTTATTCCATGGGCTTCAACTGTGCTGGCAAGCCTATTATGTAGCATTTTATCAAACGCCTTTTGGAAGTCCATGTACACCACATCAACCACATTACCCTCATCAGCCCTCTCTGTTACCACATCAAAAAACTCGATCAAGTTGGTTAAACACGATTTGCCTTTAAAAATTTGTGCTGGCTTTCCTTAATTAATCCACACTTGTCCAAGTGAATGTTAATTTTGTCCTGGATTATTGTTTCTAAAAGCTTCCCCACTACCGAGGTTAAACTGACTGGCTTGTACTTGCTCTGTTTATCCTTGCACCCTTTTTTGAACAAGGGTATAACATTTGCAATTCTCCAGTCCTCTGGCACCACACCCGTATCTAAGGAGGTTTGGAAGATTTTGGCCAGTACCTCCGCGATTTCCTCCTTAACTTCCCTCAGCATCCTAGGATGTAGCCCATCCGGTCCTGGTGACTTATCTACTTTAAGTACAGCCAGCCATTCTTGTACCCCCTCTTTATCAATTTTTATCTCATCCAGTATCTCCACTACATCCTCTTTCCCTTTGACAATTATATTGTTGATATCCTTGACACTGGCAACAATTTTTTAACAAAAACATCCTGTTATGTGACCTTGTGTTGCTTTTTGGGGATCTTGAGCTACCTTTTTAGTACTTTCAGCTGTCATTGTCATTCGGGGAGTGGCAGAGGAACAGCAAATGTTTAACTGATGCAGTATCCCAAGAGGAACATGAATGAATCCAATGTACTCTTTGTTACTTCTCAATTGCTCCATCCTCACCCTTAAACTTTTTGGTCATCAGGTGAGCTGTGAATGCTTTTCCACTTTTGGTACAAGACCTTTCCCCGGTCAGGTGTAGTCCAGACTAAAGCTTCCTATTCACTGCTTCAGCAAGTGCCTGAGTGTCCGCTTCAGACCGGCTCCTACTGCTGCATTTTGATATCTTACACCAGCCACCCTTTTGGCTTCTTTGAGTGATAATTGCAAATTTATGCATGAATTACCAGCAGTTTTGTGAATTGGACTCGTGACTAACGGGAGCTAGATTTTAGACTGCCCAGACTAATTTTACTTGGATTTCTGCTGGCTATCCGAGTGACAAGACGTTTCATCCCATCAGTTGATTGGGTTCGAACCAAAGTACTTGGCTCAATTGTATCTGTATTAGAGTCTAGAATTAATGATTCATTCAAATGCTCAGCACAAAGGCCATGTTATTCCACTCATTTATAGAGCATGAAGTAAAATATAACATCCCAACCATATTGCAAGATTGAACTTGTGTCTCCAAGCAGTTTGGAAATGTGAGGATAATAATACTGCCGTGATAAATGAATGTGCCTCCGGGAAGCTTCTTACTGTTTCTTCTATTTATTAGCAACCAGATCTTGCATTTATATAGCGTTCCTCACATTGGAATCCTATCTCTGAGCACTTCTGACTGGAAAATCTTTTCTAAACCAAGCGGGGGTGGGGGGGAGAACAGTTAGAATAGAATTGGGGCACAAAGAACAACTGAAAAATGTCCTCCGAAGGCTGTAACACACAGGAGAGAAAGGGTAAGGCAGAGGGATTTTGGGAGAGAGGCCCAGGGAGTAGGGGTTATGATACTGAAAGTCCGTCCATCAATGATGACATGTGGAGGAGAAGGAACAAGCAGCAGACCAGTGTCAGAAAAATGAAGCGAGTGAGTGGGACGGTGGGACGAGGTTATGGAAGCATTTGAAGATGAGAACAAAGATATTGAAATTGATTTGAAGAAGCACTTGGAGCCTTTCAATAACTGGGGTGATGGAAGTTGTTCAATCACCACGGTGGCATAGTGGTTAGCACTGTTGCCTCACAGCGCCAGGGACCCGGGTTCGAATCCGGCCTCGGGTGACTGTGTGGAGTTTGCACATTCTCCCCGTGTCTGCGTGGGTTTCCTCCGGGTGCTCCGGTTTCCTCCCACAGTCCAAAAGATGTGCGGGTTAGGTTGATTTGGCTATGATAAAATTGACCCTTAGTGTTAGGGGGATTAAATACGTGGGGTTACGGGGATAGGGTGGGCTATGTGTCGGTGCAGGCTCGATGGGCCGAAATGGCCTCTATCTGCACTGTGGGGATTCTGTGATTCTGTGAATCATGATTTGGCAACACTCGCACTCTGAGATTGTTTTAGAAGTTTAACGGCTCTTTTCTATTTATCAGTGACGATGTAAGGTTTAATCTACTCGACTCTCCTTTAGTTGGGTTTATAATCCCTTTATAATGCAAACTGCAGAACAAATAGCTGGTGATGGGCATAAATTATGCTGTAATTATCTTGTACTGTTTTTAAACAGTTGCAACATTACGGTTTAGGAACTGTTTAACATCACTTTGCACCTTGAGTAACTGTTCTCTTTTTATAAAAGCAAAATACTGCAGAGGCTGGAAATCTGAAATAAAAACAGAAAATGCTGGAAACACTCAGCAGGTCAGGCAGCATCGAGGAGAGAGAAACCGAGTTAACGTTTCAGGTCGATGACCCTTTCGTCAGACCCTTCTAATGAAGGGTCATCGACCTGAAACGTTAACTCTGTTTCTCTCTCTCTCTCTCTCCAGATGCTGCCTGACCTGCTGAGTATTTCCAGCATTTTCTGTTCTCTTTTACGCCAACTTGGCTGAATAGAATATTTCCAATTTACAGCAGACCATAATTTTGGCTGAGCAAGGTGTTATTTTTTTTAAGGGAAATAAGACGGAGCGAGTGGGTTTGGAACTGGCTGGTCGCTGAGTGAAATGGGTATTAATTTTGTTTAATTAAGTTATTTAAGTTATCTCTGGATTACTCCCGTGCACTGCTCAGTGCACTGGATTTAGACAGTGCCAGATTAGGCAGGTCAATGTATGATTCAACATGGAATATAGGAAGGAGGGGATCAAATTCTTGGCTCACTGAGACCACTTACAGAGGAAGTCTGAGCCACTGGGACAACCTCCTGCTAAACTGAGGAGGCACATTCATCTTGGCTGTTCGAATAAGTAATAACGACTGGGGAAAATTTAAACTCGATCAAGTTGGTTAAACACGATTTGCCTTTAAAAATTTGTGCTGGCTTTCCTTAATTAATCCACACTTGTCCAAGTGAATGTTAATTTTGTCCTGGATTATTGTTTCTAAAAGCTTCCCCACTACCGAGGTTAAACTGACTGGCCTGTACTTGCTCTGTTTATCCTTGCACCCTTTTTTGAACAAGGGTATAACATTTGCAATTCTCCAGTCCTCTGGCACCACACCTGTATCTAAGGAGGTTTGGAAGATTTTGGCCAGTACCTCCGCGATTTCCTCCTTAACTTCCCTCAGCATCCTAGGATGTAGCCCATCCGGTCCTGGTGACTTATCTACTTTAAGTACAGCCAGCCATTCTTGTACCCCCTCTTTATCAATTTTTATCTCATCCAGTATCTCCACTACATCCTCTTTCCCTATGACAATTATATTGTTGATATCCTTGACACTGGCAACAATTTTTTAACAAAAACATCCTGTTATGTGACCTTGTGTTGCTTTTTGGGGATCTTGCGCTACCTTTTTAGTACTTTCAGCTGTCATTGTCATTCGGGGAGTGGCAGAGGAACAGCAAATGTTTAGCTGATGCAGTATCCCAAGAGGAACATGAATGAATCCAATGTACTCTTTGTTACTTCTCAATTGCTCCATCCTCACCCTTAAACTTTTTGGTCATCAGGTGAGCTGTGAATGCTTTTCCACTTTTGGTACAAGACCTTTCCCCGGTCAGGTGTAGTCCAGACTAAAGCTTCCTATTCACTGCTTCAGCAAGTGCCTGAGTGTCCGCTTCAGACCGGCTCCTACTGCTGCATTTTGATATCTTACACCAGCCACCCTTTTGGCTTCTTTGAGTGATAATTGCAAATTTATGCATGAATTACCAGCAGTTTTGTGAATTGGACTCGTGACTAACGGGAGCTAGATTTTAGACTGCCCAGACTAATTTTACTTGGATTTCTGCTGGCTATCCGAGTGACAAGACGTTTCATCCCATCAGTTGATTGGGTTCGAACCAAAGTACTTGGCTCAATTGTATCTGTATTAGAGTCTAGAATTAATGATTCATTCAAATGCTCAGCACAAAGGCCATGTTATTCCACTCATTTATAGAGCATGAAGTAAAATATAACATCCCAACCATATTGCAAGATTGAACTTGTGTCTCCAAGCAGTTTGGAAATGTGAGGATAATAATACTGCCGTGATAAATGAATGTGCCTCCGGGAAGCTTCTTACTGTTTCTTCTATTTATTAGCAACCAGATCTTGCATTTATATAGCGTTCCTCACATTGGAATCCTATCTCTGAGCACTTCTGACTGGAAAATCTTTTCTAAACCAAGCGGGGGTGGGGGGGGGAGAACAGTTAGAATAGAATTGGGGCACAAAGAACAACTGAAAAATGTCCTCCGAAGGCTGTAACACACAGGAGAGAAAGGGTAAGGCAGAGGGATTTTGGGAGAGAGGCCCAGGGAGTAGGGGTTATGATACTGAAAGTCCGTCCATCAATGATGACATGTGGAGGAGAAGGAACAAGCAGCAGACCAGTGTCAGAAAAATGAAGCGAGTGAGTGGGACGGTGGGACGAGGTTATGGAAGCATTTGAAGATGAGAACAAAGATATTGAAATTGATTTGAAGAAGCACTTGGAGCCTTTCAATAACTGGGGTGATGGAAGTTGTTCAATCACCACGGTGGCATAGTGGTTAGCACTGTTGCCTCACAGCGCCAGGGACCCGGGTTCGAATCCGGCCTCGGGTGACTGTGTGGAGTTTGCACATTCTCCCCGTGTCTGCGTGGGTTTCCTCCGGGTGCTCCGGTTTCCTCCCACAGTCCAAAAGATGTGCGGGTTAGGTTGATTTGGCTATGATAAAATTGACCCTTAGTGTTAGGGGGATTAAATACGTGGGGTTACGGGGATAGGGTGGGATATGTGTCGGTGCAGGCTCGATGGGCCGAAATGGCCTCTATCTGCACTGTGGGAATTCTGTGATTCTGTGAATCATGATTTGGCAACACTCGCACTCTGAGATTGTTTTAGAAGTTTAACGGCTCTTTTCTATTTATCAGTGACGATGTAAGGTTTAATCTACTCGACTCTCCTTTAGTTGGGTTTATAATCCCTTTATAATGCAAACTGCAGAACAACTAGCTGGTGATGGGCATAAATTATGCTGTATTTATCTTGTACTGTTTTTAAACAGTTGCAGCATTACGGTTTAGGAACTGTTTAACATCACTTTGCACCTTGAGTAACTGTTCTCTTTTTATAAAAGCAAAATACTGCGGAGGCTGGAAATCTGAAATAAAAACAGAAAATGCTGGAAACACTCAGCAGGTCAGGTAGCATCGAGGAGAGAGAAACCGAGTTAACGTTTCAGGTCGATGACCCTTTCGTCAGACCCTTCTAATGAAGGGTCATCGACCTGAAACGTTAACTCTGTTTCTCTCTCTCTCCAGATGCTGCCTGACCTGAGTATTTCCAGCATTTTCTGTTCTCTTTTACGCCAACTTGGCTGAATAGAATATTTCCAATTTACAGCAGACCATAATTTTGGCTGAGCAAGGAGTTATTTTTTTTTTTAAGGGAAATAAGACGGAGCGAGTGGGTTTGGAACTGGCTGGTCGCTGAGTGAAATGGGTATTAATTTTGTTTAATTAAGTTATTTAAGTTATCTCGGGATTACTCCCGTTCACTGCTCAGTGCACTGGATTTAGACAGTGCCAGATTAGGCAGGTCAATGTGTGATTCAACATGGAATATAGGAAGGAGGGGATCAAATTCTTGGCTCACTGAGACCACTTGCAGAGGAAGTCTGAGCCACTGGGACAACCTCCTGCTAAACTGAGGAGGCACATTCATCTTGGCTGTTCGAATAAGTAATAACGACTGGGGAAAATTTAAACTGCGTACCTATTGGGAAAGAGAAAATCACAGGGCTAAGTTTTAGGAATGAATCAGAAAGATCTAGAAAGGAAGACAAAGATTGATCTAAGATGTATGTTTAGGAATGTCAGGAACATAAGCAAAATGGACAAGTTGGACGTAATAGGGAGCAAATAGATATAACAGGAGTTGCTGAAACTGGCCTAAAGTATGAAAGGAGTAAGGGACATCCGTGGGGCGATGTGTAAGATAGCGAAAGGAAGGTGGCAGTGTTTCTTAAAGAAAGTTTATATGTTGCTGAAAAGAAGGCATTGGAGATTAGCACAAATTGTGGTGGGAACAGTTACTGGCCATCATAAAAGAAATGTAAAAAGTCGACACACTGCAGTAAAGCCGCCACCATCCTGGGCATTAAAATCTTCCTGATATAGATGGAGACTTGCAGTTGAAACATCTGTGCACTTTATTAAAGTCCTTTTTTTAAGAATCTTTTCTTAAAACAGCAAGTGGGAAACCCACAAGTAGCAAGATATGGGATTTGCTCCAAATAAGAAGGGATTGATTAGACAAGTTGAAGTAAGGGAACATTCTGGGTTTAGTTATCATAGTGTTGTTACTTTTAAGCTTGAAATGAGGACTGAAATAAAAACTCTTAAGAATTTGGATCTCGGGAGAGCAGGCTTTGAGGGATGAAATCCTGACTGAAAGAATTAAAACGGGAAGAACTAGTTAAGGATGGTGAGACGAAATGAAAACTTTGGGATAGTTTTTACACTGAAGAGGCCCAATATCGCAAGTGAATCAAGGACAGAACTAGAGAATAAAACAAACCTGCATGGCAAAGGAATTCATGGAAGCCATTAGGAGAAAGAAAGCATTTTAAGTTCTGGCTCAGTGGTAGCACTCTCCCCTCTGATCAAACAATCAGGGGTTCAAGCTCCACTCTAAAGATTTGAGCATCTTATCTAGACTGGCATTTCAGTGCAGTGTTGTCAGATGTGCTGTCCTTCGGATGAGACGTCAAACTGAGGCCCTGTCCAGCCTCTTAGGTGGATGCAAGAGGTTGCATGGCATTATTCATAGAAGAGTAGGAGAGTTCTCTCGTTATGCTGGCCAACATTTATCCCTCAGCCAACACCACAACAATAGATTATCTGGTCATTTATATGATTGCTCCTTGTGGGACCTTGCTGTGTGCACATGAGCTGCTGCGTTTGTTTGTTACAACAGTGACTACTCTTCAAAAAGTACTTCATTGGCTGTGAACGTATGAAATTGACGGACCGGAAAAGACCCACTGGTCCATCTAGTCTATCCCATCTAATTGGGATGCTCAGTGCATCGCAAGGCAGACTCTCCCCACTAAATGGAACACTTTGTGACGTCCTGAGGTCATGAAAGGTGCTATATAGATGCGAGTTCTTAATATTCTGTGGTATTCAGGGGTGGAATAGGATGGAAGAACTGCAGGAATGAGCAGAGGAATGCCAAGAAACTGATGGGAAGGCAAAAAGGGAGCATGAGTGTAATATAGTAGAACATATAAAAGACAATAAAGAAACATAAGGCAATAATCCTCTTGCTTTCAATTTACAATCTGCCTTTTGTTCATTTCAATTAACTTTAACTATTGTATTTCTCCACTCCTCACTTTTTGTTTCCTTGTATTTTTTTTTAAGTAATTCTACTTGGCCTTTTAGATTATTTTGACATTTGCTTTAGGTCCCCATGGATTTGCAAAGTCTTTACTTTTGTTCTTCAGTTACACTTTCCATTTAATCCTTCCCAGATCTTGGAGTTTGATTTTAAATATTTCTTTAACTAATTTCAGCGCAACATTAAGAAGAGAAAACTGGAAGATGGTGAAAGTAATTGCCCAGGTAAGGGAAACTTGCATGTAAATGGATGTTTTGGGTTAATGATTTGTTGCCCTTGCAAATCAGTAAGCTTTCTTTTGAGAAATCAATTGTTGCTACAATATAGAAATTACAGAGCAATTTCTTGGTCATAGTGACGAGGAAATAAAGCACAAAAATGTCTCTGAGGGAGTTCCTCAAACTTCTATTTGCTGTCTCCGCCACCCCGAAAATATAATAACCAGTTCCTACAGAATTCTAAAGGCAATTTTTGATAATATAAGCTTGATCTTAAAATAATTTAATTCAATGATTTTTCAAAATGTTTGTGTCAGCTATTCTATCTAAGTAAAGAGATAATTGTATGCGCGCAAGCGTGTGTGTCAATAGGGTTGTGTATAATGAGAACTTTTTCCCCGTGCAACGTATGTTAATTCTTTAGAGGTTTTAAAATGGTAGCTTATCCATGTAAAGTACGTTGAAGGGGGGTAAAAGTAGGGTATCTAGCCTCAAGTTGACCATAAACCCAAAGTGTAAAAATATTGGCCCGTATTTTCCGATCGGAGGCTTCCTGCGTGCGGAGGCCTCCGATCTGGAAAAAATCTACGGACTTACCTGAGGGCTCCCGAGGTGCGTATACTTCCGCTCCTGGGCGCCTCCAACTCAAAATGCGCAGGGCCCACGTATCCCAGAGGCGCATGCGGTTTGCAAGCGTCCCTGGGATCACGTGGGCCATGGGGAGCCAATAGGAGAAGGGAATCTCCCTTCATACACTTGACAGATAGACCTGTCAAATATATGAATGGAGATCACCCCAAAAACACAGTAAAACATTAAATAATTTTTTTTTTTAAATCACATTTTTAAAATGAGTTGAAATTACAATAAATTAAATATTTTAAACATTTAATTTTTTGGAAAAAATAATTATAATTTTTTACGGGGCTAAAAATAAACTTACCTTTTTTAAAGTATTTTTAAATGATAAATGAGTGGGAAAAAATTGTTTTTTTTACATTTTTCAACTCTTATGCTGGTAAAAGCAGGCCTTACGCCTGCTTTTAACAGGAGTAAGATTTCTAAGAGTTTTCAGCGGGCGGAGGTTCTCCAGAAAGCGGAACTATCCGCCCGCAGAGGCCCTTCTCCAGGGCAGGCGTCCGATCTGTCAAGAGCATTAATGCCGGTTTTCAGCACATGCGCTTGGCATGCCTGAAACCGGCATTTCCGATGTCCCTACGGGTGTGTACACAGCACGTACCCACCCGTAGGGATCGGAATATACGGCCCAATGTGTCTTAGTTTATTTGCTGAGTGTAGGGGTCATCCTAGCTGGATTAATAGAAATTTTATGTGTTTTAACACTATAGGATCCTACATTTCTTTTTGGAGCTTAAACCTCAACATGTTATGGTCACTGCTCCCAAGATGCTCACCCACATTTAGCTCCTTTCTCCCCTTGTCGGCATATCAGCATACTGCTCGAAGAAGGAACCCTGCACACATTTCAGGAATCCTATTCCTTTTCTTCCATTTATTCCCTCCCTGTCTCAATCAATTGGGTGGGTAATTAAAATTTCCGAGAATAATTTTGTTACTCTTATCATCCTGATCTGTCTACAGATTTCTTTCATTTCCCTCCCACAATTAGGGCTATGTAGTACAACACCACTATTTTAACAATCCCTTTTTATCTTTTGTTTATAACGTTATTGACTCTGACTGAACCGTTTTTTAATTGTGTACATCAGTCCCCTCTATAACATGTATTCCTTCCTTCACCAATATTGCCACTCCTCCTTACATATTTTGTCCTTCCTAAAAATATAATAACCTTTGTTTATTTTCCGCTCCCACCTAGCTTACAGCCAAGTTTCTCTTAGTTTTATTAAGTCCATATCTTACTGTGACGTAATTGCTTCTAATTCCCTGTTTATTTGCAACACTTTGGGCATTGCAATACATGTACTTTGTCTTTTTAATGCATATTTAACGCTACTCTTTGTCCACCCTAACAGCCGTCCTTTTATCTTAGTCTTTCCCCTACTTATAACTGATTGATCTGATTTTTCTCCTTTACTTCCTTTTATTCCTTCTACGTACTATCCCTTTTGCTAAATTCTTTTCAATTTGTGATATTAACCTCCTCTATTTCTACCTTGTTTGCTTGCTCTTTCTGATTGCTTTTATTTCTCCTCCCCTCCTTCTTAGTTTAAATTACTTCACTTCCCTATTCATTCATTTTGCCAGTTCTTCTGTTCAAATGTAGCTCATCCTTCCAGAATAACTTCCATCTTCCTCAGAACTGGTGCTCACGCCCCATAACACACAAACCCTCTTCTTAACACCAAGCCTTTGAGTTCCCTATTCTAGGGGAAATAACCTGTAGATTACCACCCTTGAAGCTTCCTGTCGCACAATGATTCTATGTAGCATTTGTTTTAACTTAAGGGCCTCTTTAAGATCACGTGGTTTTCTGACCTTATTTTGGTCGAGTATTTTTACTAACGATGTTGACCTGTGGGACTATATTCATTCTACTGTTGGCAGCATTCTGGTCCACATGATGTTTTTTGTTTGTACTCTTTTCCAGTTGTTTAAACACTTATGGCTTTGTTCTGAGACTGCATTCTGCTTAATATTAAACATCCAGTCGAAGAGATTTCTTTCTCCTTTTCTCCCCCGATGGTGGTGGCAGTTAACGTGCATGGGGTTCCACGAGCGATAGCAGCCCTCCAGTAACTGGCCATTCTCGGTGTGTGAACATATATACTGGGTGACGGCAAGCTAGTCAAACGTGGTGGGCATTGTACTTGTTGTTTTCATTTGATGCCCACACAACCAAGTTTCGCACCTCGACTCAACTGAATTGCAGTCGGGAAAGAAATGACTGGATAATCCCCATTTTAGTCCAAGGATACTTCTGTCATCCCAGCGGTTTCTTAAAAAATCCAGGTTGCAAATAACTTGCGAGTTCCAAAAACAGAATAAATAAATAAATAGCTGCTTGAGTGTACACTAATGAGGTTCAGGAAAATGGTATAGTTTACAAGAACCAGTCTGGCAAAGCAATGAAAATGTGTTTTAAACCGTTTTAAGGTGTGTGAATGTTAAATATTTCCCCTCATTAAAAGAAAATCTTTGGAGAGAAAAGGAAGTCTTCGTGTGAGGCCATGTTTTAATGTCAGTGACATCATTCAGCCTTTCAGGCTGTGAAGCTGCTTTGTACAAACATCTTGACATGTTTGTACAAAGCAGCTTGATAACTTTTTGGAAAGAAAGTTTCCTTTCTATCTCCTAGCATTATTTGGCAAAGTCTGTTTTATAACGACTCTGAGCTGCTGACGTTTTTTGTCTGAATATGTATGGCTTGTTTATACAATCATTTTAGCACAAAGGAATTGAATTCTATGCATTATCCCCCCCTTGTATGGTATATTGCACTTTCCAATTGTGTAATATTGAGATCTCCCTCAGGAAAATGTAAGGAAAAAAAATATGCGCTGAGCCAAACAGGACGATGTTAGGAATAAAAACAGAAAATGCTGGAAATGCTCAGCAGGTCAGGCAGCATCTGTGGAGAGAGAAACAGAGTTAACATTTCAGGTTGATGACCTGTCCTCATCCATTCATTAGGAGGAGTGACCAAAATCTTGGGTCGAAGCGGTGGGTTTTAAGGTCACCATCATAGAGGAGGTCATTTGTGACTGGTTTCAATGCTGTGGCAGGGGTGGAAACCTGGTGTAGAGTTTGAAGCAGAGTTGTGGGAAAGAGTGACACGTTTTCATCTCTGAGACCGGAAGTTGAAGGCAAATCTGATTTATTGGGCGCAAATCTCGCCTTTCAGGCAGTTCCAAGATTCCTATGTGGAAAGGCATTTGGACAAACTACCCAGTTCCTAGTGGGTGCCAGTACAAACTACAGGACTACCCATAATTTCCTGCAAATTCACAATCTCCCTCAATAAAACCGCAAGAGAAGTGAGTTTGGGAGGTGAGTGCGTCTCTGATGGAGTAGCCAGCACTCCTGATAACATACAGCATTTGGACAGAGCTGAGGAAGCCCTGCTTTGGATCTAGTGTTTGGTGCATCTCACGGAGTATTTTCTGGTGGAAGCCAGAAAAATGTTTCATTTCCTAGCAATTACATCCCTTGCCTTGATGAGAACAGCAGAAGCGATGTCAAAAAATAGACTTCTTTTAAAAACAATTAATGGACGCGAGACTGCAGAAAGAAAACTGGGGGGAAACTGAGACATGTGACAGGATATCTGATTGGAGTGTTTCACTGAGAGTTCAAGTACTTTATATTGCATAATAGTACTATTTGACTGCCCATTTGGGATGTAATTTTCTTAGAAATTACATGTTTTCGTTTTTGGCCATCTTGTCTGTCACTACACAATCTTAATTAAATCCCTGCTAGTAAGTTCATCCAAAGTTGCTCACAATTGGGGTTTAGTCATCCGTATTCTGGGATTCCGACAGTACAGATAAAACTAATTGCTGCAACTCTCAAATTGAACGTGCCAGATGCTGGAAACCTTCAGTAAATCTGTCAGGTGACAAGCTGTTCATGTTTCTGGCATCAGAACTATTCGAGTAAAGGTCCAGCACTTAATGGTTTTTTTTCAGCTGCTGTTGGATTTGCTGTGTGTTTGCAGCATCTTCTGTTTTTATTTTTGGGAGTTAAAAAAACTTTTGCTAGAGCTACAACATTGAGGTAATTTAAAAAAAAAATGCATTCAACAAAATGTTTTTTAGATTTTTCTTTTTAAAATAAAAGTGCACACCGCACCCTGATGATTTTCCTCTGCTTGATCTGATGGTCTTGTTAAATTTGCAATTACAGGTACAAAGGTATTTGTTATGCCAAATGGAATGCTGAAGAGCAACCAACAGCTGGTTGAGATGATTGAGAAAATAAAACCAGAAATCAGGACACTTATGGAGAAATGCAATACAGTAAGTGGCATATTTTGCGACTGTAACCTTGAGTGCCGCTTGGGCACTGTGCAGTTAGCAAACAATTTATTTCAACATTTGTTTGTGGTATGGTGCTGCACTTCTGCAGTTGAGTTCAGATAAGATTCATATAACATAAGATTCATATAACATATAAGATTTTGAGGGGGATTGACAGGGTAGATGCTGAGAGGTTGTTTCCACTGGCTGGAGAGTCTAGAACCAAGGGGCATAGTCTCAGGATAAGGGGTCGGCCATTTTAAGACTGAGATGAGGGGGAATTGCTTCACTCAGAGGGTTGTGAATCTCTGGAATTCTCTGCCCCAAAGGGCTGTGGATGCTCAGTTGTTGAGTATATTCAAGGCTGAGATAGACTTTTGGACTCTAGGAATCAAGGGATATGGGGATCGGGCGGGAAAGTGGTATTGAGGTCGAAGATCAACCATGATCTTATTGAATGGCAGAGCAGGCTCGAGGGGCTATATGGCCTACTCCTGCTCTTATTTCTTAAGTTCTTATATTCTTCGATGAAGACGAGCACAGTCCTACTAGGACCAACTTGCCATGGTGGTGAGAAATTCCAGCAGTCAGCCGCGTCCTCTACTGGCCAAACTCTGGAGAAAACATGTTGCAGACATCCAGTAAAAAATACTTTTCCCTACCATTTCCTCAGTGGCCCCTTTAAGGACCGCTGTAGAACTGGAGAAGCTATGCAGAGCTTGCACAGCGTGTGTGCCACCTAGTTTTTCACGTATTTTGTAGAAACTGGCACAGGACGCTTCTTTACATAGGAGCCCATAACGTGGAAGAAGCTGCCATTCTCGCTGC
Organism: Squalus acanthias; assembly: GCA_030390025.1. Taxonomy (NCBI): domain Eukaryota; kingdom Metazoa; phylum Chordata; class Chondrichthyes; order Squaliformes; family Squalidae; genus Squalus; species Squalus acanthias. The sequence goes on along the minus strand of CM059437.1, from coordinate 24,415,784 downwards.
AGCCCTCCAACGTATATCTGGAAACTGACCTCAAGTGATACAAACGCTAAACCGATACAAATCGGTATACGCTAAGTCATAGTCATAACGGCACAGAAGGAGGCCATTCGGCCCATCGAGTCCGCGCCAGCTCTCTGTAGAGCAATCCAGTCAGTCCCATTACCCTGCTCTATCCCCGTACTCAATACATCTATCTGTGAAGCCCAAGATCCCATATGCTTTGCTAACCTCTCTCAATATGTCCTGCCACCTTCAGGGAGCTATGCACATTAACTCCCAAGTCCCTCTGTCTCTGCACACTCTTTAAAACTGTGCCATTAAGTGTATATTGCCTCTCCCTGTTCCTTCTGCCAAAATGCATCACCTCACACTTCTCTGTATTAAATTCCATCTGCCACTTGTCTGCCCATTCTGCTAGCCTTTCTATGTCCTGTTGCAGTCGATTGGCATCATCCTCACTGTTTGCCACCCCCCCCAAGTTTGGTGTCATCAGCAAATTTAGAAATTCTACTCTGTATTACAATAGCCAGGCCATTTATTTATATGTGGCCCCAGCACTGACACTTGGGGAACACCACTGTCTACCATCCTCCAGTCTGAAAAACAGCCATTTACCACAACTCGCTGTTTTCTGTCCTTAAGCCAATTCCTTATCCGAGCTGCCACTGACCCACCTATTCCATGAGCCTCAATTTTGTTAACCAGCCTTCTATGTTATACTTTGTCAAATGCCTTCCTAAAATCCATGTAGACAACATCCATTGCATTCCCTTCATTAATCCTCCCTGTTACTTCATCAAAAAATTCAATTAGATTAGTCAAACACGATCTGCCTTTTACAAATCCGTGTTGGCTCTCCTTAATTAGCTTAAACCTCTCCCAAGTGCCCGTTAATTTTTTCCTTGATTATTGTTTCTAAAACTTTACCCACCACTGATGTTAAACTGACCGGCCTGTAGTTACTAGGATTGTCCTTACACCCTTTCTTGAACAATGGTGTCACATTTACCACTTTCCAATCCTCGGGCACCTCCCCCGCATCTAGGGAAGATTGGAAAATTATAGCAAGCCCTTCCGCTATCTCTTCCCCCAATTCCCTTAGCAACCTGGGATGCAAACCATCTGGACCAGGCGACTTATCTACTCTAAGCATACCCAGCCTTTCTAGTACATCCTGTCCATCAATTTTCACCCCTTCCAATGCTTCTACCTTTTCCACTTCTACTGATATTTTGTCAGCATCCACCTCCTTAGTAAACACAGATACAAAGTACCCATTGAGTATTCTAGCCTTGCCCTGCGCCTATAAGCATATATCACCTTCTCTGTCCCTAGTAGGCCCCACCCCGCCTCTTACTACCCACTTACTGTTTACATGCCGGTAGAAGATTTTTGAGTTCCCTTTTATGTTAACCGCCATTCTACTCTCACATTCTCTCTTTGCCAATCTTATTTTCATCTTCACTTCCCCTCTCAACTTATTGTATTTGGTCTGGTTCTCCCTTGAAGAATTCACCTGACATGCATCATACACCCTCTCTTTTTGTTTCATCATCTTCTCTATCTATCTCGTCATTCAAGGAGCCCTTGCTTTGGTTCCCCTACCTTTCCCTCTTGTTGGAATGTACCTAGCCTGTACTTGGAACATCTCCTCCTTAAAGATCACCCATTGTTCCATTACAGTTTTTCCTGTCAGTCTTTGGTTCCATTTTACTCTGGCTAGATCCTTTCGCATCCCATTGAAATTAGCCCTATTCCAGTTTAGAAGTTCCACTCTAGATTGTTCCTTGCTCCTCTACATTGCTGATGAATGATAAAATTGTTTGTATTGTCCTGCCCCAGGCAATTGGAAGTGAATATTTTCAGAATTGTTTCACCAATAGCTTCTTGCTCTTCATCCGGTATATCATGACCTAACTCCGCCTTGTACATCTCCTAAAACAATATTCACTAGCACAAGATACTTACAAGGTGATTGACACCCAAGGAATTCTACTCCAGTGAGGAGTCAACAACTGCAAGAACAAAGAGGAGAAAAGTAAAAGGGGAACAAGTAAATCGGCCCCACGGTAAATAAAAATGTTGCCAAATGTCCTGTCGGACGCGTAGAACTGTGCTCACTGTACGGATACAGAATGAAAATATAGGATTCGCCACAGATGGAGCGTGGACAATAGAGGTAGGAGTCCAGAGGAAAGGTCCACTCCATATGGATTGAAGTTGAGCAGCCTGAAGTTAAAATGGGTAGGCAATGCCATTGGTCCCCCTCTCCCCCGCACCCCATGAATTGCACATTGCAGGATATGATGCAAAGATGCTCACCGTCGACTATACAGCATGATGTCCAGGAGTACTTAAAATAAATAGGGAAGTCTGAGAAGAATGTTCATCTTGAGACCAGATCTCATGTCCAGTGATCCATGCCTTCGTGTATTACCTGAAGAATGAGAACCATCCCCTCCTGAGGAGCTTTTGGTTGTCTCGGTGTAATCCTACCCCTTTAAACTAAAACAGAGTGAAATGCCAATTAGGAAAAATTATTATAAAGTGTATTTTTTTTTTTAACTATCTGACTCCTCTGGTGAAGAATCTTAATGCACATGCTTGGAGTTGGTGTATAATGTGCATTATATTTGGACTGAGTCACATGCATCTGAATTCTGTATAAACAACTTGAAATGTGTATTTAAGTAGCTTAATGTGTTTGCAATGAAAGCAGCAACATGAAGAACTGTGGTTCTCAAACATTTTTGGTGAGGACCCCTTTCAAATAGATTAATAATCACAGAACTCCCATCTAAATTATAACACTCATAATATGAAAGTGCCGCATGTAAAGAGTATTCTAATAATGCTTTTAGGAAAACAAACATTTACTTACAGATATCAGTGAGATGGGTCTGCCTGCTTCTCACTGTCTATCCTTGGTGTGATGTTTGACAATTTATTTAAAACTGCGCTTGGTGTTCACCTTCCGACTTGTTTAATTTTAAGTACCTTCCTAAAAACTACTGCTCATCTACGAATTCTAATCATGAACCTTTTTTTTTAATACCATTTGAAATTGGAAAAAGCCTCAATTTTAATTCAATGCTAAAGAACTGAAATAAAACGAGTCTGGAAACGGAGCGAACAGACACCAGGAAAGAAACACACAGCCTGAGAGTGGCCTACATAAGAACATAAGAAATAGGAGCAGGAGTAGGCCAATCGGCCCCTCGAGCCTGCTCCGCCATTCAATAAGATCATGGCTGATCTGATCCTAACCGCCTATCTACTATCACAGAACCATCTCCTGCATCTAACAGAATTGCACACACGAAATAGGAGCAGAATCAGGCTACACGGTCCCTGGGCCCGCTCCACTACCCACAGGGCCATGACCGATCCGAACCTAGACTCATGTCCAAATTCCTGCCCGCTCCCCGTAACCCTTAATGCCCTTTACTTCTAGGAAACTGTCTATTTCTGTTTTAAATTTATTTAATGATGTAGCTTCTACAGCTTTTTGTGGCAGCATATTCCATGGACCTACCACCCTCTGAGTGAAGTAGTTCCTCCTCATCTCAGTTTTGAAAGAGCAGCCCCTTATTCTAAGACTATGTCCCCTAGTTCTAGTCTCACCCGTCATCGGGAACATCCTCCCCGCATCCACCCGATCCAACCCCTTCACAATCTTACATGTTTCAATAAGATCGCCTCTCATTCTTCTGAACTCCAATGAGTAGAGTCCCAATCTACCCAACCTCTCCTCATATGACCACCCCCTCATCCCCGGGATTAACCGAGTGAACCTTTTTTGCACTGCCTCGAGAGCAAGGATGTCTTTCCTTAAGTAAGGACACCAAAACTGTATGCAGTATTCCAGGTGCGGTCTCACCAATACCTTGTACAACTGAAGCAATACCTCCCTATTTTTATATTTTATCCCCCTAGCAATGAAAGCCAACATTCCATTTGCCTTCTTAATCACTTGCTGCACCTGCATACTAACCTTTTGAGTTTCGTGCACCAGGACCCCCAGACCCCTTTGCACTTCAGTACTCTCCAGTTTCTTGCCATTAATTTAATAAATTGCTCTAGGATTTTTCCTGCCAAAGTGCATCACCTCACACTTTCCAGTGTTGTATTCCATCTGCCAAATCTCTGCCCACTTACTTAGCCTGTCTATGTCCCCTTGCAGGTTTTTTATGTCCTCCTCACTCACTACTTTCCCTCCCATCTTAGTATCATCTGCAAATTTTGATATGTTACACTTGGTCCCTTCCTCCAAATCGTTAATATAGATTGTAAAGAGTTGGGGACCCAGCACTGACCCCTGTGGAACACCACTAGTTACTGATTGCCAGTCTGAGAATGAACCATTTATCCCAACTCTTTGCTTTCTGTTAGATAGCCAATCCTCTATCCATGCCAGAATATTACCCCCAATCCCGTGATTTTTTACCTTAAGCAATAATCTTTTGTGTGGCACCTTGTCAAATACCTTTTGGAAGTCTAAATACACTACGTCCACTGGTTCCCCTTTATCCACTCTATATGTTACTTCCTCAAAGAACTCCAGCAAATTTGTCAAACATGACTTCCCCTTCGTAAAACCATGCTGACTTTGTCCTATTAAATTATGATTATCCAAATGTCCTGTTACTGTTTCCTTAATAATGGACTCCAAAATTTTACCTACCACAGATGTTAGGCTAACCGGTCTATAGTTACCAGCCTTCTGTCTACTGCCCTTTTTAAATAAGGGTGTTACATTAGCAGTTTTCCAGTCTGCCGGGACCTTAGCGGAATCCAGGGAGTTTTGAAAAATTATTACCAATGCATCTACAATCCCTACCGCCACTTCCTTCAAGACTCTAGGATGTAAGCCATCAGGTCCAGGTGATTTATCTGCCTTGAGTCCCATTATTTTACCGAGTACCACTTCCTTAGTGATTTTGATCGTGTTTAGCTCCTCTCCCCCTATAGCCCCCTGTTTGTCCAGTGTTGGGATATTCTTAGTGTCCTCTACTGTAAAGACTGATACAAAATATTCATTCAGTGTTTTTGCCATCTCCATATTTCCCACCATTAATTTCCCGGTCTCATCCTCTAAGGGACCAACATTTACTTTAGCCACCCTTTTTCTTTTTATATAACTATAAAAACTCTTACTATCTGTTTTTATATTTTTTGCTAATTTACTTTCATAATCTATCTTCCCTTTCTTAATCAATCTTTTTGTTATTTTTTGCTGCCTTTTAAAGTTTTCCCAATCCTCTGTCCTCCCACTAGATTTCGCTACCTTATATGCCCTTGTTTTTAGTCGAATACTATCCTTAATTTCTTTACTTAGCCACGGATGACTGTCCTTTCTTTTACACCCTTCCTTCCCGCACTTACTCTATGTTCCGGAATTAGATTCTAACTGAACAAAGGATCCCGAACTCCCGAAAAAGAAACCAGCATTCAAGCTATCTAAAGACAAAACAGGCCATAATTGAATCAGAACCTTTTATTACTAAATTAATTCATCACCTCCCAATATCTTGATATAGTTATCATTTGTGTACTCTTAAAAATTATTCACGAAACCAAAGGTGGCGGAATTTTCAAAATAGTTGATTCTTCGCTAATTTTTAATGTTTCACTAACTAGAGGGGGATATGTGCGAGCAACAGTGCATTCGAGACAGGGAACTGAAAACATGTGGATTGATCGAAAACAGGACAGTGTATCAGTAAATTAACTCTCAGTCTCCTTTCAGACAGTAACCAGCTCTTTCTCCGATACCATGGGTGGCGATGAAAAGAGCCTTTGGGTTATTGGGTTCATTCTTGGACGCTCTTCGCGCTCCCAGCGTAGGTTTTCTTTAGCAGCAGCGCAGCTTGGATATTAGGCAGCACCCGCCCCGAGCGATGGTCACCCATCCCAGCAGCTTGTTGAGCTCCTCGTCGTTGCGGATGGCCAGCTGCAGGTGTCTGGGGATGATGTGGGTGATCTTGTTGTCGCGGACCCCCCTAGAATGTCTCCGCGGACCCCAGTTTGAGAAACTACTGGTTTAGAATACTAAAAATGAGCAAAATTCATTAATTTGACTGCAGAAAAACTCGCCCCCAGTCCTTTCCACACTTTTGACTATAATAGAAACCAAAGACTGTGATTGTTGGCAAATAGTCAGTAAGCAAAGCCAAGAGAACATTTAATTCCTTCCTTTCCCCTCCCATAAGGGATTATTATGTGGTAGGGGGAAAGAAATAATTACTCCAGATGGGAGAGCTTTGCTTTATTTATATTGTTGCTCTTTCATGCTGTCTAAATTTCCTGTAAATGTGGGTTGTGCAGCTGTGTAATATCCATTCTTTTGAACATGCTTTAGGTTAAAATGTGGGTTCAGCTATTGATACCGAGGATAGAAGATGGCAACAACTTTGGTGTTTCTATTCAGGTAATACCTTTTGTCGTGTGTAGTATTTTAGATTTGCACTCACTTATTTTCTGTGCCCCTCTTTGCTATTTATTTTGCATTTGGGGATGAGTTTTTCTGCTGATGAAGCAGAGTGTTGTCAGCTGGAATTGGAGTGCCTTTCCACATTAGCCACGTGTCAACATCGAGCGCGCTCAGCTCATGCAGTGTGACCAGATACATGGTAAAGTTGCCTGTACTCTGCCATAGCTGCAATCCAATCAGAGCACCACCTACTTTACTCATTCCAATTGTTGACTTGCAGCTAGCTTTGTCCTGTGGAATTGCATATCCGTAAAGGATGCCGTTGAGATTGTCCAAACTCATTTCACACAAGACCTTTGCTGCCGGCAAGGGTGTAGCTTCCTTCCCTTCAATCTAGACTGCATTCAAACCCTGGTCCCAGATCTGAAAAGGCAGCCTGGCCGTGCACTGCACCATGTGGTCGTTTCCTCAGCTTTCCCTGGTTTGTCGTGCTAAGAAAACAAAGAGGTGATGGACAACGTTCCCTATAAGCCGCGCAGCCAGCCCAGGATCGGCTTTTTCAATGTTAAAATTCGCTCATGCGCGAAACAGTCGAGGGGCCGCGCACCCAAAAAATTACAGGGAACCTTGGTGACAGGACTGCTAATCTTACCGCATATTTTGCGAACTGCGTGCGTGTATATTCTGTTATCATAAAGTATATATGCATGTGCGCGTGTGTGGATTACATTTTTAATGGTGCACTTCGATTTCTGCTGTTCATAGCTGATTGTGCCCCCTTGAATTATTACATTACACTTATTTATTCAAGTGCAGAACATTGTAAAAGTTCCAATACAAAGTACTCCCCAGAAACATTAGAAAAACTGTAAAATTTCTTAAATGTTTAAATGTACGAACAGACACACGAACCCACCATGTTACATTCTAACCCAAGCAGACTTATTGGGTGCATATCTGGATCTGTTTCTGACTGACTGCCATTCAGTTTAAGTCGGAACTGGCAGCTTTTCTTGCTCTTCGATGCCAATCTTGGCACTGAAAGTTAAGTTTAATCATGGCCAGGGCACAAGCCCTATGTGGCAAGTCTCACTAAGGCTGCTATGAACTTAAGAATGCCACTTTTCATGTAGGCTATCTTTTAGACATATGTTTTCAGAGGAGGGTTACTTGAGGTTGAAAGCACTCTTCTCTTCACCCTCTCTTCCCACCCCCCTTCCGCCGCCATAGTTATCCATCAACTTCCACACCCATATAGTTGTATTGGAAGTTAAAGGAGCAGTGGGGAGAATAAATGACCAACCCTCCCATAAGAACATAAGCAAAAGTAGGAGTAGGCCATTTGGCCCCTCGAGCCTGCTCCGCCATTCAGTGAGATCATGGCTGATCATCTACTCATCTCCACTTTCCTGTACTATCCCCATATCCCTTGAGTCCCTTAATATCCAAGAATCTATCGATCTCTGTCTTGAATATGCTCAACGACTAAGCCTCCACAGCCCTCTGGGGTAGAGAATTCCAAAGATTCACTACCCTCTGAGTAAAGAAATTTCTCCTCATCTCAGTCCTAAATGGCTGACCCCTTATTCTGGGACTGTGACCCCTGGTTCTAGACTCCCCAGCCAGGGGAAACATCCTCCCAGCATCTACCCTGTCAAGCCCTTTAAGAATTTTGTATGTTTCAATGAGATCACCTCTCATTCTTCTAAACTCTAGAGAATATAGGCCTAGTCTACTCAATCTCTCCTCATAGTACAATCCCCCCAGCCCAGGAATCAGTCTGGTGAACCTTCGTTGCACTCCCTCTATGGCAAGTACATCCTTCCTTAGGTAAGGAGACCAAAACTGTGCACAATACTCCAGGTGTGGTCTCACCAGGGCCCTATATAATTGCAGTAAGACGTCTTTACTCTTGTACTCAAATCCTCTTGTAATAAAGGCCAACATACCATTTGCTTTCTTAATTGCTGCTGTACCTGCATGTTAACTTTCAATCATTTGTGTACAAGGATTCCCTGGTCCCTCTGAACACCAACATTTCCCAATCTTTCTCCATTTAAAAAATACTCTGCCTTTCTATTTTGCCTTATAATTTCACATTTCTCCACATTATATTCCATTTGCCATGTTCTTGCCCACTCACTTAGCTTGTCTATATCCCCTTGAAGCCTCTTTGCCTCCTCCTCACAATTTACATTCCCACCCAACTTTGTATCATCAGCAAACTTGGATATATTACATTTGGTCCCCCCCATCCAAATCATTGATGTAGATTGTGAATAGCTGAGGCCCAAGCACTGATCCTTGCGGTACTCCACTAGTTGCAGCCTGCCAACCCGAAAATGACCTGTTTATTCTTACTCTATGTTTTCTGTCCTTTAACCAATCCTTAATCCATGCTAGTATATTACCCCCAATCCCATGAGCCCTAATTTTGTTTAATAACCTCTTGTGTGGCACCTTATCGAATGCCTTCTGAAAATCCAAATACACCACATCCACTGGTTCCCCCTTATCTATTCTGCTAGTTACAACCGCCAAAAGCTATAACAGATTCGTCAAACATGATTTTCCTTTCATAAATCCGTGTTGACTCTGCCCAATCCTATTATTATTTTCTAAGTGCCCTGTTTCCACGTCCTTAATAATAGATTCTACTACTGATGTCAGACTAACTGGTCTGTAGTTCCCTGTTTTCTCTCTCCCTCCTTTCTTAAATAGTGAGGTTATATTTGCTACCTTCCAATCCACGGGAACCGTTCTAGAATCTATGGAAATTTGGAAAATGACAACCAATGCATCCACTATCTCTCTAGCCACCTCTGATGTAGGCCATCAGGTCCAGGGGATTTATCGGCTTTCAGTCCCATTAATTTCTCCAGTACTGTTTTTTACTAATGCTAATACTAATTTCTTTCAGTTCCTCATTCTTGCTCGACCCCTGGTTCTCTATTATTTCCGGGAAGTTTTTTGCATCTTCTTCCGTGAAGACGGACACAAAGTATTTGTTTAATTTCGCTGCCATTTCCTTATTCCCCATTATAATTTCTCCTGTCTCAGCCTGTAAGGGACCCACATTTACTTTCACTAATCTTTTCCTTTTTACATACCTATAGAAACTTTTACAGTATGTTTTTATGTCTCTCGCTAGTTTACTCTCATTCTATTTTCCCTTTCTTTATCAATTTCTTGGTCCTCCTTTGCTGAATTCTAAAATCCTCCCAATCCTCAGGCTTGCTACTCTTTTTGGCAGCATTATAAGCCTCTCCCTTTGATCTAATACTATCTTTAACTTCTCTTGTTAGCCACGGTTGGACTGCTTTTCCGGTGGGGTTTTTGTGCCTTAAAGGAATGTATATTTGTTGTAAATTATGTATTAATTCTTTAAATGCTAGCCATTGCTTCTCTACCGTCATACTTTTTAATGTAGTTTCCCAATCTGCCTTAGCCAACTCACCCCTCATACCTACATAGTTTGCTTTGTTTAGATTTAAGACCTTAGTTTCGGATTGAACTAAATCACTTTCAAACTCAATATAAAATTCTATCATATTATGGTCACTCTTCCAGTTTGAAATGGAGATTTTCTCGGAGTAAATTAATGGTGACTGTGCTTTTAATACAATATTAGTTAACCTGAACCAAGATTCAAACTTGGCAAAACAAGTTTAAATGCTTTACACAAACTTTGCAGCCATAATGTCATCGCACTTGCTAGAGCTCTTTGTTTTCCCTCCCCCCATACAATTAAAGGAAGAGACTGTTGCAGAACTTCGAACAGTTGAAAGTGAAGCCGCTTCATACTTGGACCAGATCTCCAGGTAAGTACAGATCTTGGTGTGTAAATCATTATCTGGATTTATCCATTACAGGAAACTTTCGTTTATCCGGCATCGACGGGACCGGCGTGGTGCCGGTTTATCGAAAGTACCGGATAACAGAGAGTTATATCTACCGAGGCTATTTTTAACAAAGAGACTCCAAGCAGCACGGGAGAATCTACTCATGCTACTGCAATGTTTCGGACTTGCGACAGCGCCAGGAGGCCAAGTAGTGGTACTTTTGAAAAGTACCCCTACTGACTAAATCGGCGTTCGCGGACTCGGACTCGGACTCGGGATCGGCAACATTGCCGGTTATTTGAGAGGATTTTTCGGAGCACTCGGCGTTCGCGGAGACTCGACTGCGACTCGGCAACATTGCCGGTTATTTGAGAGGAGTTTTCGGAGGATGATTTTTGCCGGTTAAGCGAGAATTCCGGATATTTGAGTGCCGGATAAACGAAAGTTTCCTGTAGTATATTTTAGCTAGAACTTGTCAGAGTACAAACTTCAATAGCTTTGCATGTATTCTGTTTAAAATTTTGATTTTTTTTGATATTTTTAAAAGCTTCAGAGCAGTAAGTGATTATGTTGATGTACCAAGCATAACTAGTATTATCTTTGAGTTTTGTGGGTGTAAATCATACTCCGCTTTCTGGTTCTACAAGCCTACAAAACCTGATTTAAAACAAACCATATATTTGTGTGTTTCCAGATACTACATCACAAGAGCAAAATTGGTGTCCAAAGTAGCTAAGTATCCCCACGTGGTAAGTGGAAATGAAACTATTTTGATGCAAAAGTATATTTGTCATCAAAATTAACAATAGGCGCAGGGAAGTGTTTTGAAGTACATGCATAGCCAGTTAGTTGGTTAGCGAGTTCCTGCAACCAAACCCTACAAAATTACAAATAGTTAATCACATTTTTTTTCGAGACTTATACAAAATCTTTTGATCTCCTAACACAATGGCTATTGAGGGAAATGGATTTATTCTATCCTAACATTGTGATTGAAATGAATAGAGATCTGTTCAGAAAATGGTGAAAGGAGAAAGATCCATTTTACTAATGTATATTTTTTTTTAAATCCACGGTAGTGGCAACGAGAATTCCGTGTAATATACTGTGGCAGAGAGCAAAAAGACGGAAGTTCGTCTGTGTGTGACTTCTTGCAAGTTTCTGATCTCGGCCAGTCTGTCTGGGATCCCTGGAGTGGAAGCTAAATACCACTTAAATTTAACCTTCACTGCCAAGTAGAGATCTACGGTCTGAATTAAGAGTCTGGGAGCGTGGTATGTGTGCCCTAAAAATAAAAGAAAGTCATTTTCAAAATAAAGGCGTTTGAAGGTGCACTGAAGCTTCAGTTGCTTGTGGTCAGAGGCAATTGAATAGTATCTTTAAATTAAAAAATTATAAACAAGTCATTCTATTGGTCACAAATGCTAGATGCAAAGTTATGCATTAGGAAAAGCATTTTGTAAGCTGACAGCACTGATATTCCTTCTTTTAATTAACTCATTATAAAATCCCAATTAGATAGGAGCTAATTTGTGCACTAGCTTTGAAAACTTTTTTTTTGCATCTGCAGCCTGGGTAGAAATCTAGCCCGGACTAATTGAGGGGATATTCCGAGCTGAAGTGGAATGAGTTAGGACAGTCTCCACTTTGTTCCCGCTGATAGAGTCCGCTGCAGTCCCACTCTGGGCAGCCGCGATGTCCTTCAGAAGCTGTTGTTAAATGACATTGTTGGAGCAGACTAAAAGAAACTGTACTTCAAATCTAATCCATGCAGTTCCTGACTTGAGAGTGTTTGATGCTGACATTAAGTGCAAAAGTGATTTTTTTTTTAAAATTCCCAACACTAAACTCTGCCAGGACTACAAAATTCATCAAAAATGTTACCACAGGTATTTTGTCATATTTACATTCCTCCCTAACTAGATGAACAGAGTTCTACATGCCACCATATATATTACTGAACTTAATGTTATGTATTTTCCTTGTGTTGAAGGCTGGTATTTTTTTTTTCCTGTGATGACTGTCTTGAATTTCTTGAACACCACACAGATGGGCAAAGTAGGTTTTTTGTGGCAATTTTTCAGCTCTTTTGTCCCCATCTCTCTCTCTCTCTCTCGAGCATTAACTCCTGCCGGGTCTAGGTTCTTTGCCAGATACCCGACAGCACCTCACCCAAGTCGCCACTCTTCATGCGTGAGCCTAAATAGTGAGTGTTGATGAGCTTTTCACCTATGAGGAGGGGGTACCTTACAGCTGAGCCAAATTCTGTCCTCAATTCTAATCTACAATGCGCACTTTGTGATCAGGAGATCATGGCTGACTTTCCCCTCTATCGCCAAAGAATGCTACGGTCAATTGCAGTGTGACTGTTGCCAACCCTGCTAAAATTGGCTAATTCAAGATTGGTGGGTAGCGTTAGGTGCTGGATACTTGAGGATTGATCGCAGTTTGCAGCATTGCTTTTTTTTTTAAACTGGAGCAATAATTTACCTGTTTCTGTTTTTAGGAAGATTACCGGCGCACAGTGTCTGAAATTGACGAGAAGGAATACATCAGTCTTCGATTAATTGTTTCCGAACTGAGAAATCAATATGTAAGTATAACTTCAGTCCAGATCTACAATAATCCAGTGAAAAATCTTTTCCCGTCACTTTTGCTTTTCAATGTCTCGGGCTGTGCTTTCAAAAATGCTATTTCAGCATGGCAGTAATCTCTTGCTTTTTCACTTCTTCTTTCCCCCACAAAAAAGGGTGATGTTTATCCGAAAAGAAAAATGAGTGCTACTACATAATAGCTTTTTCCTGGGCTTTGATGTGGGCTGGGTGCTTCCCTTTAATAGTGGAGATTGGGAATTTGCCCTGTGGATAATTGCAGGTGCAAATCAGCATTCCAATTCTCCAATATGTTGGGAGGGCCAGTATGTTTTTCCCTTTCTCCCCTTCATATAGAAACCTATTGCTTGTCAACTTGGGTCATGATATTGGTAAAGAACACAGAACTCCTACATTAGGGAGTCTGACTTTATGAGTTTGTCGAATGCATTGCTAAGACAGTTCTGGTCGCCATATTATAAAAAGGATATAGAGGCACTGGAGAGGGTGGAGAGAAGATTTACAAGGATGATACCAGAAATGCGAGGGTATACATATCCAGAAAGGATGAACTGGCTGGGTCTCTTTTCTCTTGAAAAAAGAAGGCTGAGGGATGACCTAATAGAGGTCTTTAAAATTAAGAAAGGTTTTGATAGAGTAGATACAGAGAGAGTGTTTCCACTTGTGGGGAAGAGCATAACTAGAGGCCATCAATATAAGATAGTCACCAAGAAATCCAATAGGGAATTCAGAAGAAACTTCTTTACCCAAAAAGTGGTGAGAATGTGGAACTCGCTACTACAGGGAGTGGTTGAAGCGAAAAGTATAGATACATTTAAGGGGAGGCTAGACAAGCATGTGAGGGAGAAGATAATAGAGAGTTATGCTGATAGATTTAGATGAGGAAAGACGGGAGGAGGCTCGAGTGGAGCATTAACACTGGCATGGACTGGTTGGGCCGAATGGCCTGTTTCTGTGCTGTAAATCCTATGTAAAGACTGCATTCAACAAGCATTGCTAACCCTGCATTCGATATCCCTCCCTCGATTAAGTTAGAAAATTAAATGGATATTTATGATACAACTGTTCTTTTGTTTTTATGACTTGGGTTCACATTTAACCCAGACTGATTGATTGGATGAATATCACTTCTCTGCCGGTTAAAGACTGAAGTGAAATGGACAGTTTCAGTCCAATTCCTAATGGTGATCAATCCACTGCAGTCTGAATGTGAGAAGTCCCAAGGATAACTGGTACGGGAAATCATGAATTCATATTGGCACAGTGCAAGGTGGCTCCCAACAAAAGTTGGGGAAAAGTCATATTGTTGCGGGCAGTATAGAATAAGCCTTGCCTCGCATCTGATCCATGCATGGCAGCAATTGATAGCATTGAAATGCAAAGTGAAAACTACTTTTTTTTTTACCACTGCCTATTGCGTAATGACCAACTGACTAGTGACTCTCCTGGAGGGTAAGAGAGATAAGCAGGTCTCTTTGAGGTTAAGATGGCTTCAAGATCACATGGCCTGGCAGTGGAAATTCAGAATCAAGTTTACCCTCTTAGATTCTGTAATGCGATACCTAAGATCGACAAATTCACAAATCTCCAGCGTGCTGGCGATTGACTAGTCGGTCTGGCTCACCAATCAGTCCTGGTGGGTTAAACCTGTTGGGATTCTTGCCAATTGGTTTCAGATAACCATGCACACCATTGCCCTTGCCAGTAGGATGGTCTTAGCTGGACAGGCAACAGGAAGCTTCCCAGTTCTCTGATGGTGATTTTTAAATGGTTAAACTCCAGCAGTTACCCCACTACACTTCAGAGCCTCTGAGCCACGATGTACCAGCTTGTGCTTAAGCTATCTGGACTTGGATAAATGTGGTGTGCCCCTACAGGGAGAGTGTGCGCTCCAAATTGGGCAAACTATCTGTATAGATTTCTCAGTAGTTTGGTTTGGAGACTTCTACATATGATGATGGTTTTTTCTGTATGTCAAACACCCAACTGACCAAAATAAGCTGTGAAGTATCCTTACAACCGAGCAAGCCCAAACCACAAAGTCTGAGTGCGTTGGTCCTGCTCCCTTAATTCCACCCCCGCCCCATTCCATTCGTTTCAAAATATTGTTTCAGACTTGTTCGTGTCAAAATAATTTGGTTTGGAAATTGTGACTTGTGCATAAAATGAGGGAAGAATTGTGGAAAGCTAATTTCACCTTTTGCTCCTATAATGAGTAAGTTGATGCCTTTTATTGTACTGTCTCACAATGCATGTTGTTGATGCCATCCAGTTTGAGAATAGCCTCACTCAGCTGGGTGGGGATAGACTGAAAGGTCACTTACCACTGAGGTTTTTGGGTCTGATCAAATCTGCTGGTGTCAAATTGCACAGAGCTGGAGTTTGAGCATGGGGGCCACCATTTTGTTTTGTTGCAGAGCTGTGCTTATGAAGTTCCCTTACATCACATTCTGTGATTGATGCAGATTGGGTTTTAGAACTTGTGCATTCATATATTGTTCAGTTTTAAAAAAAAAAAAACTAGATATTAAAAGATTCAAGTACAGTTTTGGTTGATTTATTCTCCAAAACAAGGTGATGTAAAGCAACTTTCTGTGCATAGCTCTGAAGAGGAAATGCAGCGAGAAGTCCTTGTCTCCAAAAATGTGAGCTACTTGCAGTTTCTGGTACCTGCAGCTTTGTTCAGTCGAATGAACAAAAGAGCACTCTAATGGTAAGTCACATTTTTGGGTTATGCAGATTTTTAGGGTGGGGGTGGGGAGGGGGGTTATAAAATTTCCTGGACACTAAGGATCTCTGAATTGCAATGCCATCAATTGTGGGATGCATCTATACAAGTGAATTCCTGAAGCAGATACCAAATGTTTTCTGGGAGGAAAGCCGAACGAACGTTAGCCCAGGCTATTCTTGCTCACCTGAGAAAGCACATAGGCAAAGAAAGGCCTGAGAACACACTATGGGACACAAAAGAAACTTTTAAAAGCATTCTGGCTTTTTTTTTGTTCATGAAGCTGAACCTCTTAGTACAGACGGCTTTCCTTTTTCTGGCAACCAGGGTCAGTAATACGTTGTCATTGGTCAGGTAGATTATGGTCAGATGTCAACTTTGTTCTACTCTGCCCCAATAATATGCCTTAACTTAAAACTCAAAAGACTCATGCTGCATCGGTTGGTGTGAATTGTTCAACTTCTCACACCGGCTGTCCTTTTCCCGTCATGAATGAGACTGCCAAATTGTGATCGCTTTCTGCTCCAAGCATGCTGAGTTGTAACTGTCCAAACTCATGTTAGTAGATGCGTGATAGACTTTTATCCCAGCAGTCTAGGTTCGGTTTGAACCCAGGTTTCATAGATGAAAAGATACCAACTTACTGTCCGCAAGGAAGAATAAAATTGTAAATTTAAAACATCACATTTTTCCCCCCCCACCCAACAGGTAACGTTACATGACATGATCATCAAAAATATTGAGAAAATCAAACGACCCAGGAACAGCAACGCAGATGCACTGTACTAACATGGATGCTTCGTGAAATGGAATTTGACCTTTGTAACCCCAAATAGAAGACCAGGATTGCCTTGGCTTGTTACGTGAGATTGGTCTTGCTGAGATGGAAAGAATTGGGTTGAAAAATGAAGCACAGTTAGTTTCATTTTAGTGAAGTAGCTGAAAAAGGATTTCCATTCATCTTTTATTTTTGTGATGTATAGAGGTTTTTTAATCCTCAGGAATTCTTTCCCATTCTGCTTGACAGAATCTCTTTGTAATGTACAGTATTCGTGATCTTAGCAAGGAATTCTGTTCAGAAGCAGATTTTATTTCAAAACACATTTTTCCATTTCTTTCCCATCCTTCACCCATTTAAAAAAAAAATCTTGTGATTCATGAAAGATGATGTACAAAATATCCTGTAAATTCTAAATGGTTAGTCATGTACAACTTTTACATACAGGAAACCACCCACAAAACACCAGCCACATGTTTGCAGGCTGCAACTTGTAGAAAGGAGCAACAATTGCACCATATTTTACGGTACACATACTGTCTGTTCCCTTTCCCTTCCCTGATCACCTGCGAATGTTTTTTTTTTAAAAGAGAAGTATTTGAAAATGTTCTTTTAAAATAAAAAGTTGTGCTGTACGCTTAGTGTGAGCCTCCATAGTGGGGATAAATGAAGTTACAAATTCTACGTAAATTACGTATTGCTATGATTTTTCTAATTACCCTAAATTAGGATACTGAGCTTTAGTTTCTCCAGCTTAACTTTGTTTTCAGCTTCCTTTTCTTGTGAAGTTGCTTCCCGTTTTTAACTCCATCTCTGCACTTTGCCAAGTGCTGCCCATTCACTTTTTTTTTCTTGCAAGGGTTGAGAATGTTGTGCTCATTAGTCAAGAGCTGGGGGGGTAGGGGGGAAATTGCAAGTCATAAAAGTTTCTAGTGAGCCCAACCTTCAGACCATGACTACTACAAAATTCTAATAACTTAATAAAACATTCCTCCCAGATCATGTGTGTTGGGGTCTGTGTGTCTGATAATGTGTGCAGTAACTTTGTTGCATTTTTGTAATCTGATAATTGCCTTGCGTAACGCACAAGAGTTACAGGAGAATTGCGTTGAGAGCTACAGAACAAAATGTGATGCTTTCATGCAGATTGAGGTAATGGTGTTATCATGCAAGCTAGTCTTCTGGGTTTATAGAATCAAATGGCCATCAATCAGCATTAAATTGAAACCGATTAATTTTTTTAAACGGTACTTTAAAAATACTGCCCTACTCATTAGATTTGTACTTCTAATTTTTCTTCATTTTAATTTGCTTTTCTTCACTTGTCTTTTTTTCTTTCCTCACCATCTTCCTTGCACCAGTGTTTGCTAGACATCTGGGTAACCAAAGCCAACTGAAGTACTAAAGTATGATGGCAATGAAACCCAAGCCTTTTGTTAGTAATTATACGTTTTTCTGAAATAATTGTATCAAAGTCTCCCGCAGATTTTTTTTTAATGCTGCTGACATTACAAGAATTAAACCCACATAATGTGACTTGCATATAATTAGCGGAACATGTTTTGGCCCAAGAAACTGTGGGCCTCTTGCTACTCAAAAAAGCAGCTCGAGTACGATTTACCTCTGCCAGGACTGCACTGACTTTTACCACCATCAGCTGTGGCTCAGTTGGTAGCACCCTTGCCTCTGAGTCACAAGTTTCTGGGTTCAAGTCCCACTTTAGGGACTTGAGCACAAAAATCCAGGCTGACACTTCAGTGCAGTGCTGAGGGAGTGCTGCACTGTCAGAGATGCCGTCTTTCAGATGAGACGTTAAACCGAGGCCCCCCCCCTCTGCTCTCTCAGGTGGACGTAAAAGATCCCATGGCACGATTTCGAAGAGCAGGGGGGTTAGACCCGGTGTCCTGGTCAAAGATTTATCCCTCAATCAACATCACTAAAACAGATTATCTGGTCATTTTTACATTGCTGTTTGTGGGAGCTTGCTGTGCGCAAATTGGCTGCCGCGTTTCCTACAACAGTGACTACACTCAAAAAAGTACTTGATTGGCTGTAAAGTGCTTTGGGACGTCCGGTGGTCGTAAAAGGCGCTATAGAAATGCAAACCTTCCTTTCCTTTCTTTACTGGTACTTATAATCTGTTACAGAATTGTTGACTCCTTCAAAACTTGAGCAGTAGGTTTTGCTGAAGCTGTCTCCTGCAGCTGGTTTTTATTTTCAACAATACAAACATTGTCCTGACTTATCTTGAATGATTTGTACATTGAGGTCTCGTAGGACCCTAGGGGACTGAGTGCTTTTCCAAAGGCTCTTGAATAGATCTTTGCGGTAGAACCTGTTTTGTAGTAACTGTATAAGCAGCAATTCCATATGTATTCTGCAGCTGCAAGTGTCAACCCACTATTCTGTGGGTTCATTGTGGGCTGGAGCTTTACTGTTAATGTTGAATTCCGCCACTCTTATCTGGGTAACGGGGGTCTGGTGTTCTGCGTCACTGCTGAATTCTTCTGCTCCACGGCTCCGTTTGACTGACTTTCAATGCATAAAATTTCAGAAAGAATGTCTGAAATTAATTACTTGGTGCAAGGAGTTTAGTGTAGAGCCAACAGAAATAAAAATAACAAATGTGGACACCCAACTGAGTTAAAAGAAAAGTCTCTCTACGAATGAGTGTGTTTTTTCATTACTCACTCAAGTGAATACAAAGTACAATTTTCAAGATGTCTTAATTCTGCAGCCTGGAATTGTCTCATATCCTTGGATGGTGATTGATTTGGTTTCTGTTTAGTGGAATGAGGGAGCCTTGTTTTCTTCCACCAGATGGTAGGGGGCAAATGCTCTACCATTTATATAAAAAAAAATACATTTTAACAAATAGTTACACTTTCACTGACGGCAAATGTCGTCAGGAGGACCAGGCTGCAGTGGCGCAAACCTTTCAATGATCTCCGTAGACCACGAAACGTTACTGCCAAGCCACACTCAACCTCATCCTGCTGTGCCACTCATCACATCCCCATCACTCTGCCTTCCCTACCCTACTCCTGCACATCCTTACTCACACCAACTTACCTTGCACCTCCACCCATCCCTCGCTATCTACATTATCACTTCCCCATCTCACTAACCACCCCTCACACTCGCCCTCATCCTAGTCCAATCATACCAACTAACAACACACAAGAGTAGGCACTTGGATGTTTTATGCAATGTTCATGTGAGGTTTCTGTTAATGTGCTGTCAAACATTGAAATCTTTATTTTCAACACTTTGCCTTCTTGGACAGATTTGTGTGCACCTTTGGAAGTGTCTTAGTGAATTGCAGTGAATGGTGCGACATAAGGGTAACCCCCCCCCCAGGCAATGGTGATGAGTGTGAAAGGAATGGCTTGGACATTGTAGGATGCTTTATGGTGCTGGTGTGGGATGGTGCCAACCTGGCGCATCATGTGGCAGCCAGGGTGTACAGCGTCAAGAGAAGTAAATCTGGCCATGGTGAGGTCATCGCTGGCCAGCAATGTGGTCGGCTGCTGATGTCCTGTGCAGCATCAGGTTATTGCGGAGAAGGTTGGTGGTGTTGGTGCTGCTGGTGTGCCTGGTGATGTTGGTGTTGGGGCTGATCGTGGTGAGATACTGAGGACCAAGGTGAGACTTTTTTCAATGCTGATGGAATAGATGGCAGCTGAAGATGAGATGTCAGAAGCGATCTGTCAATGGTGAGAGAGGTTTCTCCAAGGAGGTAACACTGGGTAGGGAGTTTGCTCCAAACACTTCAAACCTCCATGAAGCTGAAAAGTGTATTCCATATCCTGAAGGCTCCAGCCTCTAAGATTGGAAATTGAATAGCTGTGAAATGGTAGCTTTTATACCACTTTTGCAGCTATCAATTATTCACAGCAATGCAGAGTCATTGAGAACACTTACCTGACATAATCCCCAAGCGCCGGGAACCTTGTAAAAAAAAAAACATGGAAAAATCATTAGAACCTAGTAAAATGCTGCTTAAATACCCTTTAAGCAGCTTCTTAAGTATCTCAATTGCCTGACCCGCCGCTTAATGCCGGGTCTGCAAACAGGAGGCGGGTTCAGAGCGGACTTCTGCCCCGCTGTCAATCACTGCCATTTTGACAGCGGACCCGCCTTCTGAGCACCGGCAAAATTTAGACCTATAAATGGGCAAACTGCAACTGTATTGGTTGTGAAGAGACAACATGGAGCATATGGGTTTGTTACCACAATTGGTGTTCTTTTGGGGAATAGTCCCAGTCTTATCACTTCGAACATTTAGTAAAGCACAGTGAAAATAAGGTGACCCCTCTCTCTTTCTGCACGCCCCCCCCCCCCCCCCCCCCCCATATACTTAGGTAACTCTTGAGGGATAATTGCCACCAATTAAGTTTACGGTACTTTCTTTTGATACTTCTGTTAATATTGGTTTGTTTGAGAGGAGAGAAAGGTAGAGGCAGTTTGCATTCTGCCGACCTTGTTTAGTGGCGCATTCCATTGTAACGAGCATTGAGGATTTTATTGTGGCGATATAGTCCTGTGACTGTGCTTGACCTTTTAGTCTCCCGAATTCTTAAAAATCCTGCATATTACTAAGTGTACCCCAGTAAAATGTTTTAATGTGCATTTTTTCTTCACAAAGTACAATGGAAAATATTTTTCAGTAGGACAGAAACTTAATGGAAGGAACAGTTTGCAATCACTTCTTATTTGTGTGGAGATATTCAAAACACAGACAGAACTAAGTAGGTCCGGACCAGTCTGCAAAGACTGAAAAGGAAATATTTACTTTTTAACACTGAACTATGTAAACTAAGGGGCTAAAAGCCAAAATATTGAGTCGTTGTGTTTGAATCCCAGCCTTAACCCATCTCCGCTCAGTCATCTGAGAGGTGGGGGTTGAAGAATAGAAACCTGGCAGCAAAAGGGTTGTTATTTATTCCCATGTGCTTCTGGTGGGTTGACATCAGCACCGTGATTGAATTGCTGATTGTGTTCCCTACCATGGAGGATAGCCTTTGCTTGAAATGGATGGTGTGTTAACTTGAGGGTTAGAGGAGAATTGGACTCTCCCATCCCCCTGCCAATAGACATTGGGGGGGGGGGGGGGGGGGGGATTTCCTCTGAGAATTCTTAACATTTTCTCCTTTTTGAAATGATCTGCAAATTAGTAAATGTAATTGTAAGCCTAAACCTCTCCGCCTCTCTTACTTCCTTTAAGACGCTCCTTAAAACCGACCTCTTTGACCAAGCTTTTGGTCACCTGCCCTAATTTCTCCTTATGTGGCTCGGTATCAAACTTTTTGTCTTATAATACTCCTGTGAAGCGCCTTGGGACGTTTTACTACGTTAAAGGAGCTATATAAATGCAAGTTGTTGTTGAGTTCAGAATTAATGCACTTTGAAATATCAAGCTGGAATGTGAGTATGGGTTGTCCATTCCATGCAGTCGTGAACTTGTTTGGGTGGGGTTTGACTATTATATTGGAACAGTTTGTACAAACAATGCATTGCCGGGCCCATCGGAAGTCCTTGGCAATAGTCAAAATCTTCTGATTCAAAGCTTCACTCTAACTCTGCAACTTCAACCTGCCTTCTATCCTAGCCACTGTCTGTTGGTGCGTTCACTCTGGCCTCCTTTGTATTTGCACTTCCTCTGCTGCAGCCTCTGTAGCACAGTCTTGAGCTGTCTCGCCCCTACTTTATAGAACTCCCTCCCTAACCACCCCACCCCCCGCCTTGCTGCCTCTCTCCCCACCTTTTGGTTAATTATCATAACTCTTGCTTTCTTTGTGAAGAGCCTTGGGACATTTTCTGCAATAAAGGTGCTATATAAATGCGAGTTGCTACCCAACACAGCAGCAACAACCATCAAAAGCCAATATCAGTGTCAACTAATTATCGTAACTATGCATGTGGCAACAAGCTGCAAATATAATTGAAACCCAGCAGTGGAGCAGCCACGCAGCAGAAAGTCAAATGGGCATTTGCAGAGCAGTAAACTCGAGGGTAGATTTACCTCTTCATGCCGCCCTGTAAGAACTTAGCATGGCTGAAGCCCTTATCGCAAAATTTTAATAGAAAATCATGGGCAACTTGTGCTTAATTCTCCAAGAAAGGCTTCCATCCCACCAAGCTCGTCAGGTACTGCCTCCGAGCATCTTTCTTTCCCTGGGTATTCTGATCAATTTCCAAAGCCTGGTTGACCACTGCAGAAGTTTTGTAATGTCAGATGACCACAGGCAACAAATAAATTAAGAAAAGAAAGAATTTGCACTTTGTAACATCCTCAGGATGTCCCAACGCATTTCACTAACCACTGGGTTAGTTTTGAAGTGCAGTAGTTACTGTTCTGCAGATAAACATGACAGCCAATTTGTGAGTAGCAAGGTGTCACAAACAGTAAATGACATGAATGATATTTGCTCCGTTTTTGGTTGAGGGAAGAATGTTGGTATTGGCTAGATCAGCTTTCTCCATTTCAAGTATTGAAGGGGATTTTTTTTTTCTACAACAGACAGCTAGGCTGTAAGATAGCATTTTGACAATGCCTTTGAGTGTCAGATAATATGTTCGTGTCCTGCAGTGGGGCTTAAACCAATAAACTACTGCCACAGTGGGAAGAGTGCTACCAGCTGCGCCAAGCTAACACTGAATTACAAATCCCGTAGCAGACACTCTCCAAGCACCTGTTATCAGAACTCCAAATGCAAGAAGCTCTATAAGACAAGTCAAGCACATTCAACAGACTTTCACTCACACAAAACATGAATGCAATAAATATATAAAGTGCTGAAAATACATTGCAGATGTGTCTGATATCTACAAGAGAAAAAGAGGTTAGTAATTTGAAACGTTAACTCTGTTTCTCTCTTCACAGATGCTGCCTGACCTGCTGAGTATCTCCAGCATTTTCTGTTTTTATTTCAGATTTCCAGCATCTGCAGTATTTTCTTTTGGTATTAGTAATTTTGGTGCAGGTTTCCAGTTTTCTGAAATCTGCAATGAATACAGCTTCAAGTCTGCATTATTCCAATAACATTTTTATGAGAAACCTCCAGATTTAGATGAACAGCAGCTCAGGACTTCTTCCAAAAAAAAATATGATCTTGCATTATTGAGTTTCAGTGAGCTGCTAAATGATTTCACATCTGTTGAACACATTCTACTTCGGTAACCCGCACAAATCTGTACATCAATAACCCTCCTACACTCATTGCTGACTTTCACGTAAAGATGGTGAGAGATGCTAGAGGGCTGTTGGAATCCATAGTTTCATACACACACCAGAGAAAAAAAAAATGAGAGAAAAATATTCTCCTCTTGATGCATTTTGGAATATTGAACCAGAAAGCCATGTCAACTCGAAAGGTGGTTAAATCAAATCATTTGCAAAGAGATTGGGCCTGAATATGCGGTCGGAGGCTTCCCCCGGGCGAATGCCTCCGAACCGCAAGAAAAGTACAAACCCCCCCTGATGGTCCCGGAGGTTCGTAGACTCACGCTCCTGGGCCTCTACACGTACGCCTGCGTAGAGGCCCACGTATCCCAGGGGTGCATGCGGTTCGCAAGCGCCCCTGGGATCACGTGGGCCAGGCCAACCAATCAAAAAGGAGGATCCCCATTATGCTTATGGGGATTCCATTTATGTACGGAATCTCCATAGCATGAATAGGAGTCCCCTAAAAAACACAATTACACCCCAGTTAAATAAAAATAAATCATTACATGTTCAAAATGAATTAAAATACTATTAAATTAAACATTTAAAACAAATTTGATTTTTTGAAAAATAAATTTAAATGTTTTAAAGGGGCTAAAAAATAACCTATAACTAATTTTAACGTTTTTTTTATGTTTAAATAATTTAAAAAATTATTTTAATACTTATTTAAACGCTTAGGCTGCGGTGGGAGGCTTGGTTTGCGCTGCCCCACGCCTCAATGATGAGGTCCGAAGCCGAAGCTCTCCAGATATTGGGCCTTGAGCCTCATTTCTATGGTGCTGGCAAAGTCTAGAGACATACAGGGTAGGATAAAGAAAAAACGGGAGACGTATGACAGATACCGAGGGCTAAATACTCCAGAATCTTTAAAGGAGTGCAGGGGTGCAATTAAAAAGGAAATTAGGAAAGCAAAGAGAGCATGAAAAATTCTTGGCAAGTAAAATCAAGGAAAACCCAAAGATGTTTTATAAATATATCAAGAGTAAGAGGATAACTAAAGAAAGGGTAGGGCCTATTAGAGATCATGAGGGTAATCTGTGTGGAGGCGGGAGATGTCGGTAGGGTTCATAATGAATACTTTGCGTCTGTTTTCACAAAGGAGAGGGGCAAAGCAGACATTGCTATCAGGAGGGGGGAGTGTGAAATATTCGATGAAATAAACATAGTGAGAGAGGAAGTATTAAGGGGTTTAGCAGCTTTAAAAGTGGATAAATCCCCAGGCCCGGATGAAATGTATCCCAGGCTGTTAAGTGAAGCAAAAGAGGAAATTGCAGAGGCCCTGACCATCATTTTTCAATCCTCTCTGGCTTCAGGTGTGGTGCTGGAGGACTGCTAATGTGGTACCCTTGTTTAAAAAGGGAGAAAAGGATAGACCGAGTAATTACAGGCCAGTCAGCCTAACCTCGGTGGTGGGAAAATTATTGGAAAGAATTCTGAAGGACAGGATAAATCTTCATTTAGAAAGACACGGATTAATCAAGGATAGTCAGCACCGATTTGTTAAGGGAAGGTTGTGTCTGACAAACATGATTGAATTTTTTGAGGAGGTAATGAGGGTAGTGCATTTGATGTAGTGTATATGGACTTTAGCAAGGCTTTTAATAAGGTTCCACATGGCAGACTGGTCACGAAGTTAAAAGCCCATGGGATCCAGGGCAAAGTGTCAAACTGGCTTGGAGACGGGAAGCAGAGGGTAATGGTTGATGGGTGTTTTTGTGACTGGAAGGCTGTTTCCAGTGGGGTTCCGCAGGGCTCAGTACTAGGTCCCTTGCTTTTTGTGGTATATATCAACGATCTAGACTTGAATATAGGGGGTATGATTAAGAAGTTTGCAGATGATACTAAAATTGGCTGTGTGGTTGATACTGAAGAAGGAAGCTGTAGATTGCAGGAAGATATCAATAAATTGGTCAGGTGGGCAGAACAGTGGCAAATGGAATTCAATCTGGAGAAGTGTGAGGTAATGCATTTGGGGAGGGCTAACAAGGAAAGGGAATACACATTAAATGGTAGGACACAGTAGTGTAGAGGAACAAAAGGACCTTGGAGTGCATGTCCACAGATCCCTGAAGGTAGCAGGCCAGGTAGATAAGGTGGTTAAGAAGGCCTTTATTAGCCGTGGCATAGAATACAAAAGCAGGGGGGTTATGCTTCAACTGTATAAAACACTAGTTAGGCCTCAGCTAGAGTACTGCATGCAGTTCTGGTCACCACATTACAGGAAAGATGTGATTGCACTAGAGAGGGTACAGAGAAGATTTACAAGGATGTTGCCGGGAGTAGAGAATCTTAGCTATGAGGAAAGACTGGATAGGCTGGGTCTGTTTTCCTTGGAACAGAGGAGGCTGAGGGGAGACCTTATTGAGGTGTATAAAATTATGAGGGGCATAGATAAAGTGGATAGAAAGGACCTATTTCCCTTAGCAGAGGGGTCAAAAACCAGGGGGCACAGATTTAAAGTAATTGGTGGAAGGTTTAGAGGGTATTTGAGGGGAAATTTCTTCACCCAGAGGGTTATGGGCGTCTGGAACTCACTGCCTGAAAGGGTGGTAGAGGCAGGAACCCTAACTACATTTAAAAAGTACTTGGGATGCTGCAACCTGCAGGGCTACGGACCAAGAGCTGAGAAGTGGGATTAGGCTGGATAGATCTTTGTTGGCCGGCGTGGACACGATGGGCCGAAATGGCCTCCTTCCGTGCTGTAACTTTCTATGATTATAAATTGTGAAGAGCCCGCTGATGGAGAGGAGTCCAAGTTTGGGCCACTGCAAGTGTAGGTGTTTTCAGGGATCGGGGATCGGGGTGGGGGGCCTGGGTCGGGGTGAGGGGTGAGGGGCCTGGGTCGGGGATCGGGATGGGGGGCCTGGGTCGGGGATTGGGATGGGGGGCCTGGGTCAGGGATTGGGATGGGGGGCCTGGGTCGATGGTTGGGGATTGCAGGGGCATATCCAGGGCAAAAGTGTTATCGGGGCTGGGGATTGCAGGGGTTGAGTCAGGAGCAGAGTGGTGTTCGGGACTGGGGATCGCTGGGGTCAAGTTAGGCGCAGATGGGAGACCGGGGCTGGGGATCGATGTCTGAGATTGCGGGTATCCAGAGCAGAGGGGCGATTAGGTGCTGTGGAGCAGAGGCCAGGTCGGGAGCGGTGATCGGATCCTTTCAGGTGGAGTCAGGAAGAGCACTCTTGTTCCTCTGGCTCCACATTCAGGTAAGTTACCTCCTTTGTTGCAGGCGATCCCTAGGGCTGGTTTCCCTGAGTGCAGCCTGCACTGGTTCTGGCTGCCTCAGGGCAAACCAGTCTTACAGAAAGGTCTGACGAAAGGTCATCGACCTGAAACGTTAACTCTCTTTCTCTCTCCACGGATGTTGTCTGGCCTGCTGAGTTTTTCCAGCGTTTTCTGTTCTTACAGAAAGGGGCCTCAAACGGGTGCTAGGCCCATTATTTGCATATAAAAAGCACATAACGCCTATTTCAGGCATAGGTAAAGGACACCTCTTGTTTGTCTTTAGCCAATAGGGCAGGTGGTGTATTTCCATATCCATCATATTGGGGCCTCAGTAGTCCAAGTAGTCAGCCACTATAACCTTAAAATGGCTTTGACAGTTAACATCTGGCATCTCACATCTATAAATAATGGAATTAACAAAGAGAACTCTGCTAAACTTGGCAAGCAAACTGTCAAGTAGTGCCAGAACATATTGAGGCCCAAGGGAGGGATGTGTTTTGGCATCTCTTTGCCCCCTTTCTTTAAAAAATACTTTTTATTTCCAAATGTTTCAACATTATTTCCATGCCATTAATGTTTGTTTACAATTTTTCCACAGTTAACAATCTGCTCTCCAAACTTATATTAACCAGCTCCTCCATGGAGAAATCGATCAATTCCCTTTCATCTACACACTGATCTTCTATGTTTTAAAAATGTAGAAGAGTTAAATTACTTACAATTAATGAATAGATAGGAGTATTGATATTAATACAATTAATGCTTATTTGTTATATTAAAACAACAACAACAACTTGTATTTAGCACCTTTATTATAGTAAAACGTCCCAAGGCACTTCACAGGAGTTTTGCCAAACAAAATTTGACACCAAGCCACATAAGGAGATATTAGGGCAGACTTGGTCAAAGAGATAGGTTTTAAGGAACATCTTAAAGGAGGAAAGAGGTAGAGAGGGGGAGAGGTTTAGGGGGGTAATTCCAGAGCTCAGGGCTTTCGCAGCTGAAGGCCACAGCCGCCAATGGTGGAGCAATTAAAATCAGGGATGAGCAAGAGGCCAGAATTGGAGGGTTGTAGGGCTGGAGGAGGTTACAGAGATAGGGAGGGGGTGAGGCCATGGAGGGATTTAAGAACAAGAATGAGAATTTTGAAATTGAGGTATTGCTTAACCGGGAGCCATTGTAGGTCAGCAAGCACAGGGGTGATGGGTGAACGGGACTTGGTGCGAGTTAGGACACGGGCAGGAGAGTTTTGGATGACCTCAATTTTATGGAGGGCAAAAGATGGGAGGCCAGCCAGGAGTGCGTTGGAATAGTCAAGTCTAGAGGTAACAAAGGCATGGATGAGGGTTTCAGCGGCAGATGAGCTGAGGCAGGGGCAGAGTCGGGCAATGTTACGGAGGTGGAAGTAGGCGGTCTTAGTGATGGCGCGGATATGTGGTTGGAAGCTCATCTCAGGATCAAATATGACACCAAGGTTGCGAACAGTGTGGTTCAGCCTCAGACAGCTGCCAGGGAGAGGGATGGAGTCGATGGCTAGGGAACAGAGTTTGTGGCGGGGAATGAAGACAATGACTTTGCTCTTCCCAATATGTAGTTGGAGGAAATTTTTGCTCATCCAGTACTGGATGTCGGACAAGCAGTCTGACAATTTAGAGACAGTGGAGGGGTCAAGAGAGATGGTGGTGAGGTCGAGCTGGGTGTTGTCCGCGTACGTGTGGAAACTAATGCTGTGTTTTCGGATGATGTCGCCTAGGGACAGCATGTAGATGAGAAATAGGAGGGGGCCTAGGATAGATCCTTGGGGGACTCCAGAGGTATTGGTGTGGGAGTGCGAAGAGAAGCCATTGCAGGTGATTCTCTGGCTACCACTGGCTAGATAAGAATGGAACCAGGTGAGTGCAGTCCCACCCAGCTGGATGACGGAGGAGAGGCGTTGGTGTTCATGTTTAAACATGAATATACAGCAAGAACAAATGGTTCAAGTTGTAACTCACATTGTTCTTGCTCAGCAGCAAAATGTCATACCATCTGCCAATTCATAGTTATGAGGACAGCAAAGGGGGAGTGTAAACCAGTGAGATTTTGTTAAGGTGGCCAGTGTGTTGTGCCACTGTATATTTTGCAATTATGGGAAATTGCTGAGTCCTTGTGCTAGTGAGACCATTGCTATTATCAAGTGCGTGGAGGTGTTCGTTTGTTAAAGCTTCAGTGTCTGTGTGCGTGTGTCCGATAATAACCTGATGTCCTTATGCATGCCAGTTTCAGTTGTGCAGAAAGGCAAGGTGTACACAGCTAGTCTTTGTACGCAAGGTAAGGCAAGGGAATTATATTTCTGAGTGATAGCCAGATGGTGTTGTGGTTCTGGTTGGAGCAAGGCTAATTAGGTATAAATCTAGGTAGCGAAGCCGAGGTAAACCATATCGTAGGAATTATCACAGTCCACTTGGGTTGTCACTTCCTCAAAGAAGTCGAGGAGTATAGTTAGGCAGGATTTTCCCCTTCTGAATCCAGGCTGATTGGTGTTAACTTGTTTAATGTTATACAGATTAATGCTTACTCCTGATAATCAATTCCATTATTTTACATGGAATGGATCTGTAGTTCCATGTGCATATTTTGTTACCTTTTTTTGAATATGACACATTAACCTGTTTCCAGTCTACTGCTATCTTCCCAGTGCCCATTATCTCCCTCATAATGATGGATAGTGCCTAACAAATTTCATTTCTGGTCTCTCTTACCACACTGGAATAAATAGCATATATCTCGAGGGATTTATTTGTTCTGAGTCCAATTTAGCTTGTCTAGAACTTCCATCTCATATATGGTGAAGTCATTGAATATACTTGCGATGTCTTTGTTTGGAGAGAGCATGTTGCTCATGTCTTCCCTTGTCAATACTTGTAGTCATTAGGAATATTTATTATTTTGTGTTCATCCTCAGTTTCAAGTCATTTGCACCATTTATGGTTTTCACCTCTTCTTTGGCTGTCCTCTTACTGTTGTGGTACTGATTTTTTTAATTGTTATGCTTAGCCTCAGCTGCTTTAACCTTTTCCAGGTTTCTCTTTGCCCCTCTGCAGACTCTTTTAAGAAGTTTCTGCATTTTCTTATCATCATAATTTGTACAGGCTATTTACCATCTTTATCTCACTTCGAATTTGTTGTTCCATTTAGGATCATGTTTACTTAGTCAGAGCTTGTTGGTTTTGAGAATGCATTTATCCTGCATGTTCAGCATTATACTTTTAAAGGTGTTCCACTTGTCTTCTGCTTAAATGTTGTTGAATAACCTCCCCCAATTTATTAGTTTCCATTGTTTTCTTATTTCATTGAATTTAGTTCTTTTAATGTTATTTGCCTAAGCTTCTGACTCCCAGAACATGTTAAACTTTATTATTCTGTCAACACTGTCCCCCCGTGTTGTTATGACTTATATTTATTGTGCATTTTCTGGGTCATTAATGAATACCAAATTAAAATGAGCATTTCCTTTTGTGTCTTCCTTGACACACTGGATCATCCATTACATCTACCAACTCCGACTCTAAACCACTTGAGCTTTCCTCATTTATTAGATTTATAAAATATCGGCTGTGGCTCACTGGTAGCACTCTCACCTCTAGGTCAGAAGGTTTGTGTGGTTCAAGTCCCACCCCAGAGACCTGCACATATTCTAGGCTGACGCGCCAGTGTAGTACTGAGGGAGTGCTGCACTGTCAGAGTATGCCATCCTTCGAATGAGATGTGAAAGTGAGGCCCCATCTGCCCTCTCATGTGAATGTAAAAGATCCCATGGCACTATTTTGAAGAAGGTGGTGGGGGAGGGGGGGGTGGTCCTGGCCATATTTATCCTTCAACCAACATCACTGAAACAGATTATTTGCTGATTATCTCATTGCTGTTTGTGGGAGCTTGCTGTGCGCAAATTGGCTGCCAGGTTTCCGACATCACAACAGTGACTACGCTTCAAGTTGGCTGTGAAACGTTTTGGGGCGTCCAGAGGTCATGAAAGGTATTGTATACATGCAAGTCTTTCTTCTTTCTTTGACTTTAAAGTAACTTCACTCTTTTCATATACGCTTCTTATCACTGCATAGAGCAAATGGTTCTCCTTCTCATGCGTCCGGATGGATGCACATGCATGGCTTCAGTAAAGTCAGCACCGCAGGTCCAGCACGCAACATGTCTGCTGATGTCACACCTGGGATGTCTGTACATCATTGCACCTGATTATTGCTTTTAAAAAATTGGTACAATTAGAGGAAGGGGGGGTCCTCAAATTTTGGGGAAAATATTTACCGATTCACAACCCAAACAAATTTCAGAGTAGAAATCCATAAAACTGATTTGAATGATCCTAATGTCCTTTCCTATCTAAAACAAACCAAAATATCCTGTTCATTGATGGGAATAATGCAAAGTTTGATTGAAGTTTACTGGGAAAGGGTGGGAAAGGGTTATTCGGTAGTTTTGGTATCTTGACTGAAAATCAAACTGAGGAGAGGCGTTAACAGTGAAGATCTCAATAGTATTCCGAGGACAACTAGAGAAATAGGCGTTCCAAGTTGTGATGTAAAACATCTGCGTTTTAGTTACTCAAAGCTAAAACAAAAAGTTAAATGCAAGACGGCCGTTTCACACTTTTCCAGTTCTTCGGTTCATCATGAATTTGAAGGTTTTATTCGTTCTCTTGGCGGTGGCGTTGGCAGCGATTATCGCCCTGAACTGGATACTGCTGGTGGGGATGTCGAAATCGGCAGCCTGCGAGAACCCCGAGGTATTTGAGGAGATGGACAATTTATATGGGAAGAGCAGACTGAGCGAGGTCTTTGCAGATCTCGGATCTGAGGAACTGCTGAAAATTGTGGAGTACCTGAAGCAGAAACTTGGGGTGAACCTCGTGAATTGCAGCAAAGCACTTCCATCCGATAATTTCATTTACCTGATCGAATTGCAAGTCCCCGATAAAAGGGACGTCTTGATGTTTTTAGACCAGGGTGCAGATCAGCCAGTGAAGGAAGCCAGAGCTGTGGTGATATTTGGGGCTCAAACTGACCCCAATATAACCGAATACATCGTGGGACCTCTTTCTAATCCAACCTACCATAAGAACGTTACTTCTCACAAATACCAGAACCTCAACTTTAACTCCAGACCAGTGACAATCTCTGAATATAAAAAGATCGCTTCAAGAATGGGATTGGAGAAAGCTTCCAGACTTCTTAGGGAAAGTTTTGGCTCCGATTGGGAAAACTTGACTCCCCTGGACTCATCGCCTCGCGGCTTCAAACCGGGCGACAGAGAAACCTGGTTCCCCTTTGTTAGAAACATCAGTGGTTTATTTCTGCATCCTTTGGGGTTTGAAGTGCTGCTAGATCACAGCAGCACGAATGTCTCAGAGTGGAGCGTGAAGAAAGTCCTTTACAATGGCCAGTACTTTGACAGTATTGATGAGCTGGTAGATCAGTATGATAGGGGGGCTGTGAAGAAGATAACATTGCATCGAAATGAATCTGATCCCAACTATGCATCGCTGAAACCTCGCCAGAAGTTTAAAACCATCGCCCCTTTGCAGTATCACCCACAAGGCCAACGATACCGTGTTCGCGACAATCATGTTCAGTGCGCTGGGTGGAATTTTGCATTTCGATTTAGTACTGTAACTGGTTTACAGTTGTTTGATATCAGGTTCCAGAAGGAAAGGGTCGCCTATGAATTAAGTATACAGGAGGTCAATTCTGTTTATGGAGGGGATACACCAGCTTTACTGAGGACGAAGTTTTTGGACAGCCATTATGGAATTGGGAAATGTTCGAATGAGCTTGTGAGAGGCGTGGACTGTCCCTATACTGCAACATACATCGACACCTTTCACTTACTAGACAGTGAAGAGCCAGAGCGGAAAAGACGTTCCATTTGTGTTTTTGAACAAAATCGGGAAACCCCCCTGAGACGTCACTATTCCGACTGGTATACTCGCCCCTCTTATGGAGGATTAGCCGACAACGTGCTGGTCATAAGATCAATATCAAGCATGGGCAACTATGATTATGTTTTTGATTTCATATTCCACAACAATGGGGTGATTGAGACCATGGTGCACCCGACAGGGTATCCACTAACTTCGCTGTTTTCAGAGGAAGCACTGAAATATGGAGCAAAGCTTGAAGAGAACGTTTTAGGGAATATTCACACTCATCTTTTGCACTTCAAGGCTGACTTGGATGTCGCGGGTAGGTCCCAAACGTTCGTAACTGTTTTTGTTAACTTTGCCTCCATATCAAGAAGTTATATCCATTGATATGATTATGCCTTTTTAGTAATGTTTCCCGAACTTATTTCGTTAGTGAATGTTTAGTCTTAGAGCACTTAAGCCATTGTTATTGAAGATACATGGGGGGGAAAAATTAGGTCGCGCCCCATTTGGGGCGCAAATATCGTCTGGACGCAAATATTAGCACCTGGCGCTAATTATCGGCACTGACTGGAAACTTCACTTTTACCGCCCCGGGAGGTGAGTGGAGCGCTAAATCAGGCGCTGCACACCTGTCTTAAGGCGCAAAGGCCAAGGAGTGAGGCGCTAACTCAGAGCGCTGGCGAAGCTCATGTAATGTCAGTCAGCAATGGAACACACACACAATGGCACGGGCCAGTTCTTAAAGGGGATGGTTAATCTTGCTTTCCATCCACATCCTGGTCATTGCAGCCTTGAATCTCGGCCTGGAGAGACTTGCACATCAAATGTGCTGGAAAGAACAATGGAGAGTACCAGGCAAAGAGCTCAGAGTGCAGCTCCCACAGTCTCTGCTAAATCGATACAAGGAATGGCAAATCAAAATGAACCTGCAAAGTGCTGCTCAGTACCCAAAACTCCTTCACACAACGTCGAATCTCTCCAGAAGTCTCTCCCTCTCTCTCTCAGAATGCGTAGTTCAAAAATGCCACCAACAATAAAAGACAGGAAGAGGCCCCTTTAAATAGCGCCCCCCCCCCCCAGCCCCACAGCGATTGATAGCATTCCAGTCTTCTGGTCGTTGGATGCGCCAGGCGGTAAGGCAGGGGGCGCCACTCAATTTCCGCTCCGGGGCGCCACAAGGGCGTTGCACC
This sequence comes from Squalus acanthias, assembly GCA_030390025.1. Classification (NCBI taxonomy): domain Eukaryota; kingdom Metazoa; phylum Chordata; class Chondrichthyes; order Squaliformes; family Squalidae; genus Squalus; species Squalus acanthias. Next base: position 24,381,825 of record CM059437.1, on the reverse strand, counting down.
ATGGAATGACGTCACAATCTGCGCGCGCAGGTGGTCGCAGCGGTAAAGTTTAGCGCCGCCGCACAATCTCTAGTTAAGTTTCCGAGCGGCGCAAACATCGCTGCGCCCGGGCGTTAGCGGCTTTGCGCCCCATTAGCGCCCTCTTAAGGCGCTAACGGGAGGCGCAACCAACTGAATTTTTACCCCATGGTTTCCCTAAAAGGGCAATACATATCTTTCTAACTGATGGAAAGTCTTGCAGCTGTGGCGAGGAAAAAGGCTATTGCATGGGGACCTTTCTGGCATGTCCCTAGGCAGCCAAGAATACTGAATGGCTGAAATTACTTAGTCGATAAAAAAAAATCAATATCTATCAAGTCACTTTCTTTCCATTCATTAAAGAACAGTCAATGGCCAACTGGCAACCTGGCAGCCATCACAATAGCAACCAATCAATTCATTGAAATATTTTTTGCAAATACCCATGAGCAGACATGTTGTTAGCCCACCCACTCTGCTATACTTCCTAAGAACAGCGGTTTTATTAAACATCAAATGTTAAACATTTCTGAAAGAAATCACTAAATGTAGACATCAAATTATTCATTTCATGTGAGAAATACCTGCAATAGTCTCCAAAATTGAGGCCTGTCATTTTCCCAGGAACCTTGGGTTTGTGAACTTGGATACTTAAACTGGCCTTGGTTCCCAACATTCTTCCAGTCTCTACTCATGAGTAATCTCTGTGAGTGCTGGCTATTCTCAATGGAGTTTTAGCTGATACACTATACAGAGTATTTTATTATTCATTCACGAGATGTGGACGTTGCTGGCAAGGCCAACATTTCTTGACCATCCCTAACTGCCCTTGAGAAGGTGGTGATGAGCCGCCTTCTTGAACCACTGCAGTCCGTATGGTGAAGGTACTCCCATAGTGCTGTTAGGGAGGGAGTTCCAGGATTTTGATGGAGCAACGATGAAGAAACGGTGATATATTTCCAAGTCAGGATGGTGCGTGCCTTGGAGGGGAACTTGGCAGCGATGGTGTTCCCATGTGCCTGCTGCCCTTATCCTCCTAACTGGTAGAGATCACGGGTTTGGGGGTTCCTGTCTAAGAGTTGCTGTAGTGCATCTTGTAGATGGTACACACTGCAGCCATTGTGCGCCGGTGGTGGAGGGAGTGAATGTTTAAGGTGGTGGATGGGGGTGCCAATCAAGTGGGCTGCTTTGTCCTGGATGGTGTTGAGCTTTTTGAGTGTTGTTGGAGCTGCACTCATCCAGGCAAGTTGAGAGTATTCCATCACACTTGTGACTTGTGCCTTGTAGATGGTGGAAAGGCTTTAGGAAGTCAGGAGGTGAGTCACTCAATGCAGAATACCTAGCTTCTGACCTACTCTTGTAGCAACAGTATTTATGTGGCTGGTCCAGTTAAATTTCTGGTCGATGGTGACCCCAGGATGTTGATGGTGAGGGATTCAACGATGGTAATGCCATTGAATGTTAAGGGGAGGTGGTTAGACTCTCTCTTGTTGGAGATAATCATTGCCTGGCATTTGTGTGGCTTGAATGTTACTTGCCACTTATCAGCCCAAGCCTGAATGCTTTCCAGGTCTTGTTGCATGCGGGCATGAACTGCTTTATTATCTGAGGATTTGTGAATGGAACTGAACACTGCAATCATCAGCGAACATCCCCACTTCTGACCTTATGATGGAGGGAAGGTCATTGATGAAGCAGCTGGAGGTGGTTGGGCCTAGGACACTGCCCACTGTAGTTTGTATGTAACAACAGCAGTAACTTGCATTGTAGCACCTTTAATGTGCCATGGCATTTCACAGAGGCTGGGGGCCTAGACAGCTGAAGGCATGGCTGCCAATAATGGGGCGAAGGGAGCGAAAGGGGTTATAGAGACATACAGATGAAATCCATGGCAAGAATATGGAGTTTGTGGCAGGGACCAAAGACAATGGCAGCTAATCCAAAACTGGATGTCAGACAAGCAGTGTGACAACATAGAGAAGAGGTAGAGAGGTAGAGCTGAGTGCCAACAGCCTACATGGAGCAGCCTGGGTGATTCAATGAGTTCACAGTCTGTCTCTTCCAATTAACTCTCTAAGATCCACTTACGTGCTGGGACACTTTTTCCCCATCTCTTTCAGTGCTTTTTTAATGAATTCCCATTTAACATTTTACTCTTGTATCGAATACCATTTAGTAAAACATTGAACTGCACTAAACTACCATCTTCACTTGGTCTAACCATGAGGGGGAGTTTGCCTATCTAAGTCTGGTTATCGGATGTCGAAGGAAAACCCCCGCAGAGAAGAGCGATTTCCACTGGTGCGGAGCCTCGGCACCAAAGCGCAGATCCGGAAATGCACAGATGCACATTTTGATTGGCCAATGTGCGCCTCCTATAGGCGACGCTCAACGCGGGAGCGCAAAAGCAGCGAATTTTAATCTCGCTCCACAGCTTAAATTCACCTCTCAGTGACCAAAGAGCTGCATTAACAGCTTCATGGGCACATCTCCAGTTTAATCCATGAGAATAGTGTAGACACTTGGCCCTCAAAATGCTCGGAGCCATTTACGTCGGTGTTGTTCCCAGGGGCCGGACTCCCTCTCGCCCATCGCCTGCAGTGCTGACCCGTCTTGGAACGGGGAGTCCGCTCAGTTAAATACCCTCTGGCGTTTCTGCAGTGCAACACGCGACTTCTGCGCTAAAGTGGGGGATGAGGGTGATAATGTACTGCTGTAACCTGTAAATTAGATGAGGACGGACCGTTCGGGGTCAGAGAGGGGAAGGTCAGAGGGGATAGTGAAAACACAGCAGTGGATGAGATTGGAAGAAAGGATGAGGTCAGAGGAAAGTGAAGGGGGAGAAGGTTCCGGAGGGGTGTTGGTGTCCAAGAGTTGTTGAAGCTTGCGATCCTTGACACCTGAAAGGAAGAAAAAAAGTTTTTTGTTAAAGCGAAGGATGAAATGGTACTGGGGACCAGGACAGCTTTGAGATAGAGTGAGTCGGTGCTGCTGAAGAGAGGTCGAGAGCGTGCATGTGGTGGCACATGGCGTTGAGCGTGGATCTCAGGATGCGGCAGCTGGGGAATTTAATATCAGTTAATTAAATAATCTGGAATAATTACTAGTATCAGTAATGGTAACCATGAAACTACCGGATTGTCACAAAAACCCACCTGGTTCACTAATGTCCTTTAGGTAAGGAAATCTGCCGTCCTTACCTGGTCTGGCCTATATGTGACTCCAAACCCACAGCAATGTGGTTGACTCTTAATTGCCCTCTGAAATGGCCCAGCAAGCCACTCAGTTGTAACTAACCGCTACGAAACATAATAAGAATGAAACCGGACGGACCACCCGGCATCAACCTCGGCACCGGCTATGGACACGGCAACAGCACACCCAGCCCAGTCAACCCTGCAAAGTCCTCCTCACCAACATCTGGGGACTTGTGCCAAAATTGGGAGAGCTGTCCCACAGACTAGTCAAGCAACAGCCTGACATAGTCATACTCACAGAATCATACCTTTCAGCCAATGTCCCAAACTCCTCCATCACCATCCCTGGGTATCTCCTGTCCTACCGGCAGAACAGACCCACCAGAGGTGGTGACACAGTAGTATACAGTCAGGAAGGAATGGCCCTGGGAGTCCTCAACATTAACTCCGGACCCCATGAAGTCTCATGGTTTCAGGTCAAGCATGGGCAAGGAAACCTCCTGCTGATTACCACCTCACGCCCTCCCTCAGCTGATGAATCAATACTCCTCCATGTTAAACACCACTTGGAAGAAGCACTGAGAGTAGCAAGGGCACAGAATGTACTCTGGGTGGGGGGCTTCAATGTCCATCACCAAGAGTGGCTCGGTAGCGCCACTACTGACCGAGCTGGCTGAGTCCTGAAGGACATAACTGCCAGACTGGGCCTGCAGCAGGTGGTGAGAGAACCAACACGAGGGAAAAACCTACTTGACCTCGTCCTCACCAATCTACCTGTTGCAGATACATCTGTCCATGACAGCATTGGTAGCAGTGACCACCACACAGTCATTGTGGAGACGAAGTCCCGTCTTCACACTGAGGACACCCTCCGTCGTGTTGTGTGACACTACCACCATGCTAAATGGGATAGATTCAGAACAGATCTAGCAGCTCAAAATTGGGCATCTATGAGGCGCTGTGGGCCATCAGCAGCAGCAGAATTGTATTCCACCACAATCTGTAACCTCATGGCCCGGCATATCCCTCACTCTACCATTACCACCAAGCCAGGGGACCAACCCTGGTTCAACAACGAGTGTAGAAGAGCATGCCAGGAGCAGCACCAGGTGTACCTAAAAATGAGGTGCCAACCTGGGGAAGCTGCAACACAGGACTACATGCATGCTAAAAAGCGGAAGTAGCATGCTATAGACAGGGCTAAGCGATCCCACAATCAATGGATCAGATCAAAGCTCTGCAGTCCTGCCACATCCACTCATGAATGGTGGTGGACCATTAAACAACTAACGGGAGGAGGAGGCTCCATGAATATCCCCGCCCTCAATGATGGTGGAGCCCAGCACATGAGTGCAAAAGACAAGGCTGAAGCAATTGCAACCATCTTCAGCCAGAAGTGCCGAGTGGATGATTCATATCGGCCTCCTCCCGAGGTCCCCACCATCACAGAAGCCAGTCTTCAGCCAATTCAATTCACTCCACGTGATATCAAGAAACGGCTGAGCGCACTGGATACAGCAAAGGCTATGGGCCCCGACAACATCCCGGCTATCGTGCTGAAGACTTGTGCTCCAGAACTAGCCGCGCCTCTAGCCAAGCTGTTCCAGTACAGCTACAACACTGGCATCTATCCGACAATGTGGAAAACTGCCCAGGTATGTCCTGTCCACAAAAAGCAGGACCAATCCAACCCAGCCAATTACCGCCCCATCAGTCTGCGCTCAATCATCAGCAAAGTGATGGAAGGTGTCATCGACAGTGCTATCAAGCGGCACTTACTCACCAATAACCTGCTCACTGATGCCCAGTTTGGGTTCCGCCAAGACCACTCGGCGCCCGACCTCATTACAGCCTTGGTCCAAACATGGTAAAAGGAGCTGAATTCCAGAGGTGAGGTGAGAGTGACTGCCCTTGACATCAAGGCAGCATTTGACCGAGTGTGGCATGAAGGAGCCCTAGTAAAACTGAAGTCAATGGGAATCGGGGAAAACGCTCCACTGGCTGGAGTCATACCTAGCACAAAGGAAGATGGTTGTGGTGATTGAAGGTCAATCATCACAGCCCCAGGACATCGCTGCAGGAGTTCCTCAGGGCAGTGTCCTAGGCCCAACCATCTTCAGCTGCTTCATCAATGACCTTCCCTCCAACATAAGGTCAGAAATGGGACGTTCACTGATGACTGCACAGTGTTCAGTGCCATTCACAACTCCTCAGATAATGAAGCAGTCCATGCCCGCATGCAACAAGACCTGGACGATGTTCAGGCTTGGCTGATAAGTGGCAGGTAACATTCGCGCCACAGAAGTGCCAGGCAATGACTATCTCCAACAAGCGAGAGTCTAACCACCTCCCCTTGACATTCAACTGCATTATCATCGCTGAATCCCCCACCATCAACATCCTGGGGGTCACCATTGACCAGAAACTTAACTGGACCAGCCACATAAATACTGTGGCAACAAGAGCAGGTCAGAGGCTAGGTATTCTGCGGCGAGTGTCTCACCTCCTGACTCCCCAAAGCCTTTCCACCATCTACAAGGCACAAGTCAGGAGTGTGATGGAATACTCTCCACTTGCCTCGGATGAGTGCAGCTGCAACAACACTCAAGAAGCTCGACACCATACAGGACAAAGCAGCCCATTTGATTGGCACCCCATCCACCACCTTAAACATTCACTCCCTCCACCACCGGTGCACCGTGGCTGCAGTGTGTACCATCTACAAGATGCACTGCAGCAACTTGCCAAGGCTTCTTCGGCAGCACCTCCCAAACCCACAACCACTTCCACCTAGAAGGACAAGGGCAGCAGACACATGGGAACACCACCACCTCCAAGTTCCCCTCCAAGTCACACACCATCCTGACTTAGAAGTATATCGCCGATCCTTCATCATCGCTGCGTCAAAATCCTGGAACTCCCTCCCTAACAGCACTGTGGGAGTACCTTCACCATACGGACTGCAGCGGCTCAAGAAGGCGGCTCACCACCACCTTCTCGAGGGCAACTAGGGATGGGCAATAAATGCTGGCCTTGCCAGCGATGCCCAGATCCCTTAAACGAATAAAAAAAAAGAGCAGTGTTTCAAGGAACGCTGAATATCTTGGAGGTATCTGTAATCCTGGGTGGATCCAAAACATGAAGGGTGGAATTTCAGTTGGAATCCACGTGGAATAAGTCAGAGCCGGAGACAGTTGTCAGTCATGTACTTTATGCAAGACTGAATTGACTATCAGTTGTAATATTGGACTCATGTGAGATTTTGTGACACTTTAAAATAATGGAGGAGCTGACAGAGGCACCCAAAGAAGGGGGCAGGGCACTGGAAAGAAGCAGAAAAGAACATTTCAATGAGACTGACCTTCAGAGGCCCCTGGGTGAAATGCGAACAAAAAAGAGAAAGCCTCCTCTGTGCCCGTGGCAGTAATCCTGTCAAAAAAAGTGACTCATGTACCATGTCGAGAGAGGTGTCAGTGGCACTGATCTTTTTATTTTATTCTTTCATGGAATGTGGGCGTCACTGGCAAGGCCAGCATTTATTGCCCATCCCTAATTTCCCTTGAGAAGGTGGTGGTGAGCCACCTTCTTGAACCGCTGCAGTCCATGTGGTGAAGGTACTCCCACAGTGCTGTTAGGGAGGGCGTTCCAGGATTTTGACCCAGCGACGATGAAGGAACGGTGATATACTTCCAAGTCAGAATGGTGTGTGAATTGGAGGGTAATTTGGAGGTGGTGGTGTTCCTATGCGCCTGCTGCCCATGTCCTTCTAGGTGGTAGAGGTCACGGGTTTGGGAGGTGCTGTCGAAGAAACCTTGGCAAGTTGCTGCAGTGCATCTTGTGGATGGTACACACTGCAGTCACGGTGCGCTGGTGGTGGAGGGAGTGAATGTTTAAGGTGGTGGATGTGGTGCCAATCAAATGGGCTGCTTTGTCCTGGATGGTGTCAAGCTTCTTGAGTGCTGTTGGAGCTCCACTCATCCAGGCAAATGGAGAGTATTCCATCACTCTCCTGACTTGTGCCTTGTAGATGATGGAAAGGCTTTGGGGAGTCAGGAGGTGAGACACTCGCCACAGAATACCCAGCCTCTGACCTGCTCTTGTTGCCACAGTATTTATGTGGCTGGTCCAGTTAAGTTTCTGGTCAATGGTGACCCACAGGATGTTGAGGTGGGGGATTCGATAATGGTAATGCCATTGAATGTCATGGGAGGTGGTTAGACTTTCTCTTGTTGGAGATGGTCATTCCCTGGCAGTTGTGTGGATGTTACTTGCCACTTATCAGCCCAAGCCTGAATGTTGTCAAGGTCTTGTTGCATGTGGGCACGGACTGCTTCCTCTCCTTTCTTCCCAATCTAAAGGCTGCTCTTTGACAACATCATCTGCAGACATGTACACTGATGACACCCAGCTCTACCTCTACCATGTCTTTTAACTCCTCCACTGCTTATCCAACATCCAGTCTCAAATGAGCTATGATTTCCTCCCACTAAGCACTGGAAAGACCGAAGCCATCACCTTCAGCCCCTGGCACAAATCCGTATCCTTGCCATTCTCTCTATTTCCTTCCCCAACTGCTGTCTCTATCTCAGTGTACTTTCAAACCCGAGCTTAGCTTCTGATCTCATCCTCTCCATTACAAAAACTGCCTCTGTCCACCTCCCTAACATTGCCTGCCTCCGCCCTGGCGCATTTCATCTGCGAACTGAGATCCTTATCCATGCCCTTCTTGCCTCCAGACTCAACTATTCTAGTATTCTTCTGGCTGACCTCCCTATCCACCCTCATTAAACAACAGCTCATCTAAAACTCTGTTGTCCTTATCCCATCCCAGACTGAGTCTCGCTTACCCATCACTCCTTTCCTTGCTGACCTACATTTTCTGGCTCAAATTTAAAATTCTCATCGTTGTGTTTAAATCACTCCAAGGCTTCACACTGTCCTAACTCTGTAACCTCCTCCACTACTACAGCCCCCTGCCCCACCTACCAAACTATCCATTTCTCTGACTCTAGCATCTTGTGCAACATCACGTCCTCTGCCATATGATTGGCAGCCGTGCCTTCAGAAACTTAGACCCAGTGCTCTGGAATTTCCTTCCTAAACCACTCCACTTCTCCACCTCCCTCTCCTCTTTTAATTCCTTCCATAAAACCCACCTCTTTGATGAAGCTTTTGGTCAACCCTGCTAATATCTCCACCTTTGGCTCAGTGACTGTGAAGCAAGTTGGAATATTTACTGTTAAAAGTGCTGTACAAATGCAAGTTGTTCTTATTCCTGTTCCAAAGAGGTCTGATGTGGTGTGAGGTTCTAGGATGGACACTACATTGAAGGAATTGGAATTTTAGTGAAGACAGGGTAAATGGAGTAAATAGAGACTGCTAAACAGATGAGAACACTTCATTGATAAGGTACAGTCTGATGGCCCTTTCAGCCATCACTGAGTAGTCCTCCAGTCTTCATAATGCTCCACTCCATGATCTTGTGCCTCCAAAGCAGCTGGACCCACCTCCCTGGGATTCTTATGTCAAGCTTTTTTGGACTGCAAAGTTGTGCAGGGCACTGCAAGCTATCACTATGCAGGATACACGCTCAGAATTACTTTGCAGAACCCCTCCAGATCTATCAAGGCAACGAAAACTCTTCGTAAAACCCTATAGTTCTCTCAATTATAATTCTTGTATAAGCAAACTGTGTGTTCGCAACTCACAGAGGTCTCATGCTCCATGGCAGTAGAAGGTACACTATGTCATCATGAGCCATCTGATTGTTGTAGATTCTTCCTTGACGAGATCTGGGAGGCCAGAATGCTTGCAGGCAAAAGTGTCATGGCAACTTCCAGCAAATCTGGCTTTCACAAAGACACCAAGGAGGTTTTATTGTACAGGTAATCCTCAAACTTACTTCTTTTTATACATTACCTTATGTTACATGGAATTGAAGTAAGACTGATGTGTATATAGCTGTCTGTATCTGTTTTATCACCGTTTTGAATAGTTGCACCACATTAGCCTGTACCTCTTCTGTGTTCAGTGACACCTTCATAATGATTGCCAATGCCTCAAAAATCTCTTTATCTTGGCACTTTGGGACAATACCAAGTGTCCCTGGGGATTTGTTTATTTTCAGTCATTTTAGTCTGCCTCGGAATTCCATCGTGTTTATCACCAGAGTCATTAATTTTGCTTAAGTTATCACTATTTGGAGAGGACATGACTTCTTTTGTAATGACTTGGAGGGAGTAATTCCGAATGTCAATGACAAAGTCCAACACCGCCTTCGGTGTGCCAGTGCAGCCTTTGGTCGCCTGAGGAAGAGAGTGTTTGAAGACCAGGACCTCAAACCCAGCACCAAGCTCATGGTCTACAGAGCAGTAGTGATACCCGCCCTCCTGTATGCCTCAGAGACATGGACCATGTACAGCAGGCACCTCAAAGCACTAGAGAGGTACCACCAACGCTGCCTCCGCAAGAGCCTGCAAATCCATTGGCAGGATAGGAGCCCCAACGTCAGTGTGCTCGCTCAGGCCAGCATCGAAGCTTTGACAACGCTCGACCAGCTCCGATGGATGGGTCACATTGTCCGCATGCCCAATACGAGACTCCCAAAACAAGCGCTCTACTTGGAGCACTGACACGGCAAGAGAGCCCCAGGTGGGCAGAGGAAACGCTTCAAGGACACCCTCAAAGCCTCCTTGAAAAAGTGCAACATCCCCACCAACACCTGGGAATCCCTGGCCCAAGACCGCACAAAGTGGAGGAGAAGTATCCAGGAAGGCGCCGAATACCTCAAGTCTCTTCGCCGGGAGCAAGCGGAAGCCAAGTGCAAGCAGCACAAAGAGTGCACATCAATCCAAGCACCCCACCCACCCGCCCCTTCAACCACCATCTGCCCCTTCAACCACCATCTGCCCCACCTGTGACAGAGACTGTAGGTCCCGCCTTGGACTCATCAGCTACCTGAGAACTCATTTTTAATGTGGAAGCAAGTCATCCTCGGTTCCGAGGGACTGCTTAAGAAGAAGAATTCCCAATGTTTGCCATCTTGTCCTCTCTTCAGTTTCAAGCTCATTTGCATCTTTTATGGTTCTCAGCTCTCTTAATGTCTCCATTTTCTCTGACAATTGGGGGGAAGTTGAGGCAGGGATGATTACAAAGAACCCAGAGAGGAAAGAAACATCACTCCTGTATCTATTTGTATTTATTTCCTCTCACCATGGGTTATCTTATCCACTTCTTGTCCAGATCAACCAGACGTGGCTGATTATTAAATTTAATATTACAGATTCTTGTTTTATTTACACGGGAAATGTGAATTCTGCAGCTGAGACGAGATGGGGGGGTGAGAATTTTTATTCACTATGTCAACGAACAGTTAAATTCTCAGAAAAGTACCCTGGATTGCAGAGCATTCTGGGACGTACATTCCAGACCCAAAGTCCTGGAAAGAAATCTATTCAGCAGATCCCATGCTGTGTTAGACGGTGAGTGGAGGCAACAGGCACTTTACTGATCAACAGTGAAACGTTCAGAAGAGTTTAAAAACAAGACGGCCGTTTCACACTTTTCCAGTTTTTCGGTTCATCATGAATTTGAAGGTTTTATTCGTTCTCTTGGCGGTGGCGTTGGCAGCGATTATCGCCCTGAACTGGATACTGCTGGTGGGGATGTCGAAATCGGCAGCCTGCGAGAACCCCGAGGTATTTGAGGAGATGGACAATTTATATGAGAAGAGCAGACTGAGCGAGGTCTTTGCAGATCTCGGATCTGAGGAACTGCTGAAAATTGTGGAGTACCTGAAGCAGAAACTTGGGGTGAACCTCGTGAATTGCAGCAAAGCACTTCCATCCGATAATTTCATTTACCTGATCGAATTGCAAGTCCCCGATAAAAGGGACGTCTTGATGTTTTTAGACCAGGGTGCAGATCAGCCAGTGAAGGAAGCCAGAGCTGTGGTGATATTTGGGGCTCAAACTGACCCCAATATAACCGAATACATCGTGGGACCTCTTTCTAATCCAACCTACCATAAGAACGTTACTTCTCACAAATACCAGAACCTCAACTTTAACTCCAGACCAGTGACAATCTCTGAATATAAAAAGTTCGGTTCAAGAATGGGATTGGAGAAAGCTTCTAGACTTCTTAGGGAAAGTTTTGGCTCCGATTGGGAAAACTTGACTCACCTGGGCTCATCGCCTCGCGGCTTCAAACCGGGCGACAGAGAAACCTGGTTCCCCTTTGTTAGAAACATCAGTGGTTTATTTCTGCATCCTTTGGGGTTTGAAGTGCTGCTAGATCACAGCAGCACGAATGTCTCAGAGTGGAGTGTGAAGAAAGTCCTTTACAATGGCCAGTACTTTGACAGTATTGATGAGCTGGTAGATCAGTATGATAGGGGGGCTGTGAAGAAGATAACATTGCATCGAAATGAATCTGATCCCAACTATGCATCGCTGAAACCTCGCCAGAAGTTTAAAACCATCGCCCCTTTGCAGTATCACCCACAAGGCCAACGATACCGTGTTCGCGACAATCATGTTCAGTGCGCTGGGTGGAATTTTGCATTTCGATTTAGTACTGTAACTGGTTTACAGTTGTTTGATATCAGGTTCCAGAAGGAAAGGGTCGCCTATGAATTAAGTATACAGGAGGTCAATTCTGTTTATGGAGGGGATACACCAGCTTTACTGAGGACGAAGTTTTTGGACAGCCATTATGGAATTGGGAGATGTTCGAATGAGCTTGTGAGAGGCGTGGACTGTCCCTATACTGCAACATACATCGACACCTTTCACTTACTAGACAGTGAAGAGCCAGAGCGGAAAAGACGTTCCATTTGTGTTTTTGAACAAAATCGGGAAATCCCCCTGAGACGTCACTATTCCGGCTGGTATACTCGCCCCTCTTATGGAGGATTAGCCGACAACGTACTGGTCATAAGATCAATATCAAGCATAGGCAACTATGATTATGTTTTTGATTTCATATTCCACAACAATGGGGTGATTGAGACCAAGGTGCACCCGACAGGGTATCCACTAACTTCGCTGTTTACAGAGGAAGCACTGAAATATGGAGCAAAGCTGGAAGAGAACGTTTTAGGGAATATTCACACTCATTTCTTCCACTTTAAGGCGGATTTGGATGTGGCAGGTTGGTTGCAAAGGTTTCTGACCATTTTAACTTTTTAGATTAATCGGCAGGATTATCGGCAGACAGGATCATGCTTTTTTTTAAATAATATACTCGTGCCATTCATTGTATTGATGGTTACAAATCCCGAGGCTGGATTTTTCTCCACTGGCTGCTTGTTGTTGGAAAGGGCGGAGAGGAGAACTGGGCGTGGGATCCATTACGTTAGATCCTCGCCCTCTTTAGCTTCCACCCAGTTTTCCTCGATCATTTCTGACAGAGATCAGGAGTGGTTTTTTTTGGGGCAGGTACACTCAGACGAGGCAGTAAGAACATTGTAGTATCGGACGTCCCGATTCTCCATCCTTACTATCTCAGTTGCAGCCAGTCGTGCCCATACGAAATAGGCGTTCAGGGCAGCCAGGCACTACAGAAAAGGTGGAAGTGGATTTTAAGGATCCAGGAGCCAAATGGCAGGGTTCTAACCATATTTCTCATCTGATTTTAAAAATATATATATTTGTGTTGCTAAAACGAAAGTGGATGATTAAACCGTTGTCTTTTGTGTCAGGCTGCCATTAATACCTCCCTCCCATTGTAAAGCGGGCTTTCCATTGGGAATACCTCGGGATATTTTCTCTTTGGAGAAAGAAAAGGAGTAATAGAGGCAGGTCAGGCTGCACCAGAGGCACACCGTGCCTAGCTGCCAGTACTCCCACACCAGAACATATTAGTAGATTTGCCAACTTTGGTTGGGGGTGTTCCTGGTTTGATCATGTGACGTCTGCAAACGTTATTGCATTTAGCTTATAAAGGTTGTGTCCCCTGTAGTTGAGTACCTTTGCTCGTGGTTTTACACCAGCAGCTGTTGTGCGAGAGCAGTTCCGCAAAACATGGGGGCCACCTGCAATCAGGGGAAGAAGGAAAACCGCAGATGGGGAAGAGTGGAATCCAAAGGTAGGTGAAGGATTTGACGGGGGTGGGGGTTGGGGGAACAAAGGTGGAGGGAGCTTTGATTCCACCAGCAATTAATAGTAACTCAATGAAATTGTACCAATAACTAAGAGAGGCGGAGAGGTTTAGGAATGGAATTCCAGAGCTTAGGGCCTAGGCAGCTGAAGGCACGGATGCAATGGAGGAGCGATGAAAATCGGGGATGCACAAGAGGCCGGAATTGGAGGAGCGCAGAGATGGGGTGCCACAGGGATCAGTGCTGGGGCCTCAACTATTTTCAATCTATATTAATGACTTGGATGAAGGAAGCGAGTGTATTGTAGCGAAATTTGCAGACAATACAAAGATAGGTGGGAAAGCAAGTTGTGAGGAGGACATTATGGGCTGGATTTTGTGAATGGAGGCGAGTTGGAGGCGGGACTGCTGCTTGTCATGTCAATGTCCCGCCTCCATCCTCGCCTGACCAATCAGAGAGATTTTCTCCTGATTGAGCTTGCTAAGCCCGCCCTGTGGGCTCAGCAGACCAATTAGGGAGGAAGTCACTGACAGATCACGTCAACATCAGACGTGCTATCTGTCAAGACTTCTTGAAAGAAAAAATGACAGCATTTGACAGCTCTGTGAAGCTGTCAAACACTGCCATTCTCTTTAGTTTGATGAGTCTTTGTGGTGAGGGCTCATCAAACCTTTCAACTTTGTAAATTTCACATGTCTGTAAGATCGGAGGATCCAACAGCCATTATGTGAAATTGACAAGGAGAATATCAGCTCTCCCCATCCAGCGTGGCTAAAGGCTGTAGAAAGAAAACAAGGTAAGTGCACACTTTTTTAAACTTATCACACCTTACATACTTACCACTCCACACTTGCACCCATCACTCACCTCTACACCTTACTTCCAGGTCCCTCTGACACCCGCAGACCTCCTCCACGTCTCCTCCAACCCGGCGGGGTTCTCTGAGGTCGGGAAGCCTTCACCTGTGAAGGTAAAATGGCACTAATCCTTTTTTCTGCCTGTTAACTAGCTGTTAACAGGCAGTTAAAAGGATTAAATGCCTTTCCCGCCTCCAGGAGACGGGCCCCGAAGCTGCACATCTTCCCGCCTCCTGGCAAAAGGGCACGGAGGCGGGATGGGGGCGGGTTTGCCATCTGCCCCCACGTTCTCCGATTTTACCGGCTGTCCCGCCTCCATGCCCGTCTCCTCGGGGCTTGGAAAATCCAGCCCAAAGAGTCTGCAAAGGGATATAAATAGGTTAAGTGAGTGGGCAAGAATTTGGCAGATGGAGTATAATGTGGGAAAATGTGAAGTTATCCACTTTGGTAGGAAGAATGCGGCGGTACAGAGGGATCTGGGTGTCCTCGTACATGAAACACAAAAAGTTAACATGCAGGTGCAGCAAGTAATTAAGGCAAATGGAATGTTGGCCTTTATTTCAAGAGGGATAGAGTATAAAAGTAGGGAAGTCTTGCTACAACTGTACAGGGCGCTGGTGAGACCACACCTAGAGTACTGCGTACAGTTTTGGTCCCCTTATTTAAGAAGGCAGTTCAGAGAAGGTTCACTAGGTTGATTCCTGGGATGGAAGATTGTCTTATGAGGAATGGTTGAGCAGGTTGGGCCTATACTCATTGGAGTTTAGAAGAATGAGAAGTGATCTTCTTGAAACATATAAGGTTCTGAGGGAGTTGGACTGGGTAGATGCTGAGAGGATGTTTCCCCTCATGGGGGAATCTAGAACGAGGGGGCATAGTCTCAGAATAAGGGGTCGCCCATTTAAGATGGAGATGAGGAGGAATTTCTTCTCTCAGAGGGTCATGAATCTTTGGAATTCTTTACCCCAGAGTGCTGTGGAATCTGAGTCATTGAATATATTCAAGGCTGAGATAGACAGATTTTTGAGCAACAGGGGAGTCAGGGGTTATGGGGAGCGGGCAGGAAAGTGGAGTTGAGGCCAAAATCAGATCAGCCATGATCTCATTAAATGGCGGAGCAGGCTCAAGGGGCCGAATGGCCTGCTCCTGCTCCTATTTCTTATGTTCTTATGTTCTTATCTCAGAGGGGTGTAGGGCTGGAGGAGGTTGTAATTAATCCCTAAATTCCCCAGAAAAAGTAACTAAATCATTATCTTCTGCCTGCTATGTTATTTGTTATCCTGTACATTAAAAGATAGTTAAGATTTACTTCAGAATTTTGAACAAACAACATTTCGAAAAGAGAGACAAAAAAGCAAAGTTAAAAAAGAAAAATAGCTTAAACTGGCCCAACAATCCATTGTGATCAACAGTCACAGTGACACGTACAAGTGTGAGGAACCATTGTCAAAGGATACATTTACACTGCAATTATTGATGTGAGACCAGAAACTGCAGTTCAGTTTATAGCTACGTAGTTTATGTAGCTTGAACCTGGCTGAAACTTTATCTTGTTTATAAGAAGGCTTTGCATGTCCCTGGATATATCATGTGCAGGGCTCCTTCCCAACAGTTTGAAATGTAAAAGTTGCGAGAGCCTGTTCATTAAACAGTTAAATTGAGGTGGGGTAGGTTTAGAAAGTGTACCAGAGATTAAAGAGAGCACTTGAGCACTTTGTAAAGCAGGTTTGCGGTGGATTTACACTCCATGCAGCTTCAAACCAAAGCAGTGTGAGACTACAACCTCCGGGGATCTCATCCATTTCATTCTGGAGTCCGGTCAGTCCCTCTTTCCAGATTTACACTAGAAGTTTAGCATTGGTGAGAAGCAGAAATCGCTTTGCACCAAAGCTAACTTAAAGTGTAAATACACCACAATCTGCCTGCTTGATTGTTGAATGAATACTGAATACCACAAGTCAGAGATGATGTGGCAAGTGGCAGAGGACAATCATCAAAGATTAGGGATAGGGCTGGAGTGATAACGAATGAAAAGGGGAATGTAAGTATAAATCCAGCCATATGAATAAACAATACTAGCAATGTACACCTATCCCATATATGACTGTAGATATATAGCAACTTTTACAAATGGTCACAACTGGGGTCATGGAAAAGACCACAGTTCAAATACTGAGTACAAAATCACTACATAAGTAGAGGTAAGGGACAGGATTAAAGAAGCTTCAAAATAAAAACAGAAAATGCTGGAAATACTCAGCAGGCCAGGCAGCATCTGTGGAGAGAGAAACAGCGTTAACGTTTCAGGTCAATGACCTTTCGTCAAAACCGGAAAAAGTTAGAGATGTAACAGATTTTAAGCAAGTGCAGGGGCAGGGAAAGATGGGAGGGGAGGAAAGAACAAAATGGAAAGTCTGTGATAGGCTGGAAGGCAGGAGTGATTAAATGACAAAAGGTATGATAGTATAAAGCAAAAGGAGATGGTAATGGGACAAGTAAAGAAACAAAAGATGAGTCTAGAAGAGATGTAAATGGGAATGGCAGAATCATCAACAGCTGCCATCTGAAAAAATAGAGGCAGAGGGTATGCTCTGAAATTGTTGAACTTGATGTTGAGTCCAGAAGGCTGTAAAGTGCCTAATCGAAAGTCTAGGTTGCTGTGGGAGTCAGTGGGCTTATAGTGGATGTTTGTCGATAGCCTATCCCCAGAAATGGAGACAGAGAATTCGAGGAAGGGAAGAGTCGGAGATGGATCATGTGAAAGTGAATGGAATTTTTTAGTTCAGGGTGAGAGCAGGAAATGGTACCGATGCAGTCATCAATATACCAGAAAAAGAGATGAGGGAGGGGACCTGAGTAGGACTGGAACAAAGAACTTGTTCAGTCTCTTCCCACCTACATCCGCGACTCTTCCGACACCCTCCACCACTTTAACAGTTTCTAATTTCCTGGCCCCAACCGTCTCCTTTTCACTATGGACGTCCAATCCCTCTACACCTCCATCCCCCACCAGGATGGCCTGAGGGCGCTCTGCCTCTTCCTTGAACAGAGGCCCACCAAGTCCCCATCCACCACCACCCGCCTCTGCCTGGCTGAACGTGTTCTCACATTGAACAACTTCTCCTTTGACTCCACTCACTTCCTCCAAATCAAAGGTGTTGCTATGGGAACCCGCATGGGTCCGAGCTATGCCTGCCTTTTCGTGGGATATGTGGAACTTTCTTTGTTCCCATCCTACTCGGGTCCCCTCCCTCACCTCTTTTTCCGGTACATTGATGACTGTACTGGTGCTGTTTCCTGCTCTTGCCCTGAACTAGAAAATGTCATTCACTTTGCTTCCAACTTCCACCCTTTCCTCACCTTCACATGGTCCATCTCCGACTCCTCCCTTCCCTTCCTTGACTTCTCTGTCTCCATTTCTGGCGATAGGCTATCGACAAACATCCACTACAAGCTCACTGACTCCCACAGTTACCTGGACTACACTTCCTCCCACCCCGCCGCCTGTAAGGACTCTATTCCATTCTCCCAATTTCTCCATCGCATCTGTTCTGACGATGCCACCTTCCATACTAGTGCTTCGGATATGTCTTCCTTTTTCCTCAACCAAGGAGTCCCAATTACCGTGGTTGACACGGCCCTTGACCGTGTCCGTTCCATTTTCCACACTTCTGCTCTCACCCCTTCCCCTCCCTCCCAGAACCACGATAGGATTCCCCTTGTCCTCACCTTTCACCCCACTAGCCTCCACATTCAATGGATCATTCTCCACTATTTCCACCACCTCCAGTGTGATCCCACCACCAAACACATCTTCCCTTCCCTCCCCTTTCAGCATTCCAAAGGGACCGCTCCCTCTGCGACACCCTGGCCCACTCCTCAATCACCCCCAACACCCCCTCCCCTTCCCACAGCACCTTCTTGTGCAAGCGCAGGAGATGCAACACCTGCCTTTTAACCTCCTCCCTTCCCACTGTCCAGGGCCCCAATCACTGCTTCCAGGTGAAACAGCGATTTACTTGTACTTCTTGTAATTTAGTATATTGTATTCGCTGCTCGCCATACGGTCTCCTCTACATTGGGGAGACCAAACGGAGATTGGGTGACCGTTTTGCGGAACACCTCCATTCAGTCCGTAAGGGTGACCCTGAGCTTCCGGTCGCCTGTCACTTTAATTTTCTGCTCCACTCTCACTCTGACCTCTCGATCCTCGGCCTCTTACACTGTTCCAATGAAGCTCAACGCAAGCTCGAGGAACAGCACCTCATCTTTCGATTAGGCACTTTACAGCCTTCTGGACTCAACATTGAGTTCAACAATTTCAGACCATAACCTCTGTCCCTATTTTTTCAGATGGCAGCTGTTGATGATTCTGCCATTCCCATTTGCACCTCTTCAAGTCTCATCTTTTGTTTCTTTACTTGTCCCATTACCATCTCCTTTTGTTTTGTACAATCATTCTTTTTGTCATTTAATCACTCCTGCCTTCCACCCTATCACAGACCTTCCCTCTTGTTCTTTCCCCCCCTCCCCCTTTCCCTGCCCCTGCCCCTGCACTTGCTTAAAATCTGTTACATCTCTAACCTTTACCAGTTTTGACGAAGGGTCATTGACCTGAAACGTTAACTCTGTTTCTCTCTCCACAGCTGCTGCCTGACCTGCTGAGTATTTCCAGCATTTTCTGTTTTTATTTCAGATTTCCAGTATCCGCAGTATTTTGCTTTTGTATTAAGGAAGCTTCAGTTGGATAGATGCTGATCGCAGAATTGCTTCATCTGACACGAAGAAGGCAGAGATACAGATACCCTAGAGTCCACTCCTACCCACCCAGCCAATTGCATCATCAGTCCAGTAGCAACTATCACAATCTGGTCAAGACGGAGTCTAGATCAACTCCAGAAGTTGAGTCCACCTCTGTAGGAATTGTTCTGGTATAGTTGTGGATAAACCTATTTAGACTGGACCATCTGTCAGCATGTGAATTCAAGTGCACCACAGTGGTAACTTTGCTTGACTTCACATGAATGGGATAGTGTAAAAGTGGAGGTTGATTGAGTGGTCTGTTGCAGGGCTAACCACAATCTCGTATGGGAGACTTTAGAGGCACTGTAAAGGATCTAGGCAAAGGAATTGCCAGTGTTAGATTTGTCCTATTTGACAATTGATGCTCAGTAAACTATATCCCATGGACAGGTCCAAGAAATGGGTGAGAGGCTCCTCCAATACATATCAGAACCAAAGTATACTTTCTTAATCAGAAGTAAATATGATCTTGAAATTATCCTGCATGATGGTGTCCTATGTTATGAAACTCCTTTCTCTGCTATTTTAATGGAGGACCTCTGTTAAAATAGCGGAGAGGAATTTCATATGAACATGTTAAGTATTGATATGCTACTGTTCCACAATGTAATTTCAAGGTCCTTATATTTAATGGTATTGTATTTATCTTGATGTTAAGACATTGAGCTCTCATTTTGGGAGTTTGAAAATGATTTCTGCAATTAACACTGTGACATTTTTACCCGCCAGTGTAGCCTAGAAATTGCTGTAGCTAAGCCAAAGTTAATGGTGTGTTTCAGACGGTTTTGAGAGTAATTTTGCTTGGTTGTTAACCCCCGATATTCCTAGCTATGAAGCTGTGCAAGTAGGCTGCCGCGTTTCCTACATTACAACCGTGACTACACTACAAAAGTACTTCATTGGCTATAAAGCGCTTTGGGACGTCCTGAGGTCATGTAAGGCTCTATATAAAGGCAAGACTTTATTTTTTTATGTCATTCATGCGAGTTCCTGGCTCCATAGCACGCAGGCCAATGCAACAGTCAAACCGTCGACCCGCATCTAAATGACCACAGCAGTGATTTAAATTGCTGCATTTTTGGTTGGGAAAACAGGGCAGGAGTTTGCGATGAGAAATTGGAGGAAAATGGATGATTCTTTCCTGCAAACTGCCCACTTTGCCATTGCAGCACTCTTACAGGAAGTGTGGGTAAGGAGGGTTGGAAGAGCACACGCCTCAAAAATTACTTGCTCATCAAGCCTGACAGGTGCTATTAGACAGGGTCAATACTTCCTGCAACACCCAGAAGTCCCAGATAAAAGAAATAAATACTTGCATTTATATAGCACCTTTCACGACCTCAGGGCATCCCAAAGCGCTTTCCAGCCAATTAAATACTGTTGAAGTGTAGTCGCTGTTGTAATGTAGGAAACATGGCAGCCAATTTGTGCACAGCATGGTCCCGCAAACAGCAATGTGATAATGACCAGATAATCTGTTTTAGTGATGTTGGTTGAGGGATAAATATTGGCCAGGATACAGGTCAGAAAGATGGCAGATCTGAAGAAAGTTGCCACAGTAAGGCTACAGAACAGTTTTTTTATGTGAAGGAACGGTGTTAAGTATGCGCGGCACTATGCTTTGTAACTTGTTTACTGCTGCTTCACCCAAAGCATTCATACAAATTTATTCTGTGGAGTCCTACAAGGAGACAAAGAGCCTATTGAATGCTTTGCATGCATTAACTGTTCTGCAACATGGCATCAATACAAACAGCAACTCAGTAGTGAAACTTCTGTCCTACTGAAATCTAAAGGGACTTGAGACAGCCACATGATGCATGCTCATTTACTGTCACCCAGGATAACTACAGAATGGGTAGATGCCCATCACTGAATGCTCGCTAAACTTACAGCATCTCAAGAGTACTTCTCTGCTTGCAAGACAGGATGGCACATAATAAAAAGGAGCAGCCCTAAATTGGAAGAAACTACAAGCCCTTGATTTCCTTTGAGGATGCCACCCTGAACTTAATTGATCAAGAGAGATGGGGAGGGTGAGAGCAAGGCCTACCTTAAGGTCTATTACCATTCTCTTCTTGTCATGTCTTGTCTCCTCTTCTTCTTCGGCAGTCCCTCGGAACCGAGGATGACTTGCTTCCACATTAAAAATGAGTTCGCAGGTGACTGATGAGTCCAATGCGGGACCTACAGTCTCTGTCACAGGTGGGGCAGACGGTGGTTGAAGGGGCGGGTGGGTGGGGTGCTTGGGTTGACGTGCGCTGCCTGCGCTTCGCTTCCGCTTGCTCCTGGCGAAGAGATTCGAGGTGTTCGGCACCTTCCCGGATGCTTCTCCTCCACTTTGTGCGGTCTTGGGCCAGGGATTCCCAGGTGTCGGTGGGGATGTTACACTTTTTCAAGGAGGCTTTGAGGGTGTCCTTGAAGCGTTTCCTCTGCCCACCTGGGGCTCTCTTGCCGTGCCGGAGCTCCGAGTAGAGCGCTTGTTTTGGGAGTCTCATATCAGGCATGCGGACAATGTGACCTGTCCATCGGAGCTGATCGAGCGTGGTCAAAGCTTCGATGCTGGGGATGTTGGCCTGAGCAAGAACACTGACGTTGGTGCGCCTATCCTGCCAATGGATTTGCAGGATCTTGCAGAGGCAGCGTTGGTGGTACCTCTCCAGTGCTTTGAGGTGTCTGCTGTACATGGTCCATGTCTCTGAGGCATACAGCAGGGTGGGTATCACTGCTGCTCTGTAGACCATTAGCTTAGTGCCGGGTTTGAGGTCCTGGTCTTCAAACACTCTCTTCCTCAGGCGACCGAAGGCTGCACTGGCACACTGAAGGCGGTGTTGGACTTCGTCGTCGACGTCTGCCCTTGTTGACAGTGGGCTTCCGAGGGATGAAAAGTGGTCCACGTTGTCCAAGGCCTTGTCGTGGATTTTGATAATCGGGGGGCAGTACTGTGTGGCGGGGGCAGGTTGGTAGAGGACCTTTGTCTTACGGATGTTTAGTGTAAGGCCTATGCTCTCGTATGCTTCGGTGAAGGTGTTGACGATGGTTTGGAGTTCGACCGCCGAGTGAGCGCAGATGCAAGCGTCGTCTGCATACTGTAATTCGACGACAGAGGATGGGACGACCTTGGATCTGGACTGGAGGCGACGGAGGTTGAACAGTTTCCCGTTTGTTCTGTAAATTAGCTCCACTCCAGTGGGGAGCTTACTGAGGGTGAGATGGAGCATTGCAGCAAGGAAGATCGAGAAGAGCGTTGGTGTGATGACACAGCCTTGCTTGACCCCGGTTCATACGTGAATTGGGTCTGTGGTGAAACCGTTGGTCAGGATCACGGCTTGCATGTCGTCGTAAAGCAGGCGGAGGATGGTGACAAACTTTTGAGGGTAGCCGAATTTGAGGAGGACACTCCATAATCCCTCATGGTTGAAAGTGTCGAAGGCCTTTGTGAGATCAAAGATGGCCATGTACAGCGGTTGGTGCTGTTCCCTGCATTTCTCTTGTAATTGACATGCAGTGAAGATCATGTCCATTGTGCCCCTTAGTGGGCGGAATCCGCATTGCGACTCTGGGAAGAGCTCTTTGGCCACTGGGAGAAGGCGATTGAGGAGGATTCTTGCGATGACTTTCCCTGTGGCAGACAGCAGGGAAACTCCTCTGTAATTACCGCAATCGGACTTGTCACCTTTCTTGAAGATGGTCACAATTACGGCATCTCTGAGATCCCCTGGCATACTCTCCTCCTGCCAGATAAGAGAAATGAGTTCATGAATTCGCGCCAGTAGTGCTTCTCTGCCATGCTTTCGTGCCTCGGCGGGGATTCCATCTGCTCCTGAGGCCTTGTTGTTCTTCAGTTTTCGGATGGCCTTTTCAACCTCATGCCGGGCTGGGGTTGTGCTGAGATGGTGGCGGGTAGCATGCTGCGGGATGGAGTTGAGGACACGCGCATCGAAGACAGAGTCGCGGTTAAGGAGATCTTCGAAGTGCTCCTTCCAGTGAGCACTGACTGCCTCTCTGTCCTTGACGAGTACCTCTCCATTCTTGGCCCGCAGTGGAGTAGGGCCTTGGGTGCTTGGGCCGTAGATGGTCTTGACTGCGCTAAAGAATCCACGCACGTCGTGGTTGTCGGCTAGCTGCTGAATCTCCTGCGCTTTCTCCACCCACCATCTATTCTTTAGGTCGCGAGTTTTTTGTTGGACCTCGGCCTTCAGGTGTCTGTAGAGCTGCTTTCTTGCTCTCGAGTTCTGTTGCTGTTTCCAGATCAGGAATGCCTTGCGCTTGCGGCTTATTAGCTCCTGGATCTCCTGGTCGTTCTCGTCAAACCAGTCTTGGTGTTTCCTGGTCGAGTGACCGAGCGTCTCTTCACAGGTGCTGATTATGGAGGCCTTGAGTGCAGACCAGGCACTGTGGACACTCTGTGTCTCTGAATCACTGGGAGTCGTCAGGTTGGTTGTGAGGCACAGGCTGAATAGGGCTTTCTTAGCAGGGTCTTTGAGTGCTCCAGCGTTGATTTTCCTGCGGCATTGCTTCTGTTGCTGCCGCTGTTTTGGGGCGACATTGATGGAGATGACAGAGCGGATTAGGAGGTGATCTGTCCAGCAGTCATCAGCTCCTGTCATGGCGTGGGTGATGCGGACGTCCTTGCGGTCCCTCGCTCGGACAATGATGTAGTCCAGCAGATGCCAGTGCTTGGAGCGAGGGTGCTGCCATGAAGCCTTGTACTTGTCTCTCTGACGGAACAAGGTGTTGGTTATGACAAGGCCATGTTCTAAGCATTTTGACAGGAAGAGGGTACCGTTGGAGTTGGCTTTCCCTACCCCCTCTCTGCCGATCACACCTCCCCAGAGGTCTGTGTCCTTTCCAACTCTGGCGTTAAAGTCGCCAAGGAGGATCAGCTTGTCGCCCGTTGGGACTCGGGACAGGGATTGTTCAAGGCTGGAGTAGAATTCCTCTTTGGTCTCGTCTGTGGCTTCCAGTGTTGGGGCATACGCACTGATGACCGTAGCGCACTGGTTCCGGGCTAGGGTGAGCCGAAGAGTCATGAGGCTACTCACTCATTGACCTACAAACAAACATTTTTCCAGAAAAATATCAGCTACAGTATATTGCAATGCACGTACTGTCAGGAGGTGCCTTTTGTAGCCTGCATTAGGCCTGGAAAAACAGACTGCACTGACAGTGTTCCTGAGAAAGCCTCTCAGCACCCTGTACCACTCTAACCAACTTTCACAAGCCTCAGTAGCAACACACACTCTGTAAAATGTAGACAATTAGCTTGAGGAGATAGCACCAGGTGAGTCACAACACATGAGTGAGGAGGAGAAAGTGGCGGTGACAGATGAGGAGCAGGCACCTCCTGTCCGGAGTGTGGCGCGATTGCTTGCTCCCTTTTAATGCCTGGGGATTCATACCTCAAAGAGCTTAATTGTAAAAGATGATTGTTTTCTGACTAAGGCTTTACACTGACAGAAACGTCTAGGTTTTATATCCGGTAGCTGGCTCCTTGGTTTAGCATCTTGTGCAAAGATAGTATGAGTTGAAATCTTCCTGATGGGAATCACACTCAAACCTTTTCTATTAGAGAGGAAAGTAGCACATAATCAAATGAATGGACACAACATTCACAATAGTGCAGTTATACTATTCAATTTGCATAGATGTAAACAAGCATCAGTTTGGCATTTTGTACTGACTGAGACTCTTTGTAGTTCATATAGGAAATGATTGTAACTGAAAATAATCTCAATGATAACAAATAATGATGATCTCAGAAAGGAATTTGTACTTCTTGAGCATTACGGGATTTGTGTATTGCATTCCAGAGTTAAAGCCCATAAAACTGAGTTTTGTCTTAGAAATAAGAGAGCTGCCTTTTAGTGATCAAAAGCATAACCATACTTTCGTATTCAAAGCACATTTTGCTGTTAGAGGTGGCAAGTTCACAGCCTGACTACGTAACAAGAACAAACTGGTTGAAGCTTCAGTTGACTGCTTTTTAAAAATTCGTTCATGGGATGTGGGTGTCGCTGGGCAAGGCCAGCATTTATTGCCCATCCCTAATTGCCTTTGAGAAGGTGGTGGTGAGCCACCTTCTTGAACCACAGTTAAGAGTCAACCACATTGCTGTGGGTCTGAAGTCACATATAGGCCAGATGGCAGATTTCCTTCCCTAAAGGGCAGATGGGTTTTATACGTTACTAGCTTGTTATTTCCAGATTTCTTGAATTAACTGAATTTAAATTCCCCAGCTGATGTGGTGGGATTTGAACTCATGTCCCTGGATCATTAGTCCAGGCCTACTGGATTACTAGCCCTGGTAACATAACCACTATGCTATCATACCCATTAGCAGTAGCAGTAATAAATAATCCACCATTTCGCAAAGAAGCTGTGGTGTGTCTACTCATTAAATGGTTTCAGAAGCGCTGAAAGGTGACACAGCACAAGACGCAAGCATTTGGTGAGATGGCTATTCATGGACTGCTGCCAATTCGCACCATCTGATTGAACATCTAACTCGAGACTGGAAGAGGTTCAAGCAAAGACGTATCAATTATGAATTAACTACAGCCATTGCATAAAAAGTGACATCTCAAAGTAGCAACACTCCTAATGATTGATATTAAGCTGTAGAGGTGTTTAGTAGAATCACATAGGTCATCAAAAGAAAATGCAGAATGTTCTGAACAGGTTTGAAAACTTTGCCAGCCAAGGAGGGATCCCATGTATGAGATGCGTTCAACTCAAGAAATCAAATCAGTGGGAAATTGATAGACTACTAAGTTATACCGTGAAGAACTTACAGATTCTTGTGATTTTGATTTGTGATTAAATTGGGTTTGGATTGAAAGATAGTCATGTGGGAATGAGGCTGCTGAGAGGCCAAGAACTAAATCTGTGGATGAAACCACAGAGTTTCAAATGAAGCAGACTGGAAATGACGAAACGATTCATACAGGTGGGTAAAAATGGAATTCTAAGAATAAACTGCTTGGTAGGAAAGTCAGTGACTAGAAAGTCAAGCTGGTTAATGGAGAGTTGATGGGGAGTTTTGTGGGCAGAGATCAGTGTCCAGCATTTAGGCAAACGTATGAAGTGTGGTTTAGAAATAATTTCACTGCTAAATGTAAGAACAGCAAAGGAAAAGAGCAACTGAACCCGTGGAAGCAGATGAACAAGGTGTCAAGTACACTTACACAAGTGAGGAAGTGTAGGGTTTGAGAAAAAAACTGCTCCGAGACAGTTATCTGTGACATTAAGGGTCAATGGTAAGGATGACATTAAGTTTTAGCTAGATTGTGGAGCTACCTGCCAAGTACTTCCCCTCAAAGAGAACTCTGATGCTATGTGAAATACCGACAATCTCTATATCTAAAGGAACAAAGCTGGGTTGAAATAGTTCACTCATTTATCCAGTAGGCATAGTAGACGGAACTTCACGAGAGAATGATTTACACAGAATATAGATAAAGTTGTCACACCCCTATTGAGTGCAGAAACATGTCGGACACTCTGCAGATGCTAGTAGCTCATACACTGTCATCCTGTAAATGCCTTAACGACTGGTTAGCTATAGAATCAGTGATATATTAGGCAATTAATAATGAGTATGAAACATACAATAGATATGGTGTTGTGTTTGAAGGCCTGAGGTACCATGTTGAAGTAGATCCAAGTGTGAAAGCAGTAATGCACTCTCCAAAAGTTCCCTGTTGTATGGAGGGAGTTTCTGATGTCCTGGTAACAATAGAGCTGTTCCCTCCTGGAAGTGAGCTCACAGCCTATGTATCAAGTATGGGTACAGTTCTGAAAGTGAACAAGCTGAGAAACTAATACAATAGCAAAATACTGCGGATGCTGGAAATCTGAAATAACAACAGAAAATGCTAGAAACACTCAGCAGGCCAGGCAGCATCCGTGGAGAGAGAAACAGAGTTAATGTTTCAGGTCTGTGACCCTTTCGGCAGAACTGGAAAAAGTTAGAGATGTAACAGGTTTTAAGCAGGGGCAGAGGCAGTGAAAGGGGGGAGGGGAGGAAAGAACAAAAGGGACGGTCTGTGATAGGGTGGAAGGCAGGAGTGGTTAAATGTTGCAAATGGGGATGGCAGCATCATCAACAGCTGCCGTCTGAAAAAATAGGGGCAGAGGTTATAGTCTGAAATTGTTGAACTCAGTGTTCAGTCCAGAAGGCTGTAAAGTGCCTAATCGAAAGATGAGGTGCTGTTCCTCGAGCTTACGTTGAGCTTCATTGGAGCAGTGTAAGAGACCGAGGTCAGAGTGGGAGTGGAGCGGAGAATTAAAGTGACAAGCAACCGGAAGCTCGGGGTCACCCTTACGGACTGAACGAAGGTGTTCCGCAAAGCGGTCACCCAATCTGCGTTTGGTCTCCCCAGTATAGAGGAGACCACATCGTGAGCAATGAATACAGCATACTAAATTGCAAGAAGTACAAGTAAATCGCTGTTTCACCTGGAAGGGGTGTTTGGGGCCCTGGTCAGTGGGAAGGGAAGAGGTAAAAGGGCAGGTGTTGCATCTCCTGCGCTTACACGGGAAGGTGCCGTGGGGAAGGGAGGGGGTGTTGGGGTTGATTGAGGAGTGGACCAGAGTGTTGCGGAGTGAGCGGTAACTTCGAAATGCTGAAAGGGGAGGGGAGGGGAAGATGCGTTTGGTGGTGGGATCACGCTGGAGGTGGTGGAAATGGCGGAGATGATCCGTTGAATGTGGAGGCTGTTGGGGTGAATGGTGAGGACAAGGGGAACCCTATCATGGTTCTGGGAGGGAGAAGGGGTGAGAGTAGAAGTGCGGGAAATGGAACGGACACGGTCAAGGGCCATGCCAACCATGGTAGAGGGGAATCCTCGGTTGAGGAAAAAGGAAGGCATATCGGAAGCACTAGTATGGAAAGTGGCATCGTCAGAGCAGATGCGGCGGAGACGGAGAAACTGGGAGAATGGAATAGAGCCCTTACAGGAAGCGGGGTGGGAGGGAGTGTAGTCCAGGTAGCTGTGGGAGTCAGTGGGCTTATAGTGAATGTTTGTCAATCGCCTATCCCCAGAAATGGAGACAGGGAAGTCAAGGAAGGGAAGGGAAGAGTCGGAGATGGACCATGTGAAGGTGAGGGAAGGGTGGAAATTGGAAGCGAAGTGAATTAGAAAATTTCATTCACTTTGCTTCCAATGTCCACCCTTCCCTCACCTTCACATGGTCCATCTTTCTAGCAAGTTAAGCTTATACAAAAAGCATAATTTATTGACACCCTTCAACATCTCAAAGGGTTGGTGGATGTGCATGCCATTTGACATTGCATCAGCTTCTGATGAATACCAAAGATACATACCTTTAATACGTTACAAGCAGCTTTTTAAAGCTTCCACCAGTGAACACTTGAACTCTGGTAGGTCCTTTCATTGTGTAAATACCATTTCCCCATAAATATTGCAACATATCTTTTTAATAAAAATCAAATTACTATATATTCCCAGCACCATTCAAATTTAACATACATATTGATTTATTCATCATTGAAGGTGCACGAAGACCTGACTTCACACACAAGTGTCAACTTATCTAAGAATTGAGTAGAGTAGAGTAGAACTGAGGCTCACTGACCTGCCAAATTTATGAACGCACATTTTCAGTGACATATGCAGCCCATTGTGTCTGCACGTGTGCCAGCTCTTTGAAAGAATTATCCAATTAGTCCCACTCCCCCGCTCTTTCCCCATAGCCCTGCAATGTGGGCAGAAAAGTAGCAGTCCGATGAGGAGGCTGGAAACTGCATAACAAGATTTAGAAAATAACATGAAACGTAACCATCGTTAATTGGAATGGGTGTCACTGCATTTTGGATGAAAACTTGATAACTATTTCAGGGTTTTATTACAGAATATGTCTTCATATGAAGACAGCTACTAGAACATAACAACTATGAAGGCTGTTATAATGCATCTTTTGCATGCTATGGAGCAATTTTGTCTTTGCAACAATGCAAAATATGTAGGATAACGGCAACCCGTGTGCGTTTCTGCTTTGCACTCATTGCAATATAAAGGCGACTGAGGATTCAGAGGAGAATGAGTTGTTCCAAGATCTTTTGTCAGTGGTATATTGATTTATATTCTGAATATTATGAATGCATATTCCAAAACCAGCTTTTGCTTGGAATAGCTGGAAGATGAAATACAGTATTGTCATTTTTACATTTTTGGTGATCATCGTTTCATATTTACTTTTTCTCCTTTTAGGAACAATGAACTCTTTTGAAACAAAAGACATGGAATATGAACTCAAATCAGTCCCATGGAAAAGTGATCAGAAGGTACATGTACCCATCGTGAAAAAGCAGATATTAGGCACAGAAAAGGAAGCAGCTTTCAGAGTCGGAACAAAAATGCCCAGCTATCTGAATTTTGTAAATTTGGATAAGACAAATAAATGGGGCCATTATCGAGGTTACAGGATTCAAGTGATAAGCTTCAACCCTAACAGTGTGCCAGAAGAATGTCCAGAAGAAAAAGGCATCTCCTGGCAAAGGTATGGCACATTTATCTCTTGGTCATTGAATATTACCTGACTGGCACTCTCGCCCTGCCAGGCTACAAAAATAATGCGACTGATTTTAGATTTCTTGCAATAGTAAACTATGTTGGTGCTGGTTATTTTTTTTTTCTGTCACTTATAATAAATACCCTGTTTTCGTTGCATCTGCAATGCTATGATTTTGCAGAAGGGAGATGTAGAAGTGTTAGTAAATGTGGTTAATTTATATATTCATACTTACACAAGATTCCATTTATTCAAGAGCTTTAGATTTCCCTAGATATCACCATTGGATCATGAATAGTACTGTGTTTATTAGACTATAGGGAAGGACATAAAAAGAGACAAAATAGCATGTAAACTAATTGATGCTCCATGACTTGCTCATGAAAAAAATGGTGTCACTTTGTCTCCCTGTAACACTCGCTGCTTGTCTGTCACTCACTATCTTTTCCTATCTTATTTTCTGTTTGCTTTCCACTTTGTCTCCTCCTTTCTCTGTATGCCTCTCACACACTTTCACCTTTGTATCTCTGTATTTGTCTATGACCTACTTTTGACTCTCTTTTCCTTTGTGTACGTCTTGCCTTGCCTTTTCTCCTCTCTTCTTTGTACCTGTTACCTTTTCTGTCTACTTCTCACACATTTTCGGTCTTCCTCTCTGTATGTCTGTCTTTCCGTATTACTGGCAATCTCTATGCCCCTTTCATACTTGACCTTTTTCTCGGCAATGCTGTCTTCTTTTCTGTGTGGTCTTCATTCCTTCCTTTTCTTCTCACTTGTCATGGGGACTCAAGGACAGGCTCAGGCTTCCAAGCTTCTGCTAGCTTCAGACTTTATCACTCTTCTCTCTAGGAACAGGTAGGTATGGGGATTTTGCCACATTTTTGCTTTTGTACAAAGGGGAGAAGAGAGGCTGCAGGCCACCAGTTCATTCCATCTCCATTTGTGCCAGATATTTGAGGCCTATATTTCTGCAGCCTTACAGATGGAAAGTCTTTAGTAATACGGTGCTCGCTCTTCTGAGACAATGTTGATAACATTGAGGGAGTTGTGCATTGCATCTGGTCTGTGTCAAACTGGGTGTGGAGAGTATGGATGCAATGTGGAAAAATGTTACATTTCTCAGTACTGTAACGCCTCACCTCGCACATCCTTCATCCAAGGAATAGAACTGGTTGCACCCTTGGAGATTTCTATTGACTGGACAGTAACACTTTCTCAAATAAGGGGATAGCATAGAGAAGGGATAGGAAGGAAAATATGGTACACCACCATTTGAATCTGTGCAAATTCTAGGGACAACATGAGTTAATAATATTGTTTCTTCTATTATAGGTACCAGTTGGCAGTGACAAAATACAAAGATAAAGAGCAAAGAAGCAGCAGCATGTACAATCAGAATAACCTCTGGCAGCCTGCTGTTTATTTTGATGACTTTATTAATGATGAAAGCATTAAAAATGAGGTTTGTTTTTATATATATACTTTTAAACAACTTGTTTGACTATGGAGATATATTTGTCCAAGATCTGCAGAACATGGATTACAACCACGATTCCCCACAGAAAGTGAGGAATGGTGGGTGACAAATCCCAAGTTGTTCTTGCACACCCGATGATGTTTAATAGGTAATTGCGCTGTGCAGTGTGGTACTAAGCCATGCAGACCACAGGATCTGTGTTGAATTAGCTGACCTCATTGGCTTCATCACCTCTGGGCTAAAGAGGGCAAATTTTGTTAGGCCTCCATATTCTGATGAACTCTGCTGAAACATGCTCGTGTGTGATGCTAGAATTGGGTTAGGCCTCGATGCCTTTACTGCTCACTAACTAAGCTTCCTGCTCATGAAGAATGACCCCACTTGGGTGAGGTACTGGATAGGGACTAAGGAGCTGTAACCTAGCAAGAGTCAGTATTTCAGGAAAGGACAGAAGAAAATGAGTGGGATTTTCTTTTTAATGGCGAACATGCCAATTGGTAACAATACTCCTATTTTCTTTATGTTTATAAACAGGACCTGGTAGCCTGGATTACAACTGGCTTTCTCCACATTCCCCATGCAGAAGATGTTCCCAACACCGCCACGGCTGGAAATGGTGTTGGCTTTGTTTTAAAACCAGTCAACTACTTTAACAATGACCCATCTGTTGACTCTCAAGACGCTGTCTACATCGATCCTTCCCAGGAAGCAGAAGGATGTGAGGACAACCCTGTGGCGTGTACACCAGAATTTGCTTCCTGTATACCTAATCTCCCACATTTTACCTATGGAAAAGACGATGAATATTAGCTGTTTATAGTCAATATGACTTCATTACAGTGAGTAAGCAAGCTAACTGAGACTGACCACCACTTTCAATTAAATGGACTAATCCTATCCTATATTTGTTTGTTGAGAAATAATTTTTAAAGGCCCCTACAGTCTACTTGAAACTTCTCCAGCTCTAGTCATTGGGGTTAGATTGACTTCATATACGAGTTACTTTGTTATATTGTTACTAGTCCTAATAATCCAGCATCAAATGATAAAGGCAAATCGAGGGTAGATTTCACAAATTCCTGCTCTCGACACAGAACATTGTGAACTGGAAGTGGAGAGGCCGGTGGGCCCCACAAGATTCTTTATCCATTAAATTTTAACGGGCAGGAAATCCTGCCAGGGCTGAGTGACCTCGGTGCACAAATTCCAGACATGCGCACCTGATGAACAAAGCTCTGCACCAGGAGCAAAATTTGTAAAATCTACCCTTAGATTTATTATGGTTGAAAACAACTTTACGTTTACTAGCTCACAACCTGACCAACTTCTTCCAGCCTTGATGTAACGGATTGCTTAATTGCAAAGTTGACACGTACGGGCACTTCTTTAAATGCTCAAACTCAAGTTGATCTATCATTACAACAGAACAGAAGATATGTCCTAACCAGTGGTTAGATACAGTAAATGTCTCCAAAAGTGAGGCTGGCCGTACAAATTATGACTAATTGATTTATTGCAACTGAATAAGTTAAATTTAATTTTTGTTACAAGGACTTCTGCAACTTTTACAATGTTTTGGGAATTGCAGTCCAAAATCGTAGCTGTTCATTATTGAGCCCAATAGTTTCTAGTGACTGAATAAGTCAAATTCTGTTTTTGTTACGTGCGATTTTGAATCTTTCCAAGATTTTTACTGGTCTTTTGGGGATTGACTTCCATGATTCCGTCCGTTTATTCTTCCTAATAAGGGATTGTTATAAGTGAGTTACGGCAAGCTTCATAAAGGGCGATATTTATCATTTCTCACTGTTGGTTTAAGTTTCTATTTGTAAACATTTTTATAACTTCATTTTTATATAATTTTTTAATACATTTTTATGTTTTTATATTACAAGCATGTCAATATGAAAGAAACTCCTAGAATGATAGTGTAATACTTTAACTGATAAGAAGCAGTGGAGGAAGTAAAAATAATCCCGTGGGTTTGTGTGTTACGTACTTCACAGTGTCACAAATTGGATTACTTTGGCATAATCCAACAATGCCATGTTAGATATTCTATTTCTACTACACATTAGCATGTCACTTTACTAAAATATATATAAAGGAATAAATAAATGTATAAATGGAGTTATGACCCTCATCATCTGAGGTCGTGCGACATTATCAGTATTACTTCCTAGTCATAGAACCTCATCGCTGGGGAGGTCCCATCTCTGGTAGTGACCACTGTTACAAAGTGCAAAGTGTTTTTGTTACTACTGGTAATACTGCAGCAGGGAAACGATCTTCAAAAATAATGGCATCCATAGGTTGGAAGTTCCTATTGATTAACAGGTCTACACTTGACAGATTGGACCCACAGGGTTTCTTGTCCGACTTCAGTTGGCACTAGGGAAACTACACCATGAACAGCCATTTTCTGGAGGAAAATTGACATCTGTTAAACGGTGATCGTGCGGATTGGATGGATTGCCATTGACGAGATAATGTGACGCAGTCAACATAAAAATGCTTTTGTTGTATCGGTGGTAAATCAGGATCCATTCCATGGACCTTGTGTAATATCTTTGTACACCGATTTTCTTTGTTAACCTAGAAGATTTTCTTAAGAAACAGATGAAAAATAAACCACAGGTTAAAAGAAAAAGAGTGACAATCTTCATTCAAACTTGGCGGGTTGCTTGTGATTATCTTAAAGAACGCAGTCGTCCCAGTGAAAGAAAAACAAAAATGAAGCCAGATTGCCTCAATTTTTCTTTTGTTTTATGCAAAAAATGTGTAACATAGAACCTTTTCACTTCTCTGTGTTTAGGAACTGTTTCCTATACAGTCTGCTATAAAATGAAGAGCCTGAGACACAGCAGAGTGTTTCCTGCTATGTTTATACATTAACAATATTGATTGATCAAGACTTTCTAGCTCGTAATCATGCCCGGTTATGTAGTGTTCGAGAGTTCTGGTATACCTGTTGTCATGGTCACCGCTGTTGGTCATAAATGACGCAATCATGTAATATGAATATAATTCATTTACCATTCAGATAGTTTCTAATCAGATGTATAATGTACAGGTGAAATCTATTTGACAGAGTTTTGAAACTGTCGTGACCAGCTTATAAAAATTGTGAGAGATCTGAATTTCCGCTGCCGTCTTTGATATTCAGCAACCGCACAACATTGTGCAGTAATATCACTATGGTAACAACTTAGTGCAACATCATTACATGGTGACCATTCCTCCTATATCCCTCCCCCTCCCCCCCCCCCCCAAACCACGAAAAAGAAGTTGATGTAGAGGAACAATTAAAACCAACTGCTAACATACATGAATATATCGTACCATCATTGTTGGAGAACTGAAAGGGGATTAGTAAAAACAATTCATAAGCTCACCTTTTTAAATCGGATGTCCATTCGTCATCTGGTAATGTGATTGTTATGAGGTAAACACATCATTATCCACCTGCAGATTCAGGGCTGGTATGAACTCTTGGGAGTGTAGCCACAACATGTCAAAAACAGTACAATATAAAAAACCTGATGGCCATCATAGTCTTGTCTTTCAGCTACAGATGAATAGGATCCCCATCATAATAAGAGGTTCAAAATGATATATATCAGATTGGTTGAGCACAACAGTCAGATTCTGCTTCATGAAGGCTCGAATCATGTAGAAAAGCCGCCAGGATTCCTGGCTTATGATCACTGTCCAGTGATCCGGCTGGGAAATGTTTGTGAGAAGCTGTTGAGTATAGGAAGAATGGCTCCTTGAGTGAGGCGCTGGGGCATTGTGCCCCAGCTTAAATCAGCAGAGGTGGGGAAGAAAATGGGAAAAATACAACAATTTTAAAAGCAAGTTCAATTCGACATCTTTGAGCCATGTTATGAAAACAGGCTCATTCTCTGGTACAACAGCAATTATTCTCTTCAGGAGTTGGCACTGTTCTCGAACACGACTGTAGTTCAAGTGTTTGCAATGACTACTGCAGAGTAAGAAAAGAAGCTGGTTGAATGTTAGACAGACTCCAGAGGGCTCACTGACACTGAATTATACAGGAAATATTTAAACCTGGAAATTAAGGTGAGCAATGTGTGAAGACTTAACATGCTCGCACCAAATTCCTCTCTGATAGTTTAATGGCGGCGTTAATCCCTTTATTTTAAATGAATTCACTGTTCCCCTTAAAATAGAAGAGAGCAATTTGATGCAATTAGGCTAAACATTCGTTTTATAGTATAATTCACAGTAATTTCCAGATTTTATTCTCAATTAACAATTATATGTGTAACTACCAGTTAATAAAAATCAACGTAACTTCCTGTATAGTCTTCTGTTTTCAGTAAAAGACGTGATCGACGAGGCAATGAGTCTGTTTACTTCTAGAAAATGTAATTCATCATTAAGGTACAAATAGCTTAATCCATGCAATCACACCCATCTATTGAAGTCATTAAGGAGGCTAGAGTTCAGTTAGTTTTTATCCAAATAATTTTTCAATGCTTTTGGCAAATGACCATGAGGTATTTCTAAAAGGCACAGAAATCAGTAAGTCAGCGCCAGAGAAATATTAGGTTACTAGTTCCACATAGCACCTTTTGGTTTATGAAGTAGAACCATACTCTGTCCCAGATATTTCAACATAGGCTAAATCAATACGGATACAATTAATGCAAAAAGCACTCGGCACGTGCGTGACAGGGAATTCTGCACCCCCACCCCCCACCCCCCCCCCCCACCCCCCACCCCCCCCCCCCCACCCCCCCCCCCACCCCCCACCCACCCCCCCCCCACCCCCCCCCACCCCCCCCCCACCCCCCCCCCACCCCACCCCCCCCCCCCCCCCACCCCCCCCCCACCCCCCCCCCACCCCCCCCCCCACCCCACCCCCCCCCACCCCCCCCCACCCCCCCCACCCCCCCCCCCCCCCCCCCCACCCCCACCCCGACAGAGAATTTCCATCCACTAAGGGCTGGGTGTCTGCAATTCTCCAATATGCAGACCCAGAGTGCATTGGGAGCACCAAAGTGGAAAATCTCCCCTGTGATGACTGTTCAGTAGGAATTATATATTTGAATCAGACATTCGTTGCACATTTTAAGTGAGTAGAACAAAAATACTAAACAAAGCTCAATGTAAAGCTATAATAAAAAGAGAGAAACTGCAAATGCTTAAAATCTGAAATGAAACAGAATATACTGGCAACACACAGCGCTTCAGTATAAAGAACAGATGGGTTGGTGCTTCAGGTGTAGACCCTTCATCAGTTGTGAACCCAAAATATTAACTAGCCTTTTTTACAGATTCTTCCTGATCTGCTGTGTATTTCCGAATGGCTAAATTCATGAATTTGAGGTCCCAATCGTGCACACATTGGGAAATTGGACGCAGCCTTCCCCCCAAATGATTTTCCATCCATTAAAATGAACGTGGCTGCTAAAGTGCAGGTGGTGCTACATGGTGTTAAGGTGCCGGGGGGGGCGGTGGGGGGGGCATATTTGCCACATCACAACACCATCCCATAGGTCAGCTTTTCAGGATGCCGAGAAGGAGAGGGAGACAGGCTTGAGGCCATTTAACACCGTCACTGTCTGTGCCAGCCTTTTGCTACATGACAACTACAACTGGCCTAGCAGCAGATAACAACGCTCTGCTTCTGGCTCGCTGGAGACCCAAGCAATTCCAGTTAATTTAGGTCCTGCGTTCTAGTGTGGGCAAATACATCCTGAGTGTAATAGTTTTCTGCTGAAGGATAAGTGTGGTGGTTATGTTACTGGACTAGTAATCCAGAGGCCTGGACTAATGATCCGGAGATGTGAGTTCAAATCCCACCACGGCAGCTGGAGAATTTAAATTCCGTTAAATAAATAAAACTGGAATAAAAAGCTAGAATCAGTAATGGTGACCATGAAACTACCGGATTGTCGTAAAAACCCATCTGGCTCACTAATGTCCAAAAATGTGCGGGTTAGGTTGATTTGGCTATGATAAATTGACCCTTAGTGTTAGGGGGGGATTAAATATGTGGGGTTATGGGGATAGGATGGGATATGTTAGGGGGAATTAAATACGTGGGGTTACGGGGGTAGGGTGGGATATGTGTACTGTGGGGATTAAAGCAGGGACAGGGTACTGGATTTGGATGATCAGCCATGATCGTATTGAATGGTGGAGCAGGCTCGACGGGCCGAATGGCCTACTCCTGCTCCTAGATTCTATGTCTATGTTTCTATGTAATGTCCTTCAGGGAAGGAAATCTGCTGTCCTTACCCGGTCTGGCCTATATGTGACCCCAGACCCACAGCAATGTGGTTGACTCTTAACTGCCCTCTGAAATGGCCTAGCAAGCCACTCAGTTGTATTTAAGGTGGCGGCTCACCACCACCTTTTCAAGGGCAATTAGGGATGGGCAATAAATGCTGGCCTTGCCGGAAACACCCACGTCCCGTGAATGAATTTAAAAAACTGCCCAGCTGGTGTTGCTGCACAGCTGGCCTATAGTAAACAATAAAACAAAGTCATTCATAAACTTAACTCCACAATAGAAAGCAGGGAAGAAGCACCAGCATTTGTCAATTTTTTTATTGGAAAACTTTGATAATACAATAACCAAATCAAACATTACAAGTTATACAATGATAAGAAACTTAATCAACATCATTTATTTCAAATACATTTTTATTCTCGTCGTGTACTTTATACCTTTCCTCAAACAAAAACACAATCAATAAAAATAAATAAATAACACTTCAAGATCTTGCCATGCTCCAAGGATCTAAAATTCAAGTATTTGAGAAGCCACTGTCCAAATGTTAATGATGCGGAGATACCGGTGTTGGACTGGGGTGGACAAAATTGAGAGGTCGCACAACACCAGGTTATAGTCCAACAGTTTTATTAGAAATCACAAGCTTTCGGAGCTATCGATTGCTCCTTCCTCAGGTGAAGTTAATACCATGGAATATGACCCATAGAGGTCACAGGACTGAACCCTCTTTTAAATAGGCAGAGTCGCTCTCTAATTTCACAAGGTGGTTCAATCATTGGGAATGAGAAGGGATGGGAACCATTGCCATTTTTAGTTGTATGCTGCAGATGAGACAGATGCGTCACGACTGCCCCATTGCCTATTAGCTTTCCCTTTAGATTGCTGTGGATTAAATACATGTCACTCTACTGCACCGTTACCTTTCACATAGAATGCATGGAACTCTACCACAATGTGGGACATATAAGCCCCGATTTTAACTTGGGGCAGGAATCGGGGGTACGGGGTCCCAAGTCCAGCTCCCCAGGAATAATCAAATCTCCCGGGCCTCATTTGAATGCGCCGACACTTACCCCCAGTGAGAATGATGTCACCACCAGTGGACTGGAGTCAAATTCCAGGAACCCACAGAAACAGCAAGAGAAGTGAGAAAGGTGCAAATGGATAAGGTTTGCTACTGAGAGGAGGGATGCAGCCCAGGGTAGAGGAGGCCCAAGGTATCCTTGTGGAGCCAAGAGGAGCAGGAGTGCTCCTCCTGGCCCACAAGGAAACTATCAAAAGTTTTTTTTTTAAATGAACATACCTGGGCCTCCTGTGGCCAGGATGCTGCCAGCTTCCTCTGGTGGGTACGAGACTGTGCAGCCCTTGGTCAGGCCTGGAGTTAAAATAGCGTGCGTGTCCCAATGTCGTCATCAGGATGCAACATTTACATTAGGCCCCCACTCCTCTGGGGCAGGCGGCCTTCCTGTGCCTGAATTCTGGAAAGTTAAGATGGGGGGGGAGGGGGCAGAAACATATTGGGAGCACAGCGCCTACAACACCCCCCCAGGCCCCACCACCACCACAACCCCATGCCTGTACCATTCCCTCTTGGCAGGGGATCTTAAAACCAGGCTTATATTCCCACATTATAGTGATCATGGACAAATCACCCCCAAACCTCCCATCCCCTCTATCCCCTCATCCTATATCTCCTATTAACCACCATATGAAATTTAAAAAAACATTAATTACTGCCTCGGATGTTAATCAGCTACCCAGCATTATGGCCAGGAAACCTTTGGCGAGTTAGTGGTGATTAGGTACAGTGTGAGCCCCACTTTAAAAGATACAGGCCACCGAAGAAGTTAAAATGATCCAAATTGGGTAAGGTTGGCCTCAAAAAGAAATTTCAAATTGCCAAAGTGAACTGTTTTAGACTACCACTTCCATTTCACAGTTTATAGCAAATGGTAATAATAATTTTAAAACACTCCTACAGCATTCCTCTGTCAGATTGTTCAACAGAGGTGTTAACGCGTTTAAATTAAATGCTGTAATGCCTCTGCGAAAATAATGGAGGGAGGAATGTCATACAAAAGAATTCATCTTAGTTCTCCGTTGTTATTACCAACAGTCATCTCCAGCTATCACCTGGGAGTTGACACAAAAACTTTAGCTGGACTTCATTCTACCTGTGCGTTCTGCTCTGGCTCCTAAAAATTCTGAGGAAAGTGAGTGTTGATCAGAAAGCTGTGCAGCATCTCTTGTGTAGTGTACATGAACCAGTTAAATGTAGACTGATTTTTTTTTAAGGTCCTCTGACTATGCACCCAATTACCTGTGATTACGTTTCACTTCAGAAATCTATAGAAGCTTCTTCTCCTGTCGGTTTACAAGCTGTGACACACAGTACGGAACGAATGCCACGGCCGCCAGAGGCACTGCGGCACTTTTACAGAAAGACAGTAAATAAAACAGGAATTCCCTCTGTGTCGGGGGCTTCACCGAGTCAAACAGGTGCAGGACGATCAGTGACGTCACGATGCAACTTAGTCTGAAGCTGAACTGCCGGCTCCTCTTTGCTTTGCAGCTTTCGGCATAAATGGGGGAGTTGAGAGCTAATCCCAATCCAAACAAGGCTCCCATGTTCCTGACCAGACTAGCAAAGGGAGTGCTGTCGATGTGGATCCACTCTGCTCGGGCGCACCATCGCTGGGCTTTCTCCACCGACCACAGCAAGTCCACTCCCAGCACTTTCAACAGCAGGTAAAAGCCCAGAGCGAAGGAAAACAGGAGGAGAGTGATCTTCAGATACTGCTTGAGGGTTGCATTGTAGATTGCTTTAATTCGACCAAACATTTCAGCCACGACCATTCCTGAGCACAAAATGGTACCAAAGTTAGCACTGAGGGGAATTAGTGATGTTCCTCAAATTAGTACAAAGTTTATGAATTAACCTGAAAAGCTTGTGGAAGAAAGAAAGGCCTGTATTTATATATTACCTTCTCGTCAAGGCCACTATTTTCTGGTGACTGAATAAGTCAAATTCTGTTTTTATTATGTTGGATTAAAAGGTTTTCCGTGACTTTTATGGGCGTTAAATTCTGTACAGGCCGAGAAACTCGACTTGCGTCCAAAACGGGTGCAAAATCGGTGGAGCGAAGGCCCGCACCAAATGTGGCTTTAAATACCACCGGTGAACCGCAGGCGATAAATCAATGCCCTGCTCCAGCTCACCACTTGAGGGGGGCAGTGTCAGGAAATTGGCAGCAGCTTCGGTCTGGGGGGGTGATGCAACTCTGGGGGAGGCCTCATAGGCGCTGGCAGCAGGCCGAAGTATTTGGTGGTGCTGTTTCAGCGATGAACATTAGCCAGGGTAGATATATAGAGGAGCTGTATTCTCCATGAATTCGGATCATAAAAATACAATCACCGCCAACTGCAAATATCTGCAAACGTCTTTATTCAATATAGGCCACAGTAGAAAGCTAAAGTAAGATTTATAGATTGTGCATGACATGGTGTTATTTGCATTAGTTATGATCTAGTGCTTACAGTTTATCAAGATAAAATACTAATACTCTGCTAGTTGAAATATTAAAGAACCATTCTATCTTTTATTGAATTTTGCGATCTGTAAGTAATGCGTCCACTGACCTGAAATGACTCCCAGGAAGACCTGATGAGGGAAGTGAGTTGCCACAAATACTCTGGATACACAGACACAGACCTGCATCGCCCAGAATACTGTCCACAGTACAGCACGAAGACACCTGTAACATAAGGGGAGGCCTCAGAGCAAAATAATGCTGAGTATCAGTGTTTAACTAAATCTCCGGCCCGATTTTAATTCCGGTCCAGTTTTCGGCGGGTGAGCAGTGGTGACTGGTGTGAGTTTAGAAACTCACTGCTCCAGAAATGAGGCCGAGGTATTTTAATGCCTGGGCCTCATTTAAATCCCACCAGCTGACTTCCATATTTATAGTTTGGGATCTTCTTCTGAGGCAGTCCCTCGGACTTGCTTCCACACTAAAAATGAGTTCTCAGGTGACTGATGAGTCCAGGTTTTGGATACCCCCACAAGTAGAATCATCCTCTTGAAACTATAGGTAACTGTAATTAAGCTGCACCGCGCATGTTGATCAGTACTCTCGTTCAAATTCAGACAACTATGCTTATTTAGAAAGTAACTATTCCTGCCTGTAGCTTTGTACATCTCAAGTACCAACAAATCCAGAATGTGAGACTCACCGGTTTTGGACGCAGTGCTGCTTATTCTGAAGTGCGCTGGTCAGGAATGCTGTCACCATCACATACCAAACCCCAGCTGATCCCATGGCGTGGCCCGAGGGACTTCCTGAAACGGACAAGGTTTGGGGTCAACTTTACGTCATCAGGAACGCTGAAGAAAATCTAATCTTTGGTTTGTTAAGATCTACAGTTTGTATTATTTGGAAGTGAGCTGGTCTCTCAGTACCTGGCCCTGTTTCACAGGTGATGGGGTATTGCTCTAACACAGGAACAGATGAGTTGCCGTAGTAGGAAGTTTCATGAACCCACCAGTAAGGTCTCTGGCCAAATAATATCCTACAAAAAAAAATGAGAACAAATTTTCAGAGATGAGGAGAAATGTTTTTTACACAGCGAGTTGTTATGATCTGGAATGCACTGCCTGAAAGGGCGGTGGAAGCAGTTTCAACAGTAACTGTCAAAGGAGAATTGTATATATACCTAAAAAGGAAAATTTGCAGGGCTGTGAGGAAAGAGCAGGGTAGTGGAACTAATTGGATGGCTCTTTCAAAGAGCCGGAACAGGCACACTGGGCCTTTTGGCCTCTTTCTCTGCTGTATCATTCTGGGATTCTATGAATAGACTCACTGTAGGACGCTGTCTATAATAAAAAATAATTCCCTTCAATTTTTCATCTGATGGTGATACTCATGCTGGGGTTTGTTTCCACTCTT
Organism: Squalus acanthias; assembly: GCA_030390025.1. Classification (NCBI taxonomy): domain Eukaryota; kingdom Metazoa; phylum Chordata; class Chondrichthyes; order Squaliformes; family Squalidae; genus Squalus; species Squalus acanthias. The sequence continues at coordinate 24,339,621 of CM059437.1, read as the reverse complement.
GCTCAAGTGGATGAGCAGAGACAGTGAGTGTCAGCAGGTTATTCTGTCGAGGAGAGTCATGGCTCAGCCGGACCCTTTCCTCAACGCACATCCACACATGCACCCTCTCCAGTAGCTGCTGCCTTTGGGACGCATACAAAAAAGCTCAGAGTAGCACTGCTGCTAACTCCTGGCCCCACAAAAAAAATTATATCGAACTGGTGAGTATTCCTTGGTTGGGCCTCCTCTCCACTACCGCGGTGCACGGCACACACTCCGATCATTTACCTCAACTGACAATCGGGGTCCTAGGACATCAATTTGCATATCGAAAGGGGCCTGCTGCCTGAAACAGGCAAGTGCTTCAGGTGCCTCGCCTCGCAGTAAGCCCCTTTCAAAATGGCACCCGTCGCATCATTGGGGTTAACGGACCCCATTTTGAGGCCGTTACTGCCCTGTTAACGCCAGGCGATAGAAGTTAAAATGGACCCCCCCTCCCCCACCCAGGCTGAGACATCTCACGAACTTGAACAGAATCAGAGGGTGTTGATTGACTTTTCACTTGATTCATGACGTCTTATTAGGCTGCTCAGGAGTGGAGCTGTAAGGCATGCGGCAGCTGTAACTGTCAGAACCCATGGGGTCGCACGGATCTAGAGAGGTCAGGGGTCAGAGGTGTGGCTGCTCTATCTCCACATCGCTGTGCCTAGGCTCCAACTTACAGGAAGCCGGCAGGAAAGGGTGATTGGTGGGTGGGGTGAGGTGGGGGGCGAGCTGCTATTTCTAGCTCGGAGATCCTCAGTGCTATCTGTGTTCCGCGAGTTTACCACAGCGTATGACTGAACATCTAATGTGCCAAAGTGGCAATAAAATTTTAATCTACGCCAAACAGGGAGCAAGAAACTTAAACAAATCGACATCTGATGCTCCAAAAAAAGTAAGAAAATATGCACCCTTCATAAGAGGTGTCAGCATACATTTGTGTGTGTGTGGACGGGGGGGACATATATGGCAGGAGAATGGGACATGGGCATAGCTGAAGCTGAGGGAAGTTCCATGAGGAAACTGATATGGGAGAGTGGCCTTTGCTTTAAGATGACAATAGATAAGTCTGAATGGGGAGGGAAAACCAGGCATTTTAACCAGTAACTTGGTCTTACGGCTGACAGGAAAAATTGAAGGGACAATACAGTAAACTCTTTCTTATCCGGCACCTATGGGACCAGGATGGTGCCGGTTGATGACAAATTCTGGATAACAGAGAAGTATACCTACCAAGGCAATTTTTAACACAAACAAAAATAAAAAATCAAGAAATGTACTGTATAATTGGGTACTCACCTCAGAATGTTCCGTTAAATGTATGGTAAAAGATGCCGGTTATTAAAGTATTCCGGATGATAAAAGTGCCGTTTAAACAAGAGTTTACTGTAATTACCAGGCTGTCAGCATTGCATGCACACTGCACCTCAGTCCCACCCACCCAATGTTGCAAGACATTCAAAGCCTAGAATTCCTTTAAGGCCTCTTAAGACATTCGATGGAGCTTCTCAGAAAATACTTACCATTTAAAGATGAGGTTGAGCCAGTCTCCAATGACTGCCACCCAGATGAGTTTGACGCCCACCGCTTCACACAGGTGGAACCAGATGGGAAAGAAAACAAAGAAAGTGTTTCTCAGGTCGGCAGCAAAAGAGATAAAAGTGAACCAGCTCTGGGAGTCCTTGTAGTTCAGCTGTAGATACTGCACCAGTTCTACCCCGGAGCTGTGGAGCAGGTCCATCCCAGCGTCCATTCTCTGCACGTTCAGCAACCGTCGAAGAGTCCAGCGAAGCTGCCTGTCTCTCCCTGTTCTTACCTTTACCGCCTCTCAATTTGTTGTCTCAAACTCGCTTTGTGGGTCAGTTATATACAACCACCAGCAAAACAACACATGTGCAAAGAGTGATCTTTGGACTTGCAAAGTTGACCCAAAGTCAATGAGCAATGTAACATCAGTTCAAACTGACGCAAATGTGCTTAGAACATTCGTATTGAAAATGCCTTCAGTATCTGGCTTATTGATTCATCAAATAAGCTTTGAAATTGGACAATAAACAGCTGATTTTAGTTCAGCCAATTCAGTGCAATTGTTTTATTATAGTTTTCTTTTCATCTTTGTTAGACTTTGAAGTGACTAAAACCTAATTTTAATATTAACTACAAGTGTGACAGGCCCGCAGTGTTTGCAGCAGAGTATCTGGTAACTTCATCATTAGCTCCTCTTGTGATCTTGGCAGTCGCTCCATTGTTGTCAGTAGCAGCAGTTCAAACTGAACCAGATAAATCAACGAGAAGAAGGTTCGCTTTTTGCAGTAACGAGGTTTCATTCTGCGGTGTTTACACAAATCTCAAAACTCAATCATTCTCCATTCTCTTCAGGTTTCACTGTGAGCAGACACGTTGGGGTAGAAATTAGGTCGCGCCCCATTTGGGGCGCAAATATCGTCTGGACACAAATATTAGCGCCTGGCGCTAATTATCGGCACTGACTGGAAACTTCACTTTTACCGCCCCGGGAGGTGAGTGGAGCGCTAAAGCAGGCGCTGCACACCTGTCTTAAGGCGCAAAGGCCAAGGAGTGAGGCGCTAACTCAGCGCGCGAGCGCAGCGCAGCTGCTGCCAGTTAGCGAGGGAACACAGACACACTGGCGCCGGCCACTTCTTAAAGCGGGGGGGGGGGCCACTTGCTCCCCAGCCACACCCTGCTCATTGCAGCCTTGAATCTCAGCCTGGAGAGACCTGTGAATCCATTTTGCTGCCAAGCATGGAGAGGGTGAGAGAACGCGCTCATCGCTTCACCGAGCGGGCCTTGGATGCTCTGGTTGGCGCAGTGGAGCGCAGACGATGTATGCTCTTCCCTGAGAGTGGCAGGAGGCCTTTGCCACGCGAGTTCAGAAGAGTGTGGAGGGAGGTGGCTCAGAGCGTCTCCTCCAGGATCATGGTGCCCAGGACCCATACTCAATGCCGCAAAAAGTTCAACGACCTCACTCGGGTCGTCAGGGTGAGTGGCTTTTTCTCAATACCTCTCCATCCCTCCATCTCAACCTCACTCTATGGCCAGAGGGTCTTAAAACCCCAATGCACAACACTCATCCAACACCTATGGCCCTTTCATCAAACACACACACACATTCCACACTTTGCATACAGTAAGGGCTATTCACCTATGGGAGGCACATCAGGCAAGACCATGGCTGTATATTTACTCAGATGCTGTCCTTTTTCTTGCAGGCCAAGCTGGCGCATAATAGGAGACAGCAGCAACGGACAGGTGGAGGGCGGCCTCAGCTGCAACCCCTCAGCGATCTTGAGGAGCGCGTCCACAGGATTGTGGCAAGCCAGGTGATCGGTCCCGTCGCCACTGGAGACGCCGACCCCGTTCTGGACAGCAATGGTAAGGTCATCACCTTTTTGTCCTCTGTCCTTCCACTTGTCCCTCACAACACCAGCCTTTGACACTTTCAATCCAACTTGCTAACTCGCTGCTCTTATTCCTCCCTTACTGCCACCCTGTCCTCACGCTAAAGCCACTCTTGTACCTCCCTGCTTTCAGATGGTGATTCACCAGCTGAGGAGACGGGCCCTGAAGCTGCCACTGGGAGTGATGCTGCAGCCGAGGAGGAAGAGGAAGCCAGAGCATCAGTGCCACCCTCTCCCGAGGAAGCCCATGCCCACACTGGGAACACGCCTTCCCCGGAGGGGAGCAGGGGGGAAGGGGCTGATGAGGGTGAAGCTCCAGGACCCAGCGGGCTGCAGCAACGCCATGGTGGGGGTAGGGAAGAACGGGGGACTTCTCCCCAGAGGGAGAGTATGCCAGACACTCCTACTGCAATGGACGCAGAGGAGGAGCGGCTGATCGCAGAAATGAACACCCAGGCGGTGGGCATGCACACTGAGCTCATGGGTGCAGTGGGAAGGGTGCCCGAATGCATTGAGTCACTGGCAAGGAGTGTGGAGCACTTCGCTGTAGCACAGGCGGATGCCACACTAACGCTTAGTGCTGCAATTCAGTCACTGGCTGCCGTGATCCCATCTCTGACTGCTCTCATACAGACTCAGATTGAGGCCACGCGAGCACAGACTGCTGCCAACCTCGATGGTTCGTGCACATGTCCCCGGGGCTGTCACCGCGCCGCAGCAGGCCAGCAATCTGTTCTCCGGAAGATTGCTCCGGATGCTGAAGTGCTGCCCCGTGGGAGTGCCAGTGTGTCGGGCGAGCAGGGAGTTGCTGTCCTCTCTCACGATGACAGCATTCCTGCTGCCAACACTGTCACTTCTCCACTGCACTTGCCACCGCCTGTAGGACAGACTGCTGCCGCCCATGCAGAGTTGGTGCAGTCTGCAGCCGGGCCCTCCAGGCCCAGAAGTGGTCGAGGCCGTCCTTCAGGGGCATCTGCAGTGTCAGGGTCTGACGAGCAGCAGCCTTCCACCAGCCTTGCTGCAGCCACTGAGGTCCCATTACGGAGGAGCAGTAGGGTTAGAAGGGGGGAAGTGCGCAAGGGAAGGAGATCACCCTCGAAGAGCAAAAAGTAGGAGGTGTGACAAAATGCTGGTCATTTTTTTATTAAAGGCCGAGGTTCATGGTCCAACTTTTGTTTAGTGTTTTGGACATTATCTCCAGGTTGTGAGAACCAGTTATGTTATTGACTGTTTTTTTGTGTTTATTTCTATGAGTTTGTCATGAGGAATTGACACACACAGAGTTTGTAAAATAAATAAGTTTCTGTATTCAAAATATACATGGTTGGTGGTTGGAATTATTGGTGCCTTGGCCGGCTTAGGGGTTGCGTGCTGGGTTAATTAATGTTGGTAGCTATGGCAGGGGCCCTAGAAGCGGCTTGCTATTAGCCGTTGACGGACGGCCCTTGCAGTTTGACCATTGTGGGCCGCCCTCCCGCCTTGGTGCTGCTGATGATCATCGTCCTCGTCCTCTTCCTCCTCTTCCTCCTCCTCCACTGGTGGTGCTCCAAGGCCTGGTGGCATTGGCTGGGTCCTGAGGATTGCCATGTTATGCAACATGCAGCACACGACTACGAAGTTCGATACTTGCTCAGGCGAGTACTGCAGGGCTCCTCCGGAATGGTCCAGACAGCGGAACCGTTGTTTCAGCACGCCGATTGTGCGCTCAATAATGTTCCTGGTTGCAGGGGTGTTGGGCGTACAGAGCGGTGTCATCAGCCAGGTGCTCAATGCATACCCCTTGTCCCCGAGAAGCCAACCAACTGGCTGATGCGGTGCCTCGAAAAGTTCTGCCACAGTAGTCTGGCGCAGGATAAAAGCATCGTGGCAGCTGCCAGGATAGTGGGCATTGACAGCGAGTATCAGCTGTCTGTGGTCACAGACCAACTGGACATTCAAGGAATGGAACCCCTTTCTGTTCCTGAATTCCTCTGCATTCTCACGCGGAGCACGCAAAGCCACATGCGTGCAGTCAATGGCGCCCTGCACCATGGGGAAGCCCGCTACCCTCGCAAAGCCCAGAGCGCGGTCACGCTGCTTGTCTGGGGTCATAGGGAAAGAGATGAACTCTCGTCTCCTTCTGAAGAGGGCATTTGTGACCTGCCGGATGCAGCAATGCACCGCGAACTGGGAGATATTGGCGAGGTCCCCAACAGCAGCTTGGAATGAGCCAGTGGCATAAAAGTTCAAAGCCACTGTGACCTTCACTGCCACCGACAGAGACGTCCTGGACCTCAGTTGAGGCTGCAGATCTGGCTGCAGCAGGTGGCAGAGCTCAGTGACCACCTCCTTGCTGAATCGCAGCCTTCGCAAACACAGCTCCTCGGACATATGGATGTAGGAGAGCTGTTCACGATATACCCTGGGAGGGTAAGCTCTCCTGTACAGACGCCTGATGGCCCTCCTCCGTCTGGCCATCATTGCCACTCTCTCTCTGCGTCTCTGTATCCTCCGATTCAGCTGGAGCAGGACGACGCCCCCAATCAGTGCAACCCCCATATTCTCTTTGCAAGCAAAGTAATGAGGGACAGCAACTAAAGTAGCAGCAAAGTTAGGATCAATAGGCAAAACTACCTCACAAAGCGTTGAGTCAATGTAGAAGTCTCTCTCTCTCTCTCTCCGAATCTCTCTCTCTCTCTCAGAACGAGTGGTGCATAAATGTCGACCACAGAAAAAGACAGGAAGAGGCCCCTTTTAAATAGCGCCCCCCCCAGCCCCACAGCGATTGATAGCGTTCCAGTCTTCCGGTCGTTGGAAGCGCCAGGCGGTAAGGCAGGGGGCGCCACTCAATTTCCGCTCCGGGGCGCCACAAGGGCGTTGCACCATGGAATGACGTCACAATCTGTGTGCGCAGGTGGTCGCAGCGGTAAGTTTTAGCGCCGCCGCACAATCTCTAGTTAAGTTCTCGAGCGGCGCAAACATCGCTGCGCCTGGGCGTTAGCGGCTTTGCGCCCCATTAGCGCCCTCTTAAGGCGCTAACGGGAGGCGCAACCAACTGAATTTTTACCCCGTTCTGTCTGGTTCTACAGTGACCACGCTTCTAAAGTACTTCATCGGCTGCAAAGTCCTGAGGTGGTGAAAGGCGCTATATAAATGCAAGCCTTTCTTTCTGTTACATGGATTCTCAACTCTGGTGTTTTTGGTTTTCTTTCTAATTCTGATCATTTAATGTTTGATTTTGATTGAAGCGTGTTTTTAAACAGCTCTATCTAAGATTAAAGATGCACATAACGGTCCCTCAGTATCCTAACATTCTCCCCCTTCAGTTCTTTCTCCACCCTTCCTGACTCACGCAGGGTGAAGTTTCACATCTTCCCAAGCTCTTCACATGTGAACCTCGATGGTGACAGACGACAGACTGTGGGGACATCGCAGCCAAGCCTGAGCCTGTACTAATTTGGCTTCCATTCACAAATCCCACTTCAGAGACTTTAGCACAAAAATCTAGGCTGACACTGCAGTGCAGTGCTGAGGGAGTGCTGCACTGTCGGAGGTGCCGTCTTTCAGATGAGACGTTAAACCGAGGCCCCGTCTGCTCTCTCAGGTGGACGTAAAAGATCCTATGGCACTATTCTGAAGAAGAGCAGGGGAGTTATCCCCGGTGTCCTGGCCAATATTTATCCCTCAATCAACATCACTAAAAAAAAACAGATTATCTGGTCATTATCACATTGCTGTTTGTGGGAGCTTGCTGTGTGCAAACTGGCTACCACATTCCCTACATTACAACAGTGATTACACTTCAAAAAAGTACTTCATTGGCTGTAAAGCACTTTGGGACATCCAGTGGTGGTGAAAGGCGCTATATAAATGCAAGTCTTTCTTTTCAAGTATCATTCGATAGTGATCAGGAACGGGAGCTTTGGCCAAATGTTCTCCTCCTTAGACTGAGACTGAGACCAATTGTTACAAGCATTCTCCTGCCCTGGCAAGAGATCAGCTAAACACAGCCAGCAGTCAAACCTGTGAACCTTTTGGTCTGTACGGCTTAATCCCACATTGGGCAGTGCATTTGACAAATAAGCCATCATATGTCTCATATAAGAGATGTTTTGCAATGAATTGGATAATGTGTCTATCTCATAACTATTGAAGGTATTTTACAGCTCTAATAACTTGAAATAACACTAACTAATAGATTCCCCATTAGAAGCGAGAAGGATTCATTTTCTATTGATACAAGAACAACAGCAATTTGTATTTATATAGCGCCTTTAACACAGTGAAATGTCCCAAGGCGCTTCACAGGAGCGTTATCAAACAAAATTTGACACCGAGCCACATATGGAGATATTAGGCCAGGTGACCAAAAGCTTGGTCAAAGAGGTAAGTTTTAAAGATCCGTTGGGGGTTACATCTCGAAGAGGTAGGAGTAGGACAGTCCGTGTGGCATGAAGAAGGGTTTAAATTTGGTGTTGCAGTACTGACATTGTACAGCAGGTGGCTCAATCTTCCCAGTCCCACAAAATGAGGAACATGGACAACGGGCAGGTTCAGCTGTACTGTAAAGGTCTTCCAAAACTGCAGTGTTCCCACTCCTGATTACTGTTCAGTGACCTCCTGCTGAAAGTGTCCCTGTGTGTGAACAATAACTTTTAATCTGCAAATTTGAAAATCAGGGGCACCCAGTTAAAAAAATCAGGGACAAATGGTCAAAATCAGCGACACTTTCTTTAAATTATGCATCATATTTTGAATATTCAAATAATTTAACATTTTCTTTATCAGCAGATTAAAGTAGAAAACCTATTAAAATGGGCCAGAAATTCGGCTCCCTGGCTTCCCGCGGGTGCAAGGATCGCGCACGCACCTACCTACCGCGCCTGCCGTTGACCTCTGGGCCCACGGGGACTTCAGCTCCTGGGCCTCCTGCAGCTGCCGGCGCGCAGAGCTTGTGTATCCCAGGGGCGTAGTTAGTGCGATGCGTCCCCTAGGATCACGTGGACCATGGAGAGCCAATGGCAGCAGACCATCTTTCATTCATAGATTTGACAGGAAGACCTGTCAAATCTATGAATTGAAATCGGCCCCAAAACAACACCTAAACTTCAAATAATTTTTTTTTAAACCATCACATTTTTAAAATAACTATGTTAAATAAATTAACTACTTTAAACAAAAATTAAAATTTTTGAAAAAATTAAAATATTTTTTAACAGTGCTAAAAATAAACTTACCTTTCTTTAAAGTATCTAAAAAAGATAAACCTGTTGAAAAAATGTTTAAATTGTAATTAATTAACCACTTACCTTGTTAAAAACGGGTCTTGCGCCTCCTTTTTAAAAGCGCAGCTTCTTCCATACTTACCTTCCCGGAGAAACCTGAAAAAAACCCAAAGTTCGCTGCGTGCGCGCAGCCTCTCCCGCGCACGCGGTTCACCTCTGAACCCCTCCCTTCAGGGGAACGGAAGTTCCGGTTTCCCGCGCATGCGCAGTGCATGCAGGAAACCGGCACTTCAGGAGGCCTTACGGGTGAGTACACAATGCGTACTCACCCGGCAAGTGCCGAATTTCTGTGTTTTTAAAGTTGGGACCAAAAACAATTGAAATCTTCAATCCTAACATTTTCTGGCTCAACTTATGAATAACAATAGCACTTTTATTCCGAGAGCTGTGGAAATATCTCCAAGTGCCTCACACAATGAAGCAGTTTTCAAGTGTAGGGACTGTGGGCAAACATAACAACATACTTCAGGTGATGCACTAAACTGAGGTGCTGTTTGCCTATGGCTTCGCCCCCTCCCTAATATTTCAACCTCCTCCAGGCCTACGTCTCTGACTGAACCCTCAGCCCTTCCAATATTGGGCTACTATGAGCTACAAACATACGAAAAAAGACTTGGAAAGACCAACTAATCCAGACAGCCGGGTGCCGCCTGCATGCACCATCAATGACACAGTTACACAATCTCCTGGGAGAGGCAAAAACAAAGCAGGAAAATAACCGTAGACCAATTTAGGAAAATAAACGCTTCTCCGATCTCAAATCTAGTAAGCTCCAGGAGAGTAACTGATATCAATAGTTATCACTACCCTTCGCCCACCTTTTATAATTGGAGATATCCACGACTCTTAGTAACTCATCAAACTCACTTTTCAAGCACTGCAGTGAATCCATACTTAGCGCATGTTTTCCTAATCTATTCCAGCGGTCTGCGTGAAAAGAAATACTTCCTGGTATCTAACCTATGTTTTTGTATTTTATGCTGGTGGCCCACTTCTCCCAATCCTAGCTACTCAAATAACCTATTCATCTGAACAGAATCTATTCTCACCATCGTTTAAAAAATTTAATTATATCACCTCAAAGTCTACACTTCTGCAATGATAAAATCCCCAGTTCCCTGAGTCTGTCCTGATAATCATGAACCCTAAGGTATCATTCAGGTGGAGCTCCTCTGGACTTTCTTCAGGGCCTCGATATCACCCTCGATGTGAGGGGACCAAATCTGGGCACAATATTCTAAATGTAGCCATACCAAGTTCTTGTATAAGGTAAGTATTGTATTTCTAGTTTTATACTGAACTCTCCTAGTAACACACCCTAACACCCTATTCACTCTCCCTATGGCCTCCTGACATTGGTTGTCGACTTTTTAATGTTTCACCAACTACAACCCCTAGATCCCTTTCCTGTTCTGTCCTCTTCGATGGATAATCCTGTATGGTATACACATGTCTGGAATTACCGTGGGCCAAATACACCACACTATTGTGTATTTATTCAGAGTGAAGGACATCTGCTACACATTGCTTTAATGTAACCGGAGCAGCCTGCAGTCTATTAATTTCATCTACATTCCTAACTCCCACAAACATCTTTGTTTAATCAGCAAGCTTAAGAATTATTCCCTCGACGCCTTCATCCAAAACATTGATAAATTTGGTGAAGAATAATGGTCCCAACACAGATCCCTGCAGGACCTTACCATGACCAAACCCGATACAAAGCTACTTCCATTGATTGCCCACCCTCAGCCTATGAGACTGCAGCCAACTTGCTATCCAGTGTAAAATCTGCTCACCAATCCCACTGGATGAAACCCTACTTAACAGTCTTCTGTGCATCGGTTTATTGAAGGCTTTTTGAAAATTTAGAGACACAAAATTTACTGGGCCAGCCTTGTGAGCTCTTCAAACAATTTGACCAAGTTAGTAAGATAGGACCTCCCTTTTCAAAAGCCATGTTGGAATCCCCTAAAAACTGCTGCACTCTCCAAGTGGCTGTACAGTGCATCTCTAATAATGCCTTCCAACATCTTACATATCATCAAACTAACTGGCCTATAATTCCTAAGTTCTGATTTACTTCTCTCCTTAAATACTGGCATCACACAGGCCTCTTTCCAGTCCATGGGAATGAGCCCAGGCCGCAATGAGCTGTTAAATATATCAGCCAGTGGCTCGGAACACAGCCCTGGTTTCTTTAAGGGTAAATGACATCAGATCCAGCAGCCCGAGCTGCATAAGAGCATGAATCCCAGCCAGGTCTATTACTGCATTGACGCCCAAGGATTGAATTTTACTAGCACCTCTATCTGTCACCATGAACAACGTAGCATCATCTTCAGTCATGTAAACATGTCATGTACTTTTTTAATACCTCAGCCATGTCTTGACTCTCCACCATAACCTGCCCTACAGAATCCCTCAAAGGACCTATGCAGCCCTTGATTACTCTCTAACTCCTGATACAACTGAAAAGTAGCTTACTCTCACTACTACACCTGTCCACAATTCTCTTTTTCACTGTTCAGATTCCATCTTTCCCTTTCAGAGCAATGTTAAAGGTGCTGTGGTTATAGGTTCACAGTACTGGGAACAATCTAGTCTTTAGCAGCCCTACTAAGCGAGAACCTGGAGGGCACAAGGGCCGTGATTGTCCTATGAGGAGAGATTGAGGAGACTAGGTCTATATTCCCTCGAATTTAGAAGAATGAGAGGTGATCTCATTGAAACATATAAAATTCGTACAGGGATTGCCAGGGTAGATGCTGGGAGGATGTTTCCCCTGGCTGGGGAGTCTAGAACTAGGGGTCATAGTTTCAGAATAAGGGTCGGCCATTTAGGACTGAGATGAGGAGAAATTTCTTCACTCAAGAGGGTTGTAAATCTTTGGACATCATGGGAGCCTCTGTGCTCCTGGGTAAGAGCCTTAGTAGGCACAGGGATGGGGCCTAAGGTACATAAGAACATAACACAGGGAAGCATGGTGCAGAGAATACACAGAGAGCGTGTGAAAAATGAGTGGAGCAGTTATCCTCATCTGCTCTCCTGGGCCTCCTAGTAATTAACTACAGAGTGGGATTAACAGAGGCCTTGGAATCGATCTCCAGCCTGTACTCTCAGCTGGGGCTGTGCACGGTGCTAGGAAATTAAGGAAGTGAAAGAAATGAATAAAATTAAAATACCACAAAAAAATTAAAATACACAAAAAAACAAAACAGCATCATTGCTTTCAAGATATTTATTATAATAAAACCTTGAAAACAAAACAATTACTCAAAGACGTGCACAATGAAAAAGAACAAAATGGCAGCAAATTGTTAATCTAGCTAATTGGTCTTCTAACGCAGTTAACAGTTGTTTTCTCTATGATAAAAAGCACCTATATAAAATAAATAACCATCCACCCACAGTCAGAAAAAAACACTATATCCCATTGCAGAGGCATTGCATTTGAGATATGTACATTTTCAAATCCTTTTATTACAGCACAAGTTTTGACGAGTTGGATCCCTGTAGAGTATAAGCCCTTTACCAGAATTACCGATAGCGAGCAAAGTGTTCCCCTTATCCAATTGCACAAGGTATGTAGAACATGAACTGGTATACAAGCAATATATCCTTTTTACTCCCTCCCTGACTCATACTCCACAGGGACCAATATGCCTCCAGTACCTTACCCAACCGGTCCTTCTTTCATGTGTAAGCATATAGATTGAGTGTCGGCCGTACATTCCACCAAGGGGTGAATCACAGCTTCGTCCAATCCTGTCCTCACCCACACATGCATACTTTCCATACAGGCTACCAGCCAGGAGCTGGAACTCTGGCTCCTGCCCCAGGTAAAATCAACTGACTCAACATAGAATAGGGGATTGCACATGAGACCTGTCTGTAACGCACCACGTGTGCAGTTTCTCATTGGGTTATCAGGGGAGCTTCAAGTGTTCCCTTTGACAAGGAGCCCTTTGAAAGCAAACATCAGAGTACAAAACATAACCCTTCACGCTCTCATTTTACCACACAGCAATATGCAGGGTGACTGATATCTAGAGTGAGAAGTCGCACAACACCAGGTTATAGTCCAACAGTTTTATTTGAAATCAATCTCTTCACTTCACCTGACGAAGGAGCAGCGCTCCGAAAGCTTGTGATTTCAAATAAAGCTGTTGGACTATAACCTGGTGTTGTGCGACTTCTCACATTTGTCCACCCCAGTCCAACACCGGCATCTCCACATCATGATATCTAGAGGTTTGACTAGGATAAATGCAACTCAATACAAGCACTGGATTACAAAGAAATACAAACAGGACTGTAATTAAAAATGCAATTGCTGATCTATGATGTAAGCAGTTCATTCTCAGGAAACCTCCGGTGCATGTAATTTTTCTGGATCACCTGGTTAAGTCACATGTCTAACAAGACCACCCTGTGCAGTGGGACCTGCTAGCCCTGTGACTTTGACATGTTTGTTGAATTCAGATTCTGTCCCAAATTACAACAACTAACCAAAGTCAAACTGATTTGATTCTGAGAATGACTTCACTATCTGCCCTTAACATACAAATATTTCAGTTCTAGATATCTATAGCACTTTTTTCTCTTGTTGGTTCATAACATGCGATGCAGAGAATGGGATGATCGCCACGGCCGCCAGAGGCACTGCGGCACTTTTACAGAAAGACAGTAAATAAAACAGCAATTCCGTCTGTGTCGGGGGCTTCACCGAGTCAAACAGGTGCAGGACGATCAGTGACGTCACGATGCAACTTAGTCTGAAGCTGAACTGCCGGCTCCTCTTTGCTTTGCAGCTTTCGGCATAAATGGGGGAGTTGAGAGCTAATCCCAATCCAAACAAGGCTCCCATGTTCCTGACCAGACTAGCAAAGGGAGTGCTGTCGATGTGGATCCACTCTGCTCGGGCGCACCATCGCTGGGCTTTCTCCACCGACCACAGCAGGTCCACTCCCAACACTTTCAACAGCAGGTAAAAGCCCAGAGCGAAGGAAAACAGGAAGAGAGTGACCTTCAGATACTGTTTGAGGGTTGCGTTGTAGATTGCATTAATCCGACCAAACACTTCAGCCACGACCATTCCTGAGCACAAAATAGTACAAAAGTTAGCACTGAGAATGTAAAGAGCAAGAAACAGTTGTGAAGTTTTAATATTGAACACATATGGAACTCCTCTAGTTATTGACATAATTCATGAGGAAGGCCATTTGAGAAATGTATATATTTGATGGGTAGTGCTGAACCCAGTTGCTCTCAGATTAGCCAATGTCCTCTATCTTTACCAGTAAAAATTGCATTGATGTAGTGCCTTATCACGTCGGTTAGAAACATCTCACCGCTGTTTGCATAGAGTGAATTACTTACAAGTGCAGCGACTGTTCTTATGCAGGCAGACACTTTGTGCACAAGATCCCACAAACAACAATGAAATGAATGACCAATGTATCTGTTTTTTGATGCTATTGGCTTAATGATCGAACAAAACAAAGACTACAGAAAAGTTCTACCTGGTTTGGAACAGGATTAAAGGTTCATTGGATCAGTGTAGTTAGAGATCATTAAACAGGCAAAATGGCTGCTCTGCTGCTGTGGCTAAGTATCAGGTGGCAAAAGCAACCTGTTAGAATAAAGGATGATGCAAGAATAGACAAATATTCTGGAATATATGTTTGGGTTCATTACTTTCAGGGGTCAGGGGAAACTTTTGCAGAACGTTCCATCAGGCGATTAAAGGTGTGGGGCAGAGTCCATGGTAAGGCACATTGTTGGTGATGGTCGGGCAAGGAGTGAGCTTGATGGTTGAATGGCTGGCCTTGTTCCATGTTTTCTTACGTTCTTATATATAGTAAATGGATGTAACAGTTGGAAGGTTGAGTCTTGCTGAGGAAAACACTTTGGGGAAAAATTCAGTTGCTTTGCGCCTAACATTAGCGCCCTAAGAGGGTGTTAATGAGGCGCAAAGCAACTAGCGCCCGGGCACGGCGATGTTTGCGCCGCTCACAAAATTGACCAGACATTTTGTGGCGGTGCTAAACACTACCGCCACGATCTCCTGTGCCCGCAGATCGTGACGTCAGTCGAGCGTGCAACGCCCCGGTAGCGCCCCAGACCAGATAGTGAGTGGCGCCCCCTGCCTTACCGCCTGCAGCTAGCAACGACAGGTTGAGGGTAACGTTTTGCAGTCGGGAAGGGACTGGGGGAGGGTTATTTAAAGGCGACTGCTTCCTGCCTTTTTTTGTCGGCAACATTTTTGCACCATGCATTCTGAGAGAGAGAGAGAGACTTCTGGAGAGATTCAACGGTGTGTGAAGGAGTTTTGAGTACTGAGCAGCACTTTGCAGGTTCATTTTGATTGAAGGTGTTGACTCCTTGCTGGGATGGTTTTCCATGGGCACTGGTGGAGACCCATTAGTACCTAGCCCAAATGGCTATTCTTAACTTGTGAGCCTTAGAAGAGATTATGGGGGCTGCACTCTGAGCTCTTTCCCTGGGCCTCTCCATTGTTCTTTCCAGCAGATTTGATGTACAGGTCTCTCCAGGCTGAGATTCAAGGCTGCAATGAGCAGGGTGTGGATGGAGAGCAAGAACGACCCTCCCCTTTAAGAACTGGCCGGCGCCAGTGTGTCTGTGTTCCATTGCTGACTGACATCACATGAGCTTCGCCAGCGCTCTGAGGTAGCACCTCGCTCCTCGGCGTTAGCGCCTTAAGAGAGGTGTGTAGCACCTGATTTAGCGCTCCAATCACCTCCAGGGGTGATAGAAGCCAAGTTTGCAGTCGGAGGCGATAATTAGCGCCAGGTGCTAAACTTTGCGCCCGGCCAATAATTGCGCCCCAAACGGGGCAACACCGAATTTCTCCCCCTTTATGTTTCTAGCCTTATAACAGCACATGGGCTATTAACAGTAGGTTATTGAGCTCTCCCCATTGTTTAGTGAGTTAAAGCAGTAAGTAACCAAGCCATACAAACCAGGGAAGGCCCCATATTCAATCCCAAATCTGTGCTGAGTTAGCTGACCTCAGACGGGATGTCATTAGGAATGCTATACTTGGCTTCAGTGTCCTGTGTTAGATAAGAGGAAATTGGCCAGGGTTCTTGCTCCTGGTCATTATCCAAGGACTCCTGCTCGAGTGATAGTGTATGGATGAGGACAGGATGGAGCTCAGTTGTGATGTGGCCTACAGTTAAGGCTCATTGTTTAGGCTCACAAGTTAAGAATAGCCATTTGGGCTAGGTACTAATGGGTCTCCACCAGTGCCCATGGAAAACCATCCCAGCAAGGAGTCAACACCTTCAGGAAAGCAGGAAGGGAGAAAATTGACAGTAAAAAAAAGGGAAAGAAAACAGTCTTATAAAGCCAGGCCCCCATGCATTGGACTAAGGCTCAAGAATAGTCCTTAGAACAGTCAGAAGCATATTCATACAGATTATTTCAATCTTCATAAAATCTTTCCAGGAATAATACTACAACACTTCTTTCTGTAAGTTATATCTCAAATTATAAATTACAGGTTTCTTCCATTGCTGGAATAGAATGTTGCACAGTTGTGTAAAAATCCTTCAATTCAAAATAAATAGTTTGATGTCTGCATAAAAATAGAACAAGGGAACATTACATAAGCAGACTAACCAGAGCACTGGCAAAGGAAGTTAAACCCTCTAGTGTTTATAGGAATATAACATTTTTATCAGCACAGATAATACTTTAATACTCCTCAAAATGTCATGTAAGCTGCCTCTTGAATTATTGTCATCTAAATTCTACACCGCCATCTGTGAATCAACAAAAAGCGTCTGACTAACGCAGGTTTGCTAACTGCACTTCAAAAGTAATTCATTGGCATTTTCTTTCTTAATTGTAGAGGGAGACATAATTCCAACGACAAAGTTATTGCAATGGCAGCCAAGACAATTTATCAAAATACTTATATGCTAAATCTCTGTAGTGAAGGAGACAATAATTAAACAATAGTTGTGCTTTGTATATATAAGCTTGGAAATTTCCATCTGAGATGTTCTCATATGAGCGCACTAGTACAACATTCATCTCTGTGCTAGTTTAACAGAGGTGTTGACCAGTTTTAAATAAACAGAGCGGAATTTTGTATAAGAACAGCACAGATCGGATTTTCGACCAATATTGTGGTCGCTCAGTGATGCAGGAAGGATTACCGAGTGTTTCCACTGACCTGAAATGACCCCCAGGAAGACTTGATGCGGGAAGTGAGTGGCCACAAATACTCTGGATACACAGACACAGACCTGAATCACCCAGAATACTCCCCATAGGAATGCACGCAGACACCTGAAATACAGCAGATGACAACGTAATATGATCATTCAGATTTAACTGCACATGCTTGTAAAGTGTCTAAACAGCACATACTACTAACATAACAAATTGTTCTTGTTAAATAACAATCCTTAACCAGTACTCAGTTTTACCGTCTGATCATGATGTTATTAAATGCTCCAGTTGTTTATAGGGTGTACATTATTGTACAGGCACAGGGGGAAATTGGGCAGACAGGAGTTTTGTCAATTTAACAACCTTAATTTTCGAAGAAATCAGTAACCATAACCATACACTTTCCTTTTTACCTGAGAAATACCCAGAGGCCAACTACTTTCTCTGCAGCCTGGAGCTTCACTTCTACTCCCCTTCCAGTGCTTGCAATGTTTACCTACACTCTCCTGCCAATTTCAATGGGCTCAGAGCTTGTTGGACCTCAGCTTGTAGCCTGTGTTTACAGCCTGTGCCAACTAGGAAGCTGATACGTCAGTGCCGTACTAAGTAGATGTTGTACGGTTGGAGGTGCTATCTTTCAGTTAAGATGTGAAACGGAGCCTCCATCTGCCGGATCTGGTTGTTCGGGTGGATGTAAAATATCTTGTGGCACAATTCTCAAAGAAGAGTAGAGAATTCTCCTGGTGTCTTGATCAACATTCATCCCTCAACCAATATCACCCAAAACGGATTAACTGGTCATTCATCACATTTGCTGTTTGTGGGACCTTGCTCTGCCCGAATTGGCTGCCATGTTGGTCTACGAAACAACAGTGACTGCACTTCCAATAATAATTCATTAACTATGAATTGCTACCAACAGGGTGGCCAGGAAGGGTGATTGAGACCAGGACACTGAACTCATTTAACAAACAGTCAGATGATTTTAATTTCTCATATTTTACAGTAACAACTAAATCAAACACTGACTGAGAGCTTGTTTAAAAAACAAAAGGGTGAAAAAAATTATTGTTCACTCCCTGTGAAATATTTTTCTAATATTTGGACTTTCTAATGTTGCAACAAAACTTTAAATATAATTTACAACATTTTCTAAACCTGTTTATGTGATTCCTAAAATGTAAAGTATTCTATCTATTTACTGTTTTCCCTGTCATTGGAAAGTACAAGCCCCAGCCTAAAAAGTTATGCTACTTGTTTTTGATTTTGTGTTTAAATTATTCTATAATTTTTTTAACGTTACTTAAGAATGTACAGGACCACTGCAGTTCATCTGGCCAGTTCCAAAGTTTAAAAATGCCTTCATTTTCTTTTTTTTTTAATGTATTTTCTTTCCTTCTTTCTTTATCTCTTATATATGAATTGCTTTGCCTGCCAAATATCTCACTAGTCCCATCTGGGATTTACTGACACTATCTGCCTCCTATGCAGTCTGTTCTATAAATTCACCAACCTCCAGGTAAAGTAGTTAACTGTCTGTTCACCTTCTCGCTTCTGAGCGTGAGTCCATCTCTTTGTTGTAAAGTTTGTGACCGTCAAACATATTATTATGGTTCAATTTGTCTCTAGCCTTTAATATCTTCGAAAACTCATTAAGATCTGTACTGAGCTTTCTTTCCGCCAGTCTCCAGTTTTTTGTAGGCTTTCTTCATAGCTCAGGGGCCCAATCTCAGGTATCAATTTAGTTGGCCTCAAATTTATCGGTGTTAACAGATTCAGAGACTCACCAGTTTTGGACGTAATGCTGTTTATTCTGAAACGTGCTGGTCAGGAATGCTGTCACCATCACATACCAAACCCCAGCTGATCCCATGGTGTGGCCCGAGGGACTTCCTGAAACGGGACAAGGTTTGGGGTCAACTTTACGTCATCAGGAACGCTGAAGAAAATCTAATCTTTGGTTTGTTAAGATCTACAGTTTTGTATTATTTGGAAGTGAGCTGGTCTCTCAGTACCTGGCCCTGTTTCACAGGTGATGGGGTATTGCTCTAACACAGGAACAGATGAGTTGCCGTAGTAGGAAGTTTCATGAACCCACCAGTAAGGTCTCTGGCCAAATAATATCCTACAAAGGAAACATATTGGAAGAAAGCAAATTTAAGGATATATATTTGGATTTCAAATAACTTCTGGATTTCACTCAAAATCTTTGTTAAACTAATACAAAACATGTTAGAACCTAATAACATCGGACATTTGCTGAGCGTTTACACTGGAGCATCTAGAAAACACTGATAAGACTTGTTTTTTTAAAGTACACTGAACAACAAGCTGACCTCAGCTGTTGGAGCTAACCTAGGGACCAAGAGCCACGTGTTTACTAAGTGCTGATTGGAGTGAGCTTATCTCGGAATGCTGCCTTGGTCTTGTTAATTACTGATTCCTGTTTATTCATCTTGTAAAATATCTTTCAACAAAATGCATCTACATCTTTCACCAAATGCCATACGGTCCCAAACGGGTGCTAGTTAAATGAACATAGATGTGGTCTCAGAAACCTGAGGGTTCATTTGCACTACGAATGTAACATCAAATGTAACGCAGTTTGACTTCACACCAATGCTACAGTTAGTGTTCATTCAGCCTACATCCAGAGTCAGGGCCTGATCTGACACTGGATCAATGGAGGGTTCTGACTCCACTTAGCTTCAGAGTCAGGTTGGGCCTTAAATCAGAATAAATTTGCGTTGGTAAAAATCGGTAAATATATAATGTAACCGCATCTAAATTAATGTAACCGCATCCTAAATTAATGCCACCCAGGTGTATTTCCTTCAAATATAAGTAGAGTTCTGGGATGGTGAAAGTAAAACAGCTCGTACAGGATAGCCTGGAAAATATCAGTTCTGGTCAATTTTCTCAACTGTCACTTTTTTTTTAAACCCTGCAATTTTCTCCCCTTCTGTCCTGAGGATGTTGATTTAAGCTGGGCCCCCTCCGGCCCCTCACCTAAGTGATTATTCTTCATGTGAGAATGAGCGGCAGTATTGAACTATGAGACATCAAAGCCTTCTCTTATCCAGTATCCACACACACACACTCACACAATCACTTTGGATGCATGTAGTGCTAACCAGAACAGGACTCAATCCATCCTCCCATTATTTTCTAATTTGAAAATGTGTTAAAATAAGAGACGGTGATTTATCAAGGGCACAAGCCCTTCGTTATCTTTTTAAACTATTTTATGCTGCAGCGCTGTAGCCCTGGGTTTTATATTTCTTTGGGTTCACTCTCCCACAGATACTGAGCAACTTCTGAATAAATTGCAGCCTCCATGTTTGGAAGAGCTCCCCTTTAATTGAGGCAGTGGGCAAGAACATAACAGAAAGGTCAGCAGGGATAATATTCTTTCAATTGTGTACAAGAATACAAAGTGCAAACATATAGCTGCCCTGGTTCCACAAAAGTTAATGGGTAGCCACACTAGTTGGTGTGGTACTAAGATAGGAAGGTCGCGGGTGGTATCCTTGATCTGGATTGTATTGGCTGGTCACCATGGAGGCAGCTGTCATTCTACAATTGGCCTCAGTGCCCCTGAGCTAAGTAAGGGAACAATCAACCAGAGTCGGTCTTGGAAATAACTTGTGTGTAAACATCTGATGAGGGCGGGATTGGGCAGTGCTGCACCCCCGGGGTTGAACTACCTTTCTACACAGAAGCAGCCCAGAGAAAGTCAGCACTTTCAAGAGAAGAGAGGAGAAATCGGAAGGAATATATAAAAATAGGGCCCACCAGTTCTGCGAATCCCTCAGATGACAGAGGAGACCTGCTCCGCAGGGGCTCAGCTGGCTAAGCCAGTGAGTAGTCGAGCCAAACAGGCCAGAAAGGTTCCAACATTCATTGAGGCTCAAAAGTTGCATAGCCAATTCCGCAAAAATGAAAATTTGATAATAAACAAACCTTTTTACAAAGATCAATTTGTTCCTAGCTTGTAAGTGCAAGCAGAGCCATTCCTCTTTTGCGTTCTGAGAAACATTTACTCTATTCTGAGCTTTTGCAGGTAATAGATTGTATAGACGAACCTTACCATTTAAAGATGAGGTTGAGCCAGTCTCCAATGACTGCCACCCAGATGAGTTTGACGCCCACCGCTTCACACAGGTGGAACCAGATGGGAAAGAAAATAAAGAAAGTGTTTCTCAGGTCGGCAGCAAAAGAGATAAAAGTGAACCAGCTCTGGGAGTCCTTGTAGTTCAGCTGTAGATACTGCACCAATTCTACCCCGGAGCTGTGGAGCAGGTCCATCCCAGCGTCCATTCTCTGCACCTTTGGGAACTTCAGTTAGTGGAGCCTCTCTCGCAGTCTGTCCCTTTTCAGGATTGGCTCTTGTCTGCTGTGCTGTGTGGGTCCGTTATATACAGCAGTAGCCAGCAGTCTAATGCGCAAACTGTGATCTTTGGACTCAAAAGCTGGACTCACAGAGTCAACGAACAAAGCAAGAGCATGTCAAGCTGACGCAAACATGTTTGGATACCGTTTTGTGAAAAACACCCAAGTTATTGATTGAGCTAATAAGCAACTAGAGAGGAAGGATATAAGTGTTTTTAACATTATTGCACTTCGCATAATTCAATTTTAGATGTGGTAACAGAGGTCTAAGACTGACCAATTTTTTAAAAAAGTAAATGAATTATAATGTTTAATATATGCATTTATTTTCAAACTGCAGAAAGCAAACCTTAACCCTGTAACAGCTGGGGTTTTTCACTAAAAGCACAGAAGCATGTTAAATTATGGTGCAAATATGCACAACTAGGTCATCAATGCACCATCCTGTAAAGGTCACATTGAGAATATAGTATATCAGTGTGAAAACCAGTGTACAGATTGTCTCTTGTAAAAAAATATTTTTGCAAACATAATTTCATTTTAATAGCTGGACTGGTAATTGTTAAATATTTAGCAGGTTTCCTGCTTGTAATTGGTTTGTAATGTTTGATTCCTTGAAATAAAATATAGAAAAAGTCTTGTTGCTTTTTCAAAGTGGTTGATAAAGTCTCTTTAACAACACTAAACTTTAATAATGGACTGAGAATTTCTTATGCTGCATGTTTTTTGGTAAACTTTGGCACAGGTGGGGAACTTTTACAGACTGTAATCTAGTGACAAAGCTTCCAATCTAACTAACCTATGAGCGTTGAAAGCAATATGGTGCTCGTTGGACAGTGCCCAGAATTTCCCAGTTTCTCTCTGCCAAGTTTTTGGCGGAACTGGTGAGGGTAGGAAGCGAGTCCTCGACGTGCTCAACCGTGTCCCCGCCCACTTTTCCGCCAGAATTGACAGGTGACATTCAATACTGCCAAAGTTAAGCTAACGACCCTGAGGTCAGAAAGTCGGCCGGGGTCATTAACATATTTCTGGCAGGCATATGGCCCAACACATTGAAGATGTGCCACAGTTCCTCAAGGGTGGAATATCTGGGTCACTGTGTCACAGAGCGGTAGGACACACGTTTGCTGCCATGGCAGCCCAGTTGGCATGTTTCCAATCTTGGTAAATAAAACACTCAAGAATAACATTAATTTTTTCATGAAAAAAGCAAGAGGCCTTTTTTCCCCCACTAATCCTGAACTGCTAATGAAGCAAGGGAACACAAGTGCTTGAAATGTGCAACTTCTGCATAAAAGGGACCTTGTTAACAGTAATGAATAAGCATCAGACAATCATGATGCACCGACACTAGTAATCTTTTAACATTTCTCAAGCCATTTAACTGCTATAAATCTTCCAAACTTCATTAATCAGCTGTGGATGCAGTATTATTCTGTTAAATGGTCAAGGGGATTTGTTCTGATTTAACCATGAGGCCCTGAATATGCAGAAGAAGAGCTGGCTGGTGTGATATCTGTACTCTAGCTGTATAACCAATTCCTCTTAAAACCCCAGTTTGCAGGAATTCACTAATCATTGCTAACAAGACGACGTTGCACAATTCCTTAGATAAAGCAAAATTAAAGAAGTTTTCTCGTTGAAAATTGTTCCACTCCTTTACTCACAGGGTTTACAGAAGACAAGCAGGAGGTTGCAAGGAAGTTTACCGTTTGCACCATGAGTTGCAAAAAAATGTGATTCTATTATTAATCAAATAACACGGTTTACAATTTCTTCTGCCTTTTAAAGTAGAAACCTTAAAGATATGCGTTTTGTCAACTGATATAAATTTTAAGTTTGTAACTATCTTATGAATTACATACCCACCTTTTATTTCCCAAGGGTGCATAACTACATTTCCCATGATCAGCCTTAAATATTTAAAATTACAGAGGGCGGGGTAAAGTCCAAAATTCATACACTTTTCATATGGATAAAGTAAACACCTTGGCCTAGAGTTTCCGCTAGTTTGCGTTGGTTTTACCAGAACAATTTGCCCCAAATCGGCCAAACCAGCTTAAAAGACCGAGAAATTTAAGCGCAAGTTACGTCGAGCATGAATCCAGTTTCTGCGATCTTTAACCCTGGTTTAAAAATCATTGCGCTGGAAGCCGGCCATGCCCACAAAACTGTCCGCACCCCCAGATCGAAATAACAAGGATGGCAAGTTTCCACCATTTGCGACCGTTCGAGGAGGCTCGTCAAACTGAGCTTGCTTTTTTTTGGCGCACAGGCACTAGTAGGCACGTTTACAAAAGTTTTATGTATGAAAAAATATTTAATTTACTAAGACACTGACTAGCGTACACCAATGAAACTAGTAAACAGTTCAGTATAGTTTCTTTAAAGTCATTTTCCGTGATTTAAAATCAGGTGGTGGACTAGGCACTCATATTAAAAATGCTTACTTTTTGTGATAAACTCATTTTCAGATGTATTAATAAAACTGCACCAGGTTACCACTCTTACATACATAAATGAATCATTTTTAATGCAAGGATAAAAAAAAATAAACAATTACATTCTGTTACACTGCCCAATTGTGCTGGTTCCTGGGTGATTTTACATTTGTGATTATGCAAATGCGTTTGAGCGGAAACTTGAACCGTAACTTCACTTTGGAAAACCAGCACAATTTCAAGCGCAATTTGCGCCCAGATTACCGATTGCGCCCAAAGCAGGAACTCTACCCCCTTATTTTTACTGATGAATATTTATTATCTGTTTTATTGCCAGTACCATTTCGATGCAAGGGGGGAATCAAAATTCTCCTCTCGATAATTTTACTGAAAAATTAATTGTGTGCATAGGAACAGTCCACGTGGGAACATATGTAGCCAGAAACGATTTGGTCGGTCTGAAAGTCCAGAAAGGATCATACACCACTCCAACGCACATATCCCTCAATCTCAATCTCATTCTCAATGCCAATTTTCTTTCTAAAGTTATCAACAGGATGAATTTTACCACAAGGTCCTTTCCCAGCAGTAATTGAAAGGTGCTTCAGACAAGCACACACCAGATAGGAACATGTAGACTGGCCTGACTGAACACAAAGCAATACTCAAAGTAATCGGCCTTTGACAAACTCTTTTAGAAAATCTTATGAATCCATATTTTTAAATCTATGCAACTTTACCCCAATATGTCTCCTTCCATTTTCCTCTATTTCCCTCTCAATAGAGTCCTTGGCTCCTGCTGTATTAAATTAAAGGAAAATTACAGGTTTTCCCTGTGCATCAACTAATGATAAATTGAACATTGAGAGAAAAATATCATACTCGCCCAATGACCTACTTGTGAACAGGGTTACCAGCTTTAGAAGATTTTAGTCTAGTACTGAGATGGAGATCTGTTCCAACACTGGTGGTGGCTGCGGGATGGGAGTCATACCTTACGAACACACTGTTCTTGCACATTCACAATTTCCAGATATTAGTCTCAAGTCAGAAGTTTGAAGGCAGTTTGAAGTGTGTACAGATCCCAAGATGTATTTCTTAACACTGGTCACTGCCCGTTGGCCTATGCCTGCATCATATTTTAGTGATGCGTTAATCTTAGATCTTCTAATTAATAACGACAGAAAACAAAACCAATCCAATAATCCAGGGGTTGTTGAATGTGTTTTATTTATAAAAGTACGATTGCAAATTCTGTGGAGTTTTAAAAGCATGTGCATTTCATAGGATATTCAGAGTTTAAAATGTCAAAACCCAAATAAAGTTAACAGTTTATCTTTAAGATACTTGTTACTAAAAATGCACCGTCACCCTGTCTCATCTTTTGATTTCACTCATTGTGGCAAATTTGGATTGCTGGCTAAAAAAAACCAGAGCATGTTATAGTACCGAGTATGTTATAATATAGATCCTGGAAAATCCTTCAAAACTTTCAGGACAAGCAGTCCACGTGGCTTAAAATGAACCTCAAGAAATCCCTTCCGAATCTGTTAAAAATGACATGACAATCTAATGAAAGCTTCATACACAGTTGAATTATCTACCATAATGGAGGCTCCCCACACAACTCGAATAATGGAAATTAGCAGATAATCGAAAGTTTCTCTACTTAGACTGATACATGAGTTTTTAGTTTCTGATTGGTCGATTTTGGTTATCTAATCAAGTTCCCACTATGTGTTGATAAGGTATATGATTTTTCTATTTAAGTGCGGGATATACTCTTAAAAAAATGCTGACTCTAGCTTGTCTCTTGGACCCAAAGCCCTGATTCCCACTAATCTCCTGGACCCAAACCTAAAAATCAGAGGTGCATGGTACTGGACACCAACATAAAAACGATTATTCCTACTGATCAGGAATCCAGAGTCTATGGAAAATGTAAAAAGAAAAAAGAAAGACTTGCATTTATATAGCGCCTTTCACGACCACCAGACGTCTCAAAGCGCTTTACAGCCAATGAAGTAGAGTCACGGTTGTAATGTGGGAAATGCGGCAGCCAATTTGCGCACAGCAAGCGCCCACAAACAGCAATGTGCTGACCACATAATCTGTTTTAGTTGATTGAGGGATAAATATTGGCCAGGACACCATGGATAACGCCCCTGCTCTTCTTCGAAAGAGTGCCATGGGATCTTTTACGTCCACCTGAAAGAGAGCAGACGGGGCCTCGGTTTAACGTCTCATCCGAAAGACGGCACACTCTGACAGTGCAGCCCTCCCTCAGTACTGCACTGGAGTGTCAGCCTAGATTGTTGTGCTCAAGTCTCTGGAGTGGGACTTGAACCCACACCCTTCTGACATCAGAGGCAAGTGTGCTACCCACTGAGCCACGGCTGACATCTATTTGCATTTAAAACGTTTTGTGCATAACTAAGTCCAAACTCTCCCAAAGGTTTTTTGTGCACAATCAAGAAAGCAGATAATAGGATTGTGTTTAATTGAGATTCCACTGTATTCTCTCATTGTGTTACATTACACTGGGCCCTTTCTGTGAAGCAATTTAAGAGCCAACCAAAAATGTGTGATACTAAGCAAAATACCTGGGCTTGTCCCATAACCTCCTGTCAGCCAACATTCAAGACTTCCCACGATCTGTCTGTAGTGGGTTTGGCACTGATACCATGGAGGCATCAATGTCAACGATAAACAGACAGCTGGTTGTTTGTCATTGGTGTATTAAGCACGGTGTTTCCGATGGGTTCCTTATTGGAAAGGAAACTAAACAAGGTGTAGTAAATCAGAGAATATTATACTGAATGGCTGCTGTACTTCAACAATCAATCGGATTTCAAAATCATTTTTAGATGCTGATTGCTGAACTAAAATTTGACTCACACGGTTTAAAAAAACGCTCTTCAAACTCAATTTTCTTTCTGTAAACAATTCAGGTGATTTTCATAAGATCTGTCCTTGTGAATTAGAATGTGCGTTAGGGCTTCAATCCCAGTCATTGCAATGACGCAGGTCTTGTTGACAGAAAGGACATTGACTCTGTTTTTTGCTGGGCTTGCTCCAAGTAGTAATCATTGACTGACAGTGGAAATGATAACAAAAGTAGAAAAACACTATTTCAGCACTGAGTGAAGTGGATGTCAATGCTGAAGTAGCTTCGAGATTCCTTTGGAAGCAAGAGTTCAGAAAGTTTACCTCACGTCTATGTCCCTTCAACTGTCACTGTTCCTATAGTCAAGTTGGTGACCTCAAAGGCATTTTTGGTGGTTACTATTATAACGGTGCTCAACTATCGCCAGATTGGAAAAAAAGGTCAACTACATGTGAGTTTACAATAAACAGTAACATTTGCGCCACACAAGTGCCAGGCAGTGACTATCTCCAACAAGCGAGAGTCTAACCACCGCCCCTTGACATTCAATGGCATTACTATCGCCAAATCCCCCACCATCAACATCCTGGGGGGTCACCATTGACCAGAAACTTAACTGGACCAGCCACACAAATACTGTGGCAACAAGAGCAGGTCAGAGGCTGGGTATTCTGTGGCGAGTGTCTCACCTCCTGACTCCTCAAAACCTTTCCACCATCTACAAGGCACAAGTCAGGAGTGTGATGGAATACTCTCCACTTTCCTGGATGAGTGCAGTTCTAACAACACTCAAAAAGCTCAACACCATCCAGGACAAAGCAGCCCGCTTGATTGGCACCCCATCCACCACCTTAAACATTCACTCCCTCCACCACCGGTGCTACCGTGGCTGCAGTGTGTACCATCTACAAGATGCTCTGCAGCAACTCGCCAAGGCTTCTTCGGCAGCACCTCCCAAATCCGCGACCTCTTCCACCTAGAAGGACAAGGGCAGCAGGCGCATGGGAACACCACCACCTCCAAGTCACACACCATCCTGACTTAGAAGTATATCGCCGATCCTTCATCGTCGCTGGGTCAAAACCCTGGAACTCCCTACCTAACAGCACTGTGGGAGTACCTTCACCACATTGACTGCAGCAGTTCAAGAAGGCGGCTCACCACCACCTTCTCGAGGGCAATTAGGGATGGGCAATAAATGCTGGCCTTGCCTGCAATGCCCACATCCCATAAACGAATAAAAAAACACATTAAATTCTTCTGTACAATAGAAAGCTTTTGGAAATTACTGAAATTTATTGCTTTAATTTTCACACTAGATTGTGGGGAAGGTTCCCTGAGTGTGCTCAGGAGATGTCTGACAAAAATGTCTATATCGAAGAAACCTTGGACAAAATGTTAATGCAGTGAAGCCTTGTGACAATTTCAAAAGGTACTGTGCAGAGAAAAGAGCTTTGAACTTGTATAGAGAAAGCGGGTCACCACTCCGAGACAATATTGTTTCTGGTGCACCTAATAGTCAACACTCATTTTAAATAGGGGAGGAGAAAGTTGATACCTAATTCTTCAGTCATGGCTTGGAGTGTTTATGCCTTCATAAGATCATAAGAAACCATTGAATGTGGACAGGCCATTTTGGCCATCAAGCCACAAACTAATATGAATTATATTGAAACTCCTAATTGAGGTAACCAACTACAGGTAAAGTATTATAAAGACAAAGTTCTGATAAACTTCTTTGGACTGAAAGTAACCGAGCAACATCCATTATTCAGTGCTGACAAGTTGCTACCAATACCAAGACCTTTTACCCATTTCCGACCATTTATATTTTCTCTTTTAATATGCATTATCCACATCAAAATCCACTGGTTATTCCTTAGCATGTGCATTTAATTTCTGCAGATCCTTTCGAATGATGCCAATCTCTCTTACACTAGTCAGCTGGCTGTATAACTTGATAGTCAGCACATTTCCTATTGCTACATGAACCCTCTTCTATCTAGTTTATGAATGATGTAAGCAGCAGAGATTGCTGAGTTTTTCTGTGACGAATATTATGGTTTTACCAAGCTCCCGTGTTTTCCACAAGAGCTGGCCTTGTGGATCTGTTCATGCGTTAGGATTTCGGCTTGAGTCACAGCAATGACGCAGGTGCTGTTGCCAAAAAGGCCATTGACATTGTTTTGCCCAGGTCGGCTCAAAGTCTTGTGTTCATTGACAGCAAACGGAATTTGATAACAAGATAGCAAAACATTCTCATCTCCTATATAAACCCTGAGTCCCCAAGAGCAAAACCAGAAACCGCACTGAAAGCCGAGCAAACCTGCAGCACCTTCTGAACGTGCAGAGAATGGACGCTGGGATGGACCTGCTCCACAGCTCCGGGGTAGAACTGGTGCAGTATCTACAGCTGAACTACAAGGACTCCCAGAGCTGGTTCACTTTTATCTCTTTTGCTGCCGACCTGAGAAACACTTTCTTTGTTTTCTTTCCCATCTGGTTCCACCTGTGTGAAGCGGTGGGCGTCAAACTCATCTGGGTGGCAGTCGTTGGAGACTGGCTCAACCTCATCTTTAAATGGTGAGTATTTTCTGAGAAGCTCCTTGGAGTTTTATTAAAGGTCTCATTAGAGCAATGGAATAGACTTTAATACATGACAGACAGCAGACTGAGACTATTATAAATAACCTCAGATATACTTGCTTTCAGTTATGAGACCTGTGCACCTATGACTGAGGACAAATAAATTATTTTTATTTCAATCTTAGTTTAAGAAAATGATAAATGTTTCTAACTTAAAATATTTTTATGGCATTTATTTCTTGTGTCTTGGTCTGCCTACAGCCCTCTTTATTCTGGGCTAAGGGGTAGGCAGACAACCAACCTCTAGATGACAGCCAGTGTTGCTCTATATTTTGCTGCCCGGGGGTCAGCGGTGGGAGTGTAGAGCAAACTCTGACTTTCCTGAGGGAAGTGCTTGGCCCTTCTGACCTCTGCATGGCACTTTCCCATGTTGACATGCTGAGAATCGGAACATATTTTATGGAAATTTGCAGCTGCAGAGAAGTACCTCATCAGCCCGCGCACAGCATATTACTGTCACTCTGCACCATTGAAGAATCATTTATATTTACAAACATTGTAGTAAATATTCTTCCATTTTTAATTTATGAAGATTTTGAGACAAATTATAGATAATATTAAAATAATAAATCTTTCTTTAACCTTATTTCTGTACTTTTTTTCTTGGTCTTATCTCTGGTTAATAATTTTTTTTTAAGTCTAATATTTATGCCTTAATATTCATTTTTAAAATTTGAATTTTTTTTTTTAAGAAATGAATTATTGCTCGAGAGCAGCTTCAGGTGTTCATGCGTCAATTCACATTTCTTGGCATTTGGGCAGAGGTTAAACCAACATCCCAAAGCAGACATGCTCAAAAGAATTGTAATTTGATCTTACCCCTAGTTGAGATGAGTGTTTCGGCTGCACTGTAATAGAGTTGGAAACTCTTTCCCTCCCCCTGTTCCCCTGTGAAGTGCGGCTCTTAGCAAGAGCTAGGAAATCTCAACTGGGGATTCCAGTCTCTGGTTAGGTTCCAACTTGAATCTCCTGAGTGGGATTCCAATGTCCGACCTTCCAGAGCTATTGGCCACCCCCTGCCATAAGCCTTTTAACTCTTCTTAAGCTAGTGGTTCAAATTTCCCATATTGTTCTGTAAGTGAAGTTTCCTATTAGAAGAGTTAAATACAACTAGTAAAGAACACAGACATTTAAGCAATTTACATATGGGATATTGCCCACATATTAATCTTTTTTCCCCCCTCTTTCTTTTACAGGTTCTTATTTGGGCAGAGACCTTACTGGTGGGTCCATGAGACTCAGTTTTATGCTAATTCCTCTCTTCCCTTATTGCAGCAGTTTCCCATCACCTGTGAGACAGGACCAGGTACTGGCAATTCATTGTATTAAAGGGACAATGACAAAAATTGTAGTTTTAAATCTTGATTATTTTTACATTTAACTTCCTTTCACTGTCAAGGTTTCATGTCCAATACTACTTGATATTCTGCAATCAAAGTGAATCATGCACCTTAGATCAATATTAACAACTAAAATAAAATTCTTATTAGTCATTTGTTGTCTTTTACTTTGTGTTAAATAATACCACTCGTAATGCTTTTAATCTATTAACTACCTTAATTAAAATGATAATCCCGGAAAGATTCTCGAGTTGGATAGGCAAGGATCTTTCATAGAATGTAATTAAAGTGCATTCTAGATTAAATTCCAGAGCATTTAACAGTAAACAGGACAAAGAAAATCCAAACTGCAGTGTTCAAAAAAGCCTCTCAAATATTATTAACATTAGGTAAAAGTTAATAAATGAGTTTCACAATATAACATTCAAAAAGCAGTATAACATTCACAATATAACATTCTAACATCCAAACTTCTTGCTTTCTTCTGTTAGGTGCTGGGTCTCTAAGGGTTCATCTTCTAATGCAAATTCTTCATTAACAGTTTCATAATTTTTCCAATATAATTCATGTGTGGATCATACTGAAATTTGCTGTGGTTTATTATTTAAATTGATAAAGTGTTTAAAAGCATTACAAAGTATAACTTGAATCTTTAGCAACAGAAAACACCATTTTATAAGTGAGTCTTTGTATGATGTGTTTGACAGGAAGTCCATCTGGTCACGCAATGGGTTCAGCTAGTGTCTGGTATGTGATGGTCACAGCATTTCTGACCATTGGATTACAAAAAAAGCAACCCTGCTTCCAAAAATGGTAAGGCTTCAAAATATTATATGTACATACAAGTATATGTGTAGCAATGTACAGTACTACATAGGATTGCATAGAATATACAGCACTGAAACAGGCCATTCGGCCCAACCAGTCCATGCTGGCGTTTATGCTCCACTGGAGCCTCCTCCCATCTTTCCTCATCTAAATCTATCAGCATAACCCTCTATTCCCTTCTCCCTCATATGCTTGTCTAGCCTCCCCTTAAATGCATCTATACTATTCGCTTCAACGACTCCCTGTGGTAGCAAGTTCCACATTCTCATCACTCTCTCAGTAAAGAAGTTTCTTCTGAATTCCCTATTTGATTTCTTGGTGACTATCTTATATTGATGGCCTCTAGTTTTGCTCTTCCCCACAAGTGGAAACACACTCTCTGTATCTACTCTATCAAAACCTTTCATAATTTTAAAGACCTCTATTAGGTCACCCCTCAGCTTCTCTTTTCAAGAGAAAAGAGACCCAGCCTGTTCATCCTTTCCTGATAGGTATAACTTCACATTTCTGGTATCATCCTTGTAAATCTTTTTTGTATCCTCTCCAGTGCCTCTATATCCTTTTTATAATATGGCGACGAGAATTCTACGCAGTACTCCAAGTGTGGTCTAACCAAGGTTCGATACAAGTTTAGCATAACTTCACTACTTTTCAATTCTATCCCTCTAGAAATAAACCCTAGTGCTTGGTTTGCTTTTTTTTTAATGGCCTTGTTAACCTGTGTCACTACTTTCAGTGATTTGTGTATTTGTACTCCGAGATCCCTTTGCTCTTCTACCCCATTTAGATTCTTATTTTCCAAGTAAAATGTGACCTCCTTATTTTTCTTACCAAAATGTGATACCTCACATTTATCTGTGTTGAAATTAATTTGCCAATTATATGCCCATTCTGCAAGTTTATTAATGTCTTCTTGTAATTTGTTGCAGTCCTACTGCTTCTATCTCTTGGGTTTATATAGATTTATATGGTTCATGCACCAAAAATGCAGTTCTATACATGAATGCAGTTCAGCATATATGCCATTCTGTATGTCAGTACTGTGTGGGTGAATGCATAAAGATTGATTAATTATGATTAAAATCAACACTGCCACATTTATCATGTTGAGTCTGATCTTCATAAATGTTTTAGAAATATTTATGTATAATTACTTATAGTATAGTGTTGTGTGTGTTGACTCTAATTCTCATAAATGCTAGTTATGATTGTGGATCTTGTACCAAGTGCGCATTATGTTTGGCTTTGTGACCATCCTGGCTTTCCCAGGTTGGGGGGGGGGGGGGGGGGCTTATTCTCAGTCAGTGACTAAACACAATACACAGTGATACAACGTTAGAATAGTGTAACTTTAGTGAAATAAATAACTGCGTTAAACTTCCAAAAAATAGTTAGATTGGTAAAAATTTACTTTGCTAATTCTTGCCTTTTCATTTTAATGATGAATACCCATCTCCCTTTATTGAGAAACTGCTATAAAGTTGATTTAAATAATGTTAGTGTAAGTACAGGTACACTTGTGTGTAAAGGTCTCAACTTGCAGTTCCTCCGATACAATCTAGTTAGTTCAATCTATAGTACTGATATGTAAAAATAAATATGGATGGATGGATGGATGGATAGATATTAGCTGTTTGGATGGAGGATGACTGATACCATCATCCCTCTCCACTATTTCATTGTAATGGACTCATTCTTTGATTAACTGTACAATAATTACCTTCCCTTCTTCCAGGTGTCTCCATGTTCTGCTTTGGACAGCATTCTGGGTGATTCAGGTCTGTGTCTGTACATCCAGAGTATTTTTGGCCACTCACTTCCCTCATCAGGTCTTCTTGGGGGTTATTTCAGGTCAGGATTACTTCTTTCATTTGCAAATATAATAGAACAACTCTATTAATTGTGCATTAATTTAAGTTGCATTACTTTGAACTTCTGCACCCATTTGGTGATATTTTACATAATTAAGTTCTAAGGGTATTAAATACATAATTGATTCAATGGCTGTCTGGTTGCAGTGCCTAAAACTGACACTAAGGTTAATGTGCTGTATGTTATATGTGACTATGGTGGAACCAGAGGTCTTTTAAGTGCTTGAAAGATATTCTGCATTGAAAAAAGTTATCACAGCATTAAAGCTGGTGGAGAAAATGTATTAAATTGGCAAGGATTTACATTTCAGATACACTAAATACTCAAAAATGACTTTGCTATTGGCATACATTATTTGTATATATATTATCTGTCTACCAATGGTATTAAATATTTGATGAAATATTAATTGTGAATTTCCATACATAGGAGTGGTCGTGGCTGAAATGTTTGGTCGAATTAAAGCAATCTACAACGCGACCCTCAAGAAGTATCTGAAGATCACTCTCTTCCTGTTTTCCTTCGCTCTGGGCTTTTACCTGCTGTTGAAAGTGCTGGGAGTGGACCTGCTGTGGTCAGTGGACAAAGCTAAGAGATGGTGCGCCCGAGCAGAGTGGATCCACATCGACAGCACTCCCTTTGCTAGTCTGGTCAGGAACATGGGAGCCTTGTTTGGATTGGGATTAGCTCTCAACTCCCCCATGTACACAGAAAGCTGCAAAGCAAAGAGGAGCCGGCAGTTCAGCTTCAGACTAAGTTGCATCGTGACGTCACTGATCGTCCTGCACCTGTTTGACTCGGTGAAGCCCCCGACACAGAGGGAATTCCTGTTTTATTTACTGTCTTTCTGTAAAAGTGCCGCAGTGCCACTGGCGGCCGTGGCATTCGTTCCGTACTGTGTGTCACAACTTGTAAACCGACAGGAGAAGAAAGAATCTTAGAGTCCTAAAGTCACAAAACTTGGAAAAATCTTGTGGTCTTCCCAGCACTGTTGAGTGTTTTAAAAAAAAACAGAAGGTAGTGGAAATACACAGCAGGTCTGTCAGCATTTGAAAAGAGAAAAGACAGAGACAGAGAAAGACAGAGAGACAGATAGACAGAGAGATGGAGCGAGATACAGTCAGTGAGCTAGACAGCATGAAACAG
This sequence comes from Squalus acanthias, assembly GCA_030390025.1. Taxonomy (NCBI): domain Eukaryota; kingdom Metazoa; phylum Chordata; class Chondrichthyes; order Squaliformes; family Squalidae; genus Squalus; species Squalus acanthias. The sequence goes on along the minus strand of CM059437.1, from coordinate 24,305,160 downwards.
AGAGACAGAGTTTCAGTTCATTGGAATGTTAATCCATCAACTCTCTTTCCAGATGCTGATGAACTTTCTGGTTTGCCTGTTTATTTTTCTATGTTGTCTCTGCTTTTCATTTCAGGTTTTTTTGGCATTTGTAGTTTTTTAAAATTAGTTTCTAGATATTATTTCGAATTGAGTTTCTTCATTTTAGTACGCACAAAAACATAAAAATATACAGAGAAGCTAATTGGTGAATTTCTGAATGTGCAACTGTCTAGTTAGTTACCTTGTTCCTTCACGTGGAGAAACAAACAGCTGGCCTATGGTAGTACAGCAGATAGTTTGTCTACTCTTGAGTCACAGTATGAGCTAGATATGCTATCCCTACTTAAAGCAGCAACTTGATGAGGTGAGCACCAAGGGTTAACTATGGGGCTTTTACAGTGACTCAGATGCACACTTCACACGGCTGTGTGTGATCAGTGGGGGAAATTGGCACTCCATCCGTCTTGTGCCTTGGAACTGGCATCAGCAACTGGCTTGCACATCACAACAGCAAGAAAAGAAAAGTGCGAGAGAGTCTGCGGCTCAGGCAGCTTAGTCTCGCCGTGCGGAGGGAAATCAGCCTGGAGCTGAGCAGGAGAGTATAGAATGGAACTGGGTAATCAATAAAAAAGAGAGTACTCCGACCTCTGACAATTGTCAACCATCATGGTTGGGTACAGGCTTTCTGTTATGTAACATCTGTAAAAATGTTTTTTGTTATTTCCTGATGCTGTATATTAATGTTTTTGTATTAACTCGTTATATTCCACTGTATTTTCACTCTGACTGCTGACATCCATTGCCTGGCCTCTGTACCTGGGCAGGAATAGCTATATAAGGCTGCGGACTATATGTAGCTGCTTCAATACCGTGTCATGATTGGATGCCTGGATGCTGTTCCATCAGGGTGCTGGTGATGTTGATTCGTGCTGTATTCCACCACACGGCGTTCTGGGACATGGTCCGGCCAACACTTCACCCATGAAAAGGAAGCGACAGCTGAGACTCAGAATCAAATGGCAATCTCTTTGTCTTCCATTTCTTATATTCGTGTAAAATGAAGTCCTCGAAGCACTTTAGACTGTTCCTTTGTAATGGTAATTTCAAATGACATGTGCATCCATTTAATTCTAATAAAGTCACATGATGTCATTTGCATTCAGATCTGAGGTCACCTATGTTGTCGCAACCACTCTCGAGTGCATCCACCACACAGCGGTTAAACAGAAGTAGAAAACAAATTGTACGCCTCCTTATAAATAGCAGTCAGGTTAATAATGGGATACTGCAGGATTAAGGTCCTGCAATGGCTCGGCCCCCGAATGCTTAACAAACAAATTTGCCTCTGTAAACTGATGCTTTTAAATATATATCTTTGTAAGTTTAAAAAAATGGTAACATTTACCATGCAGGCTGGTTTTCCAATGAGGCTGCCATCCACTCTGTAGTTCTTAGGCCCCAATGCGGAAACACAGGGGGAAGAATTCTTCTGATCACTGTGTGTAGAGACATGGGGGCGATTTTGCCAATGGGGGCGCGTTGGAGGCGGGACTGCTGCTTATCGGGTCGTTGTCCCGCCTCCATCGACTTGTGGCCAACCCACGCTATTTTCCCTTGATTGACCTTATTAAGCCCGCCCAGCGGGCTTAGCAGGCCAATTAAGAGGAAGCCGGTTACAGAAAACGTCAGCGTATGACGTTACATCTGTCAAAAATGTTTGGCAGATGAATTGTCATCGTTTGACAGCTCTGTGAAGCTGTCAAACACTGACATTCTCTGTTGTTTGATGAGTCCTTGTATTCAAGACTCATCAAACCTCTTTTGTGAGCAGAAATTAGATGGATGTTGCATCGGAGAATGCAGCAGCCATCTGTCATCTCTGCCGGTGAGATGTGAGACTCTCCGTATCCCCAACTATTGAAGCCTGCAGGAAGAAACAAAGGTAAGTAAACATTTTCTATCACTTTCCACTTACCTCACATACTTACCTCTCCACACTTGCACCCATCACTCTCCTCCACAGTGCACTTTTGCACCCCTCCGACCCCCGCAGACCCACTGCTCGCCTCGGTGACCCTGGCGGGGTTTCCCGACGTTGGGAAGCCCGCACCTCTCTTGGAAAAATGGGGATAATCCTCTTAACTGCCTGTTAACTACCTGCTAACAGGCAGTTAAGTGGCTGTAATCCCCTTCCCACCTCCAGGAGATGGGACCCGGCGCGGGTCGGCTACCCACCTCCTGGCAAGATGGCACGGAGGCGGGTTGGGACGGGATGGGTACACCCCCCCCAGATTCTGCTGTTTTCCTGGCAGTCCCGCCTCCAAATCCGCCTCCCCAGAGCTGGCAAGATCGCCCCCAATAAACACATTCAATGTTTATAATATTACTACACACAGAGAGCAGGACACTTCACAGAGTCTGTTGTTCAGCCTCAACTCCCAGCATCCCCACTGCTCATCACTTCAAACTCTGAGTTGTGCTTATAAATAATCATGATGTGGAGATGCCGGCGTTGGACTGGGGTGGACAAAAATGAGAAGTCGCACAACACCAGGTTATAGTCCAACAGATTTATTTAAAATTACAAGCTTTCGAAGCTGTCGCCCCTTCCTCAGGTAAAGTTACAATGAGTGAATCTACAATATTTCACAGTATATAAACACAGAAACTGCAGAGATACAATCTTTCAGAGAAGGTGTCCTTACATCAAAGACACACCAAGAGCACAGCCAAGACAATGAGATGTGTCACAGGGGGTCCAACGTGTCAAATCCTGCTGTCTGCAGTTTTGTTTTTTTTGTGGGTTTTTTTGGGTTTGTTTTTTTTTGTTTGTGCTGGATTGATTTCTAACTGAGTCTAAGTACAGGGACTCATGTTAGAAATCATATTGTCAGTGTTTGACAGCTTCACAGAGCTGTCAAACGCTGAAATTTCATCTGTCAAAAGCTCTTGACAGATGAAATTTCAATGGGTGACGTCACCTGTATCCAAGGGACCCTTGATTGGCCTGCTAAGCCCGCTGGGCAGGCTTAACAAGGTCAATCAAGGGAAAATACAGTGGGTTGGCCACAAGTCGATGGAGGCGGGACTACAACCCAAAAAGTGGGAGTCCCACCTCCATCACTTCCCCATTGACAAAATCCAGCCCGTAATGTCTTGATCTACAGAAGCCAGTGTTTAATTAGATGCTATTTTGAGCATACCAATGTTTCACCCGTAGAGTTTAAAGAGTACATTTTGTGCCATGTTCAACAAAACTTTACCGTTGAAAAATTTAATGATGGTTTTGCTGGAAATTAGTCACAGATTAGCGAAAAAGAACCATATCATTACTAAGGATGATTAGATTCAAATAACATTTGGGGTCAGGGGTTTAACAAAATATCTTGTCATTGATCTCCATAGTATCACAAAGGCTGTTTCAGGATGTTCCATTTAATCCAACGCTCCTACTAGGCCCAGGATTCAGGAATTGTCCCCTGGGATTGGAAAATTGCCAATGTCACTCCACTACTTAAGAAGATTATGAGAGATAAACAAGGAAATTATAGGCCTATTAGTCTAATGTCAGTTGTCGGGAAGTTACTAGAATCTCTCGAACACCTCGAGTCTCTTCGCTGGGAGCAAGCGGAAGCCACGTGCAAGGAGCGCACGTCAACCCAAGCACCCTACCCACCTGCCCCTTCAACCACCGTCTGCCCCACCTGTGACAGAGACTGTAGGTCCCGCATTGGACTCATCAGTCACCTGAGAACTCATTTTTAATGTAGAAGCAAGTCATCCTCGGTTCCGAGGGACTGCCGAAGAAGGAAGAACTAGAATCTGTTATTAGTGACGGTGGGGCAAAATTTGATTAGGCCCGTAAGCGGGCATGGGGATCACAATGCGCGATCTGCCCGCACCCGTTGAAAGCAGTGCAGGCAGCACACGAAATGCATTCAGGGGTGATGTCATAAACACTTCTTCACACAAAGGGTAGTGGAAATCTGGAACTCTCTTTCCTAAAAAGCTGTTGAGGCTGGGTCAATTGAAAATGTCAAAACTGAATGATAGATTTTTGTTAGGCAAGGGTATTAAGTGTTAAAGAACCAAGGCGGGTAGATGGAATTAAGATACAGATCAGCCATGACCTAATTGGATGGTGGAACAGGCTCAAGGGGCTGAATGGCCTCCTCCTGTTCCTATGATCTTATATTCAGGAATTCAGTATTTGCACCCTCCAAGTCACACACCTTCGTGACTTGACATATATTGCTGTTCCTGCATGGTCACCGGGTCAAAATCGTGGAACTCCGTACCTGACAGCACCGTGGGAGTACCTTCACCACATGGACTGCAGCGGTTCAAGAAGGCGGCGGCTCACCACCACCTTCTCAAGGGCAACTCAGGATGGGCAATAAATATCCACAGAATGAATTTTTAAAAATGTGTATAATCTTTTATGTCCAAAAGATAAAGGTGCACATTTTTATAGCTCCGATAAGTATAAAAAACTGGAATAGTTGTTAGTCAGTTATGTATCAGCAGGAATGAGAAGAGCCAATTTAATCCATCCAGCTTCCTTTGTCTTTTAGGTCCTTTTTCAGGATCTGCACACAATACTTTCATGTTCCACCTGCCCTGGCACATCTCTCTAATTCTCACCAAATCAGGGCACAGCATTTTTGAATGGTTCAACCCGATTAATATTCACTGTGCTGAGTAGCAGTTTATTCCATAAATTAATAACTATGTCAAAATAGTTATTCCTTATAAGGTGTTTCTCTTACCAACTCTCAATGTACTATTAGCACTAATTGTTTGAACATTAGTCTATGGCTGGATTTGTAAATCCAAACATCCATTTTGCCTTGCTAATCACTGCCAGACGGTATGATAATGCTTTTAAGATTTGATCAACTGCTACATTTAATCTTCTTCTCTCACTTGTTTTCAACTTGCACTTACAGTAATTCCGCCACACACCTTTCCAGTTGTTGATTCATTGCAGAACGATTTAAATCAGATACCTTTCCTCTAACCATCCGCTCACACAGCTTGGTACAGTGCATAGACTGAAATGTTTTATTTAGTAAGATTGTCAACAAATGCCTCACCACATATGGAGCAATTTGGGACTTGGTAAATATTTACTTATGAAAGATCCGCAGATAATGTATGTGAATTTAACTGAATATTTTTGAGTACCTACTATTCAGGGATTTGCATTGTTTTCTACACATTCACCTTATCTCCAATAAGGTATCATGGACAGCACAAAAACACATTAAATATTTAAAGTATTTTAATATGAGGAGGGAAGTTACTCTAAAATGCCATTTTCCTACTTATCAGATCATTAATTAAACAAATTTTGGTATGCCTTAGAGCTCCCACATGTATCCTCAATAAGAACATAAGAAATAGGAGCAGGAGTAGGCCATACGGCCCCTCGAGCCTGCTCCGCCATTCAATAAGATCATGGCTGAACTTCGACCTTAACTCCACTTTCCTGCCCTATCCCCATATCCTTATATTCCCTTAGTGCCCAAAAATCTATCGATCTCAGCTTTTAATACACTCAACGACTGAGCATCCACAGTCCTTTGGGATAGAGAATTCCAAAGATTCACAACCCTCTGAGTGAAAAAATTTCTCCTCATCTCAGCCCTAAATGGCCGACCCCTTATCCTGAGACTATGACCCCTAGTTCTAGACCCTCCAGCCAGGGAAAACAGCCTCTCAGCATCTACCCTGTCAATCCCCCACAGAATTTTTATACATTTCAATGAAATCACTTCTCATTCTTCTAAACTCCAGAGAGTATAGGCCCAATCTACTCAATCTCTCCTCATAGGACAACCCTCTCATTCCAGGAATCAATCAATGTAATTAGCTCTTTTGCCAATGTTGATTTAATGATGATTTAAGTATTTTGCCAGATAATTTGTTTCTATGTCACAAATCTGTAGTAATGGCACCCTACACGTTTAAGCAGGAGGATTGGTGGTGATACAGCATGAGAGGATTGGGGGCAACAGATTAGTTGGGGTGTGTACAAGCTTCAAATTGTTAGCTAAACTCCAGTTTTCACATGGCATAGTGCACTTTTGGCAAACCCCCAATGTTCAGTCAGTCCTGCAGTTCTAATGCATTGCAGAAATGGAAGGATAAACCACAAAGAAAGTGCACTCAGGCTGGAGTTACATGCCACTCGAACTGGTGTGAGATGGGGATCTGACACCTCAGGAGTCTAGCATGCTTAGTCAGTAGTCTCCAGACTTGTATTACCATTTTTGCATTGAGGTGCAGCCAAAACCCCTTCACACTGATTTGACAGTGGCAATATACTGCAGTCTTAGGGGGGAAAATTCGGTATCGACCATTTTGGGGCACTAACATCGGCTGGCCGCAAACTTTAGCGCCCGGTGCAAATTAATGCCAGTGATCGCAAAATTTGTCTCCAGCACCCCTGGAGGTGATTGGAGCGCTAAATCAAGCGCTACACACTTCTCTTAAGACGCTAACGTTGGGGAACAGGGTGCTACCTCAGAGCGCTACTCAAGCTCAGGCGCTGTTAATTACTCAGACAGACTGGCACCTCCCAGTTCTTAAAGGGGAGGTTCAATCATGCTGCACAGCCTCACCCTGATCATTGCTGCTTTTGACCTGGGCCTGCAAGGAGGTGCAATTCTTCAACCAGGAATATCATGGCTGCTCAGAGGCCCAGGGAGAGAGCTCGCCGGTTCAGCGACCAGGCATTGGAGACTCTGGTTGTGGCTGTGGAAAAAACAGGAAGCGCACACCTTTAAATAGCGCTCCCCCAGCTCCCAGCCGACTGCAAACCGTCCCCCTCTACCCGTCGTTCCTAGCGGCAGGTGCTGAGGCAGGGGACGAGAATCAATTTCCGGTCCGGGGCGATGCGCACTTGGATGACGTCACGATCGTGGCGGTTGTGTTTAGTGCCACCGCAAACCGCCAGTTGAATTTCGCGGGCGGCGCTAAAATCGCCGCACACGGGCGGTAAGTTGTTAGTGCCTCGTTAGCGCCCCCCCCCTGGAGGCGCTAACAGGAGGCACTAACCAACCGAATTTTTCCCCCTTAAGAGTTTTACACACAAAAAGATAGCGACCGTCAGCTGAAAGTATCTCAGGCACAGTTCATGGGTTAAAGATTTGACTTACTAGTTAGTTGTACATCCCTATTTGGCACCTCTTCAGAAAATTCTGCCTTTATGCTTTGGGAGGGAAAGCATCCAATCAGCGTAATCATTTCTGTCACAATGACGCTCTGTACAAATGACACATGGTGCAACCGTGTCTTTAATGTATTTGCTTCCAAACAAGCAAAATAGGGGGAGGGGTTTCCAAAATGATTCGGGCACTTTAGGTTTACCAGTACGTCATCTTGACTGGTTTTGCAATCTTTTTTCTAGAACATGCTTTCTGCAACAGCGCCAATCAATTATGATCACTGGTATTTCAAAAGACTGAGTAGCCTTTTATTCAAATCAACTTCTTGTACCAGGAGTTTTAGGGTTTCTCGAATACTATTGACTCAAGGTCATTTTAACTCCCCTCCCATGACAGGCGGGAGAGGGTCGGGGGTGGGGGGGGGGAGGCTACATTTGAAAAAATGGGAAACCCGACCCCAACCCGCCGTGAATTTCCAGACTTCTGGTTTGACCGTGGCGGGTTTGGGGTCGGACAAGTAGCCCACTCTGCAGAGGCAGGTCGTTAATTATAATATTTAAATGAGGCTGCGTGCCGCAGATTTTATCAGTGATTTGGATTTAATGGTTGCGGGCCAGGTTTCCCAGGGCTCAGGAAACCCGGCAACTGAAGGGAGGCGGGAGCTGTCAGATCCAGCAGGTAAGTGCTTTTCCACGACTGCTTGTGGGCCAGGAAGAGCAGGATTGCTTCATCCCCCACCCCACCCCACCCCACCCCACAACCCCGGCCCCTCAAGCATACCTGCCGCGATCTGCCACCCCGTGAGCGGCCGGCCACCCCCCCCACCCCCCCCCCCATGATCTCTCCTCAAACACCTCCCCCAGCGCAAAACTGAGCTCCCTGCAATCTGAGCCCACCCCGCGATCCGGACCCCTCCCACAATCCAAGCCCCCCCTGCACCGACCCCCGACCCTCTCGATTGGCAGGGACCATCCCCAGTAGTCCCTGGACGCTGCCTTCTCCCACAGGCTGTCCTGCCTGACAGCCGCCAGGCTTTAGTCTGTTGGGCGGCAAACGTAATTTAAAAATTCTTATGAGATCCTGCCGTTAAATTCAGCAGGACCTCCGTGTTCCTGCGATTTCCGGGTTACCCCGCCACAGACAGACACCCCCGCTCCCTCCTCGCCCACCCGGAAATATCGGGACTGCAATATTAATACTTAATTACACAGGTGCTTTAGAGTTGCAAAATGGATTTGGTCCCAATATCTTGCTTACCGTAGAGCAGAGTTTGTTTCACAAACTGGCTGGTTTTACTGCTGGTCGGGCATTACGGTCACTGACTAACCGAAGCCAATAGAAATTGATTAACAGGAATTACAGACATGTCCAACCTTCCATGATTTTAATGAGCATTTTTGGAGTACGGTGTCACTGTTCAATTCAGTTTGGTTACTGCAAGTTAGTTTGAAGACAGTTTTCTAGCATTCAGACTACTACGGAGCAGGCTCGAGGGGCCAAGTGGCCTATTCCTGCTCCTATTTCTTATGTACTAAAGGTGCCTGAGGGTACTGATCTGGATTTACTTGCATTTAATAAAACGTACGATAGTGTTCCCAGCAGTGATTCTGTACCATTCGGTATATTACTGAGGAAAATCCTAGTTTTGAATCCTGCTTTGTGTTGACTTACACAACCTAAGCTAGGGTGACATTGAGAAGTCACAGTTAGCCTCAGTGTCCTGAGCTAGAAAGGGCTCGGGTTCCATTTGCTGATCATTGTCCCAATAACTGCGCCTTGCAACTGAACTGACAAATGCTAAAGTTTAACCTAACTCGGGCACAGCAATTTAAGTGACAGGTGACGCTAGGATTTCATTCTAACCTTTTTGTTGAGCTAATAGGCGGTTGTTAGTTTTTCCTTCTCCTTTACATGTCACGCAGCATAAAAAAATCATTGCCTTCAAATTGTGCTGTTATATTAGCAACAAAAGCATGTTAACACGTTTGCTATGAATGTTGCACAACACGACATTAAGGCTTGTGTTACTAAAACAGATTGTGCTGTGGGTGAAGACAGGTGGGCCAAAGAGGACATTATTACCTTGCCAAGTTGTTGATGGTTTCTGTTCTCGTCTCCCGCTATAAATCCTTAAATTATTTGTTCATTATTTCAATAATAGGTCCTTCAAATCTTTCAAGTAAACGATTACCAACTCTACCAGGTTTATTGCACGCTCTGACCTTTTTAAAGGTGTAACATTACCAGGATTGAATAACAGTAATTCCGTGTAGGAATAGTTTCACAATAAGTTACGGACCACTAGCTGATCATTCTGTAGCTCCCTCACAGTTGCATCTTTTTGTACATCGGGATTCCATTTATTGAGTAAAGATTTACAAGGAAAATAGCTCTTAAAGTGGAATGACACGGGTATAATGAAACATAACATAGGAACTGCCTGACCTGCTATCTCCAGCATTTTCTGTTTTTATTTCATACAAACATAGGAGCAGGAGTAGGCCATTCGGCCCTTCGAGCCTGCTCCGCCATTCAACACGATCATGGCTGATCCTCTATCTCAATATCATATTCCCGCTCTCTCCCCATACCCCTTGATGCCTTTTGTGTCTAGAAATCTATCTATCTCCTTCTTAAATATATTCAGTGACTTGGCCTCCACAGCCTTCTGTGGTAGAGAATTCCACAGGTTCACCACCCTCTGAGTGAAGAAATTTCTCCTCATCTCAGTCCTAAATGTCCTACCCCGTATCCTGAGACTGTGACCCCTCGTTCTAGACCCACCCAGCCAGGGGAAACATCCTCCTTGCATCCAGTCTATCTAGCCCTGTCAGAATTTTGTACGTTTCAATGAGATTAAATGGCAATGAGGGGCCACCATGGATTTGAACCAGGGACCTCTTGATCTGTAGTCAAATGCTCTACCACTGAGCTATACCCCCAGAGCAATACAAAAGTTAGCGCTATATTTCAGTTGCCAGGTTCTCGTCAGAGAGCAATAAAGCCAAGCTGCAGGAGAAGCCTCCTCCCCGAGCTGGCGTTCCATAGCATTTTGGGTTGGCACAGGCTGTAGCTATCTACAGCTGGCAGAAAGCTGCATTTCAGACGCGCTCAGCCAGTCCCGCAATCCCCTGGGGAATTTCTCACCCAGTCTGTCGAACATTAAAAATTAGCTGCACACATGCACAGAGCTCCATTATCACTGGGCCTGGGTCTGGTCAGATTCCAGTCAGTGTGCACCAGAGGGTCTGCTGACTGCACTGGTGGATACAGGTCTTAGTTTGCTCGCTGCAAGAAAACTGCAGCCACAATTCTGTCCATTTATTTAATCACCAGAGAAAGACAGAAGGAAAACATTTAAGATAAAAATGTGAAATTCCTTACAGATGACTGAACTCTCACATGCATGTGTTAATCAAAATTTCTCTCATGGTACAAAATAAGAACTCGTTAACATTTCACTGACTAGATACAATGAATGATTTTCCCATACTCAGCTTTTCTTATCTTGTACAGATTGTTTATTTGAAATTCACGGACTTCAGTACATGAAGTTAATGTGTGACAAGCAAAAAATGTCTAGGGCTAAATAGCATTGGGGGGAAACCCTACACAAACCTGTTAAACCTCATATAATCTTATACCTTATATGTATACTTTCCTTCTGTAGAATCAATCTAACGTCTGCATAAGTCGTTACAGGAACACTTCCAGCGATTGTAGGTTTCACTCCAGAGTAAATTTGGAGCCAGTGCCATATCAACTCACCATACATTCTGTTCTGAGGCACCCATCGCTGCCTCCTTATGAACAGCGACCCCATTTGCACTATCCACCTCTCTTTCTGATCTTCCTACCTAGAACACCTACTGAGGGCTAACCCCATCAATCTCCACCCCCTCCCACCTACCACTTCTCTCTAGAATGTCTGTTCAAGGCCCTTGCCAGCCATGATCATACTAACATCCTGACTTTGACTGAAACTTGGCTCATGTGCAGCAGTGCCATGCCTGTTCTTGAAGCCTCTCTACCTGGCTCTGCTTCCCACCAACTGTCCCGCCCAAACCTCTGAGGTGGTGGTGAGGCCCTTGTCTCTTGCCCGTGCTCTTCTGGCACCTTCTCCGCCTTTGAGCACCTCACCCCATTCTTTCCCTCTTGCCTCTCCTTTAATGACAATCCTGCCATATCATTCGTAATCAACCAGATAACGAATGAAACTAAAATAACAACAGAAAACGCTGGAAAAAACTCAGCAGGCCAGGCAGCATCCGTGGAGAGAGAAACAGAGTTAACGTTTCAGGTCGAAGACCTTTCGTCAGAACTGGAAAAAAGCAGGAAATGAAATAGATTTAAAGCAAGTATAATGCTGGGAAAAGGGGGAGGGGATGAAAGAACAAAAGGGAAGGTCAGTGGTGGGATAGAAAGCAGGAGAGATTAAGAGACATTAAGAGATAATCAAGGCAAGAGGAGGTGGTAATGTGACAGTTTGAGGCTAGATGAAGTGTGAAATGCGCTGGCAGAATGAAGGACAGCTGCCAGCTTCTGGGAGGGAAGGAAAAAAGGCCAAACAAAAGGGTAGATGAAAAAAAAATTAAAAAAATATATATATATGTGATAGGGGCCGGGGTTATGATCTGAAATTGTTGAACTCTATGTTGAGTCCAGAGGGCTGTAGAGTTAAACTATCTCTCCCTTTCTATGACCTCCTTTGGGAAACTAACACAGATGGTGGCAGTGTTTCTGTGCAGTTCAAAGATGGGTTGGCCACCTCCTGCAAGCTAGACTGGAGCTTCCATTATACTCATGTTGTTTTAGCTCAGATTCTAGAAGATTAGCATCTGAGAGCTGGGCTCTAAGCATTGGTACTGCTAAATCTGTCTACCTTGTCTCATCAACAGGCTCGTAGATCTAGTTTGTCAAGTGTCTAACAAAGATATCAGATTCAGCTCCCAACCAAAACTTCATTTCCTTACCATCCCACTGCCAAGCTATTTGCTTAGATTGAACCAGATGGTGCACAATCTTGGTTTTCTGTTCAACCTACAGCTAAGCTTTGAACTCCACAACTTCACCAACTCTGCTTAATTCCACGTCTGCAACATTGTCTGCCTCTGCCCTTATCTCATGCCCATCTCAGCTGAAAGCGTTATCCACACCTTCATTACCTCTGGAGACTCAGCTCCTCCAATGCCTTTCTAGATAACCTTCTGAGTGTCACCCTTCACAAATTCCCACCCTTCCAAAACTCTGCTGTCCACATCCTGTTCCACATCCCATTCACCCATCTCCACTGACCTCAACACATCTAGCTCAAAATACTCATCCTCATTTACATATCTCTACATAGCCTTGCTCCATCCAATCTCTGCAGCACACTCCAGTCTTGCTTCCCATTCCATCTCCTTTGGTCTCCCTGTGAATCCCCTCCTTCTTTCTTAGCCCTACTCGCTGGAAATCCCTTCCTAATCTCTCTCCCCATTTTGTAAAGCCTCCTCAAAACCCCTTTTCAACCATACTTTTGTCATCTCTTTTAACCCTTCCACTACTGTTCAGTGCCTATTTCTTCTCTGTGAAGTGTGCTTGAGATTTCTTTTTCAGCTAAAGGCGCTATAAAAAAAAATTCAAGTTGTTGTTGTTAATGGTTCAATTTTCCCTTACCTATCAGTCACCATTATTAGAAGTGAGTTATCTTCTTTTAGGTATGCTAACTCTCACCATGAAGATTGCCTAGATAGTAAAATACACAGTTCACAGTGTATGTGAAGTCCTCTCCTGCTCAGTCACTCAGGCAGCTGGTGTTGATGTTGCTACAATCCTGAAAGCACGTCAAATGGCACAACTGACCATTATTTGATCTGTATCCAAGTGTCCTTTCATTGGTAATTTGAAAGGAATATCGAGCACAAGTTTTGGCTGTGTGACAGTGTTAATCGGAATGATCTCAAGCAAGAAGTTGCTACCTTAAACTATTAACTAACATCCCAACACTAGTCAAAGGATTTAGAGCTCTATGAGGTTCACATCACACAAATTTTATTTACTGTAGCACAGCCACAGCATCTCCAAAGAGCCATGCACTGGCATTAGCTCACAGCTGTGATTTAGTGAACAATATGCAAAAAGTAGAAATACTTTGGCAAATGGGGAAGACAGACAACCAAAAGAATGGTGAAATGCATCTTCATGTTAAGTCGCAATATAAAAAGACTTATCAACGGGTCAACAAATATACAAGTCTAAGACCAACTCCAAATTACATGATTCTGAAACAGACTCCAATGGCTAATGGAAGATAATCAATGGCCTGATCTTTTGCACTTTCGTGAAAAATATAGCCCCTTTTCTGTACTTAATTAGGAAAATAAAAATCTTTACATGGGGAGGTTGGCCTTGAATTTTGGTTAGGCCTCTTCATGCCAATACATGATATCTCAGTACAGCGGATTCAGCTCCCCACTGCTTATTGCTTCCCCTGAATTAGTGAGGAGTGCCGGGACCCAATAGGCAGTGGTAAAATAGCATCCCAGCCTCAGAAATTGCATTAAGAGGTCAAGAACTTCAGGAAACCAGAGCAAGACTTGCCTATTGATCAAATTTTATGTTACGTATCCACAGCAGTGATCCCAGGTCTGCTATATGGCCAGAATAAAGGTAGTTTCAAGCATTAACTTATCGGAAGTGTTTTGTCTAGAAGTACCATTAGCATCAGCTGTGCCTGTCCTGTTGCCAGGACTCTGCTAATGACACTTTCAGCTGACCACTAAAAAATGTGTGGCAGTAGCCCAAGTTGGCTGACTTTCCATTTTAAGTTATTCTCTCCTTCTAATAAAGAGCCAAGTTTGCCCTCAGCATAGCCTCTGATGCCACCGCGGAGTTCAGTATCTCGGCATGTGATAAATCATGAGTGTGAATCTACATTAAACCAGGAGTATGAAACAAGCTGCCATCCCTAAAAGTTATTTTATAGCATAACAAATTTCACTGATCTAGCAAACTATCTGCTGTACATAATACTTACAACATAGTTTTAAATACCCTGAGGGGTAAAAATGTTTTAAGGAGGAGGTAAAGTTTGAATTCCACAAACCACCAGGGTGATCTAACATGAGGGGGGGGGAAATATACTTTTATATGTTTGGTGCTATGGTTACAGAAGATCAGAAAAAAATCCAGCACTCACTGGAAGATATAATGAAGTCTGGCACAGTGTTGGGTGTTTACAAAGCACGAAGACCAAGGCTATTGATGTAGCTGGAGATTAATTTGTGCACATAGTACAAACGTTACTCATTAACTCAGCTACTTGCTGCATTTTGTCGTGTTTTCTTGTATTTTTTTAAAAGTGTCAACAGCAAGGTCAGGGAGGGTTTCAGAATTGATGTCATGCAGTAGTTACCTGAACAAGGCCGCCAGTCTCTCTACAGGTCCCACATGAACAACTTGCTCTAGGAGTCACGTAGATTCCTCCCCTAAAGTTACAAATCTGTTTCAAAAATCACACCAACTTTATTTGGTCTGTCCAAAAATGTGCGGGTTAGGTTGATTTGGCTATGATAAATTGACCCTTAGTGTTAGGGGGGGATTAAATATGTGGGGTTATGGGGATAGGATGGGATATGTTAGGGGGAATTAAATACGTGGGGTTACGGGGATAGGGTGGGATATGTGCAGGCTCGATGTGGGGATTCTGTGTGAGAAAGCAGGGACAGGGTACTGGATTTGGATGATCAGCCATGATCGTATTGAATGGTGGAGCAGGCTCGACGGGCCGAATGGCCTACTCCTGCTCCTAGTTTCTATGTTTCTATGTTTCTACATCCACTGGTAGGAAATTTATACAGGGCACTGTCTTCATGAAAAAAAAAGTATTTGGTTAACTCTTTCTCGACATGTATGTGGCATCATTGTGACAAAGATGAAGCTTGATGGTGGGTGTGGCCAGTATGGGCATATAATGGACCTTTAATAAGGAACTTGACAAGTTCCGAAGGGACTGATGATATTAGCTCAACCTTCTTTTCATAAAAAGAAAAATCAAAAAATATTTAATTTCCTAAGAAACTGACTAGTGTACACTAATGAAACTATTAAATGGTTCGGTATAGTTTTTTTTAAAGTCATTTTCAGCGATTTTACATCAGGTTACTCACAGGTGGAGGACTGGACACCAATGTTCCCTTTAAACTACGCCAGGGGTCCCGCGCAGCCATGCATGCGCGGACTTTTGAATGGGCCGTGCAGCCCGTTAAAGGGGCCGCGCAGCTCAAAAAAGAGTTACAGGGGACGTTGCTGGACAACCTTATGAAATGATAAACCCATTTTCAACTAGATTAATAAAACTGTACCAGCTTATCACTCTTAAACACATCAAGGAATACTTTTTAATGGTAAGAAAAAAAACCAATTATATTCTGTTACGCTACCTGATTGTGCTGGTTCATAAAAGAATGAAAGACTTGCATTTATATAGCACCTTTCACGACCATCGGACGTCTCAAAGCGCTTTACAGCCAATGAAGTACTTTTGAAGTGGAGTCACTGTTGTAATGTGGGAAATGCAGCAGTCAATTTGCGCACAGCAAGGTCCCACAAACAGCAATGTGATAATGACCAGATAATCTGTTCTTGTTATGTTGGTTGAGGGATAAATATTGGCCAGGACACCGGGGATAACTCCCCTGCTCGACTTCGAAATAGTGCCATGGGATCTTTCATGTCCACCTGAGAGAGCAGGCGGGGACTCGGTTTAACGTCTCATCCAAAAGACGGCACCTCCGACAGTGCAGCACTCCCTCAGCACCGCACTGGAGTGTCAGCCTAGCTTTATGTGCTCAAGTCCCTGGAGTGGGACTTGAACCCACAACCTTCTGATTCAGAAATCTTCATGGAAGATTTTACGTTTGTGATTATGCAACTGAATTTTAGTGGAGAGTTGAACTGTAACCTAACCAGCACAATTTCGAGCACACTTTGGCCACAATGTCCTGATTGCGCTCAAAGCAGAAACTCTATCCCAGTATCTTTAAGTTACTCTTTCATGTTCCGTGAATCGTTGCGGTGGAACAGCACATGTTCTATCACTCTGTGGTACAGAGGGTTGATGCACCAATACTATTATTTTTTTTTTGTGTCTAAGAATTGCAGCCTAATCTTAAAATATTTCTACCCCAGCCCCCTCCCCCATACACATGTTGATAAATTTGTTTTGCTTGTATTGCAGTTGAGCCAAGCCCACAGAGAATGCAGGGAAAAGAAGATTAAGAACCTAAGTTTTTCCATTTTTGAGTCAATAATATTTCAGAAATGTAATGCTGGCAAGTGACTGGCAATCAATCACATAGCTATCAATTTACCGGAGTTCCCTTCGGTGCAATGTTCTCAACTCTGTTGGAATTCTTCCAGATTGCTCCCCATTGATGTCATCAGCACTTACCTTCCAAGCCTGAAAAGTATTCCAAACATTTACAGAAACAGACACCAAAAAATGGAACAGAATCCCTCTGGTGCTGCTCTCTGGAAGTTGGATTTCCACTATTTCTGAATTCACTTGTTGCCACCTGGTGATTCTTCTTTGACAAAATTTTTTTTTTTTAAAGTGGACTTCATTGTTTCTGGTTTTCTCTTACTTTTCTGCAAAGCCATGAATAAACTGGACTGTTGATCACGTGAGGTTGCTTTTCCGGTAAAATAATAGGGTTAGTATATTAATTACATGAATGTAGAATCTGATGCATAGTCACACCTTCTTGTAGAGAAAGAGGTGTGATTTACAATAAAGGATGATTATCAGTGTTCCAGTTTCAAATGGGAAAAAGTAGATGGAACTTAGAAACCGACATCGTCACAGAGTCTGGGCTAGGGATGGGCAATAAATGCTGGCCTTGCCAGCGACGTCCACATCCCATAAGTGGAAAAAAAAGTAGATATTTGAAGCACATTCAACACTAAGGTAATGGCTTGATTGCTGTTTTCACTCCTCCATGCCAGTTCCACTGAAAATATCATCAGCACTCGCTGGTGAAACAATCAGTTTCGTGGGAATTCTCTTGCGCATCTGCCGTAACTTTGGCGGAAGAGCTGTGGAAAGCCCAGAAAAATGGCGTAAAAGCCAAAGTTACTTGGACGCGTAGGAGAACCCCACGGAAATTCATGCCCACTGTCTTATCACATCTCCGAGGAACGTCTCAAAATTTTCACATACAATGAATAACTTTGGAGTGCTGTTATCTAGGCAAATGCAGCAAAGTTCCACAACTAACATGATGTGTGACCAATGAAGCTGTCTTTTTGGTGGTGTTTTTGGTGGTGAAGGAATGTTGTCTTTGGCATGGAGAATTCCCTGTTCTTCTTCAATGAGTGCCATGGCATCTTTGATGTCCGCCTGAACCACCACAGCGGTCACATGGGGATTTGATTTAACATCGCATCCAAAACAATGGCACCATCCTACAATTCAGCACGCTCTCAGTACTGCATTGCAGTGTCAGCCCAGGTTATCTGTTCGAGTCCTGGAGTCGGGCTCAAACCGCAATCTTCTGACCTTGAGATGACAGCACTGCCAACTGAGTCAAGCTGAACAAAAGAGTGCAAAACAACGCATTACTGATAATTGGAGTTCTTTATAACTCTTTGGGGGAAAAATTCGGTGGCGCCCCCTTTGGGCGCTAACTTCGCTGGTGCGCTACTTTTAGTGCCTCGAAAAAGTTAGCGCCCCTGCACTGTAAATTCAGTGGTAGCGCCCCAAGTAGGAGGCGGGACACTACTGGAAGCGCTCCCCCTCCTTCCTGAGGCACTACAACTGAATATCGCGGTGCTACACGCAACAGTGCCACGCACGTCGGCATGTAGCGCCGCGGTATTGCAGGCCTCCCTCCCCTGATTAAAGGGGAGGGGCCTAGCGCTGCGCGCACCAGGGCCCTGCTGGACCACCGGGGAGCGGGGTGCCGGGAAAACAGCCCGGCACTCAAGAGGAGTGCTGGGCTGAGCGATCGCAGCCAGTACCCTGAATAAAAATGGGGAAGGGGGCAGGTGCTGGCAGTCGGCCAAAAAAAAAAAGGCCACCTGACACCTGCCCTTTAATTTGTGCCACCGCGGCTGCAAAAATGCCTCCTGATCTTGTCGGACATATCGTCCGGCGATAGGTCAGGGGACGCAACTGAAGTTTGCGGCCGGGGCGCGAGCGGGACGCTGTGCACGGCGATTACGTCATTGCCAGAGGCGCAGCGCCACGTGGCGCTACTGGCTATCGCTGCCGCTAACCTCCTGCTGAATTTCGCAGGAGGCGTTAGTGGCACCACGCCCGGGCACTCGGGGCTTTGCACCCCATTAGCGCCCCCCGGGGGCGCTAACGGGAGGCGCAAAGCAACCCAATTTTTCCCCCTTTGATTTTTATAAGTACTACTGACAGTGAAAACATTTGTTTCAAAACCCAAGTCCTGTGACAGTTTTGACTTCTGTCTGCTTTGCTTCACATTCTTCAGTTCATTGTACTGTAATAATCTGATTCCAACATGTTTGGGCTTTTTTACCCAGTAAACAGTGAAGCCAATGCATTCCGTCAAGTAACTGACAGCCCTAAACAAGAAACCAGCAAGGCAGCACAATCACTCCTGATGAAGGGTCACACCCAAAACATTAGTCTGTTGTTCTTTCTTGTTGCTGATCAACCTGCTATGCATGCCCAGCATTTTATTTTTAAAGTGTTAGTCCAAGGCAAGAATAATTTCCCAGTAGTCTGTGGAGAGAGAAACAGAGTTAACGGAAACATTGGGCTCAATTTTCACCGGCCCGTGGAGGCGGGTTTGGAGGCGGGAGTGGTGTGAAAATAGCAGATTCGGGGGTCCCGAACCCATCCCGCCCCCAACCCGCCTCCATGCCAGTTTCCCAGGAGGCAGGTACCCGACCTGTGCTGGGACCCGGCTCCCCGAGGCGGGAAGGGGATTAGTGCCAATAAACTGCCTGTTAACAGGTAGTTAACAGGCAGTTTTTTGCCTAATCCCTATTTTTAGCCTGAAGTGTGGGCTTCCCGACAGGTCCGAACCACGCCGATTTAGCGAGGCGGACCATCGGTCTGGAGGGCTTGGAGGGGTCGAGATGTCCGGTGTGCAGGTGAGTGATGGGTGCATGAGTGCAGAGGTAAGTGTGTTTGGTGTGTGTAAAGTGTTTTAAGAACTTTTACTTACCTTAACTTTGTCCTGCAGGCTAGCTTCCTTAAGGTGTCGGGAGTCCCTCACATCTACGGCACAGAAAGCAGAATGGCCGCGGAGCTGTCAAAAGCTGCAGTCTCTGCTTTCTGTGCTGGATTGATTTCTAACTGAGTCTAAGTACAGGGACTGAAGTTAGAAATCATATTGTCAGTGTTTGACAGCTTCACAGAGCTGTCAAACGCTGAAATTTCATCTGTCAAAAGCTCTTGACAGATGAAATTTCAATGGCTGATGTCACCTGTATCCAAGGGACCCTTGATTGGCCTGCTGGGCGGGCTTAACAAGGTCAATCAAGGGAAAATACAATGGGTTGGCCACAAGTCGATGGAGGCGGGACTACAACCCAAAAAGTGGGAGTCCCACCTCCATCACGTCCCCATTGACAAAATCCAGCCCATTAACTCTGTTTCTCTCTTCACAGGTGCTACCAGACCTGCTGAGTATTTCCAGCATTTTCTGTTTTTATTTCAGATTTCCAGCATCCGCAGTAGTTTGCTTTTGTGTTCCCAGTAGTCTGTATTTTTGCCCAATATGTTAAAATCTGATTCTTACTACTTTCTGAATTATGCATGTCAACATTTCAAAGGGCAGTTTAGTTGAGTCTGCCCGCACATCAACCCCAGCGAATGGAGCGGCTAGGTCACCAGCTCCCTGCCCTATTAATACTGCGAAGTACAATTAAACAATCTAAAATTCTTCTCTTTAATGTCCCCTCACTCCCTGTGGAAAAGGGTCTGTCTTCTGCTTGCTGTCTACCCAAGAAGGCCCTTACCATACAAAGGAATTGCAGGCATTATTTCGAATGCTACTAGTCCATGGGATAGCTCATTGCTGCTCCAAATCACTGCATCGCCCAACAAAACGTATACAGTTTATTAAGCGTCTCTAACAGAAATATTGTATATGGACAAGCATACACAACACAAAGCCAAGTCCAGCTCTTGCAATGGTTAAAAAAAACTGTTCGATTAAGCAATCAATTCCAAACACAGAAATAAACTTGTTTTGCGTTATTCCTATCTTCTGAGAAAATGTACTTCAGTTTATTACCTTGAACTCACGCTCCTGATAACTTGTCCCTGCAGTATACTTTCAAAGCAACAAACTATTAACCCAAGTCATAAAAACAGAAACTACTGGAAATACTCAGCAGGTTGAGGCAGCATCTGTGAAGAGGGAAACAGAGTTAACGTTTCAGGTCGATGACTTTTTGTCAGAACTGGCAGAGGTTAGAGATGAACAGTTTTTAAGCAAATGCAGAGCCAGGGAAAAGGGTGGCGGGGTGGGGGACCGGGGGTGGTGGGGGCAGTGGGGGGAGGACAGAACAAAAGGGAACGGTCTGTGATAGGGCGGAGGCAGGAGTGATTAAATGATAAAAGTGATGATGGTGCAAGGCAAAATGAAGTGATAGTGTGACAAGTATAGTAACAAAAGATGGGACCATCATCACTTTTGTCTTTAATCACTCCTGCCCGCCACCTTATTATTTCATGCTCATGGACGGGGACAAAAGTTGTCAGTTTCCACCCTCTCCTTTCAGAAGCATAAAAGTTGGCAGCACAGACGGAGGCTGTTCAGCCCATTGTGCTGACTCTTTGCTAGAGCAATCCAAAACTAATCACACCGATTAACAGTTTATATTGATAAAGATGCTTCATAGTCACAGAATCTGATAGGGTTTATTCTTCCGCGAGAAGGCTTACATAGAATTACATTGAGTCTACAGCACAGAAACAGGCCATCCGGCCCAACTGGTCCATGCCAGTGTTTATGCTCCACAAGAGCCTCCTCCCGCCCCTCTTCATCATTGAGGTGTTTTTTAAAATTCATTCCTGGGCTGTGGGCCTCGCTAGCAAGGCCAGCATTTTTTGCCCATCCCTAATTGCCCTCGTGAAGGTGGTCTACATCCTAGGGTTCTAAAAGAGGTGGCTGAAGAGATAGTGGATGCATTGGTTTTGATCTTCCAAAATTCCCTAGATTCTAGAATGGTCCCAGCGGATTGGAAGGTCGCAAATGTAACACCGCTATTCAAGAAAGGAGAGAGAGAAAAAACAGGGAACTGCAGGCCAGTTAGCCTGACATCAGTCGTCGGGAAAATGCTGGAATCCATTGTTAAGGAAGTGCTATCAGGGCACTTAGAAAATCATAACATGATTTTATGAAAGGGAAATCGTGTTTGACAAATTTATTAGAGTTTTTTGAGGATGTAACTAGCAGGGTAGATAAAGGGGAACCAGTGGATGTAGTATATTTGGATTTCCAAAAGACATTCGATAAGGTCCCACATAAAAGGTTATTACACAAGATTAGGGCTCATGGGGTTGGGGGTAATAAAATAGCATGGATAGAGGATTGGTTAACGGACAGAAAACAGAGAGTAGGGATAAATGGATCTTTTTCAGGTTGGCAGGCTGTAACTCATGGGGTGCCGCAAGGATCAGTGTTGGGGCATCAGCTATTTACAATCTATATTAATGACCTAGATGAAGTGACCGAGTGTAATGTATCCAAGTTTGCTGATGATACAAAGCTAGGTGAGACAGTAAGCTGTGAGGAGAACACAAAGAGTCTGCAAAGGGATATAGATAGACTAAGTGAGTGGGCAGTAAGGTGGTAGATGGAGTATAATGTAGGGAAATGTGAGGTTATTCACTTTGGTAGGAAGAATAGAAAAACAGAATATTTTTTAAATGGTGAGAAACTTTCAAATGTTGGTGTTCAGAGAGATCTGAGTGTCCTCGTGCAAGAAACACAGAAAGCTAGCATGCAGCTACTTCAAGAAATAAGGAAGGCAAATGGCATGTTGGCCTTTATTGCAAGGGGGTTGGAGTATAAGAGTAAGGAAGTCTTGCTACAATTGCACAGGGCCTTGGTGAGACCACACCTGGAGTACTGTGCACTGTTTTGGTCTCCTTATCTAAGGAAGGATATACTTGCCTTGGAGGCAGTGCAACGAATGTTCACTAGATTGATTCCTGGGATGAGAGGGCTGTCCTATGATGAGAGATTGTGTAGAATGGGCCTATACTCTCTGGAGTTTAGAAGAATGAGAGGTGATCTCATTGAAACATAAAAGATTCTGAAGGGGATTGACAGGGTAGATGCTGAGAGGTTGTTTCCCCTGGCTGGAGAGTCTAGAACTAGGGGGCATAGTCTCAGGATAAGGGGTGGGCCATTTAAGACTGAGATGAGAAGGAATTTCTTCACTCAGAGGGTTGTGAATCTTTGGAATTCTCTGCCCCAGAGGGCTGTGAATGCTGAGACTTTGAGTATATTCAAGACTGAGATAGATAGATTTTTGGACTCTAGGGGAATCAAGGGATATGGAGATCGGGCGGGAAAGTGGAGTTGAGGTGGATGATCAGCCATGATCTTATTGAATGGCGGCGCAGGCTCGAGGAGCCGTATGGCCTACTCCTGCTCTTATTTTTTATGTTCTTATGTGAGGTGAAGGTACTCCCATAGTGCTGTTAGGGAGGGAGTTCCAGGATTTTGACCCAGCGATGATGAAGGAATGGTGATATATTTCCAAGTCCAGATGGTGTGTAACTTGGAGTGGGACTTGGAGGTGATGGTGTTCCCATGTGCCTGCTGCCCTTGTCCTTCTAGGTGGTAGAGGTTGCAGGTTTGGGATAGTCATTGCCTGGCACTTGTGTGACGCAAATGTTACTTGCCACTTATCAGCCCAAGTCTGAATGTTGTCCTGGTCTTGCTGCATGCGGGCATGGACGGCTTCATTATCTGAGGAGTTGCGAATGGAACTGAACACTGTGAAGTCATCAGCGAACATCCCCACTGCTGACCTTATGATGGAGGGAAGGTCATTGATGAAGCAGCTGAAGATGGTTGAGCCTGGGACACTGCCCTGAGGAACTCCTGCAGCGATGTCCTGGGGCTGAGATGATTGACCTCCAACCACCACAACCATCTTCCTTTGTGTTAGGTCTGACTCCAGCCAGTGGAGAATTTTCCCCGATTCCCATTGACTTCAATTTTACTAGGGCTCCTTGATGCCACACTCGGTCAAATGTTGCCTTGATGTCAAGGGCAGTCACTCTCACCTCACCTCTGGAATTCAGCTCTTTTGTTCATGTTTGGACCAAGGCTTTAATGAGATCTGGAGCCGAGTGGTCCTGATGGAACCCGAACTGAGCATCAGTGAGCAGGTTATTGGTGAGTAAATGCCACTTGAGAGCACTGTCAACGACACCTTCCATCACTTTGCTGATAATTGAGAGTAGACTGATGAGGCGGTAATTGGTCAGATCGGATTTGTCCTGTTTTTTATGGACAGGACATACCTGGGCGGTTTTCCACATTGTCGGATAGATGCCAGTGTTGTAGCTGTCGTGGAACAGCTTGGCTAGAGGCACGGCTAGTTCTGGAGCACAAGTCTTCAGCACGGTAGCCGGGATGCTGTCGGGGCCCATAGCCATGTGCTGTATCCAGTGCGCTCAGCCGTTTCTTGATATCACGTGGAGTGAATCGAATTTCCTGAAGACTGGTTTCTGTGATGGTGGGGACCTCAGGGAGCAAATTACAGTTCGGCCACTGGGCAACACTACATAAGGTCATGCTTTAGTTCACAGGGAGTGACAGCTCACTTACAGGAGTGAGGGCTCACCCATGAGAATGGCTCTCGGTGCTGAGTGAGAGAAATATCTGGTAAGGTTCTGAATTATGACAAAGGCATTGGCCTGAAATTCCTCGCTCCACTATTTTAGCAGAGGCAGGAAATCATTCATTAAGTGGTCGTACATTAGTATCACACAATGTAATTTCAGGCTCATGAGTGTCTATGTGTAATAAAAACAGAAAATGCCGGAAACGCTCAGCTGGTGTTTATTTAAGCGGTTGTTGAACAGAGGTGTTACGCAAAGCGATCACCCAATACGCGCTTAGCCTCCCCAATAAAGAGACCGCATTGTGAGCAGCGATACTGGGTGATTGTTTTACTGAACACCTCTGTTCAATCCGCAAGTGTGACCCTGAGCTTCCAGTCGCTTGCCACTTTAATTCTCCATCCTACTCCCACTCTGACCTTGGCCTCCTACACGGTTCCAATGAAGCTCAACGCAAGCTCGAGGAACAGCACCTCATCTTTTGATTAGGCACTTTAAAGTCTTCCGGCCTCAACATTGAGTTCAATAACTTCAGATCATAACCACTGCCCCCATTTTCTCGGACAGCAGGTGCTGGCATTTACATCTTCTCTACACCCATCTTTTGTTTCTTTATTGTCCCACTACTAACCCCGTTTCCCTTGCACCATCATCCCTTTTGTCCTTTAATCACTCCTGCCCTCCACCTCATCACAAACCTTCCCTTTTGTTCTTTGCTCCACCCCCACCTCTTCCCCGGCTCGGTATTTGCTTATAAACTGTTAAGTCTCCCAACTTCTTCCACTTCTGATGAAAGGTCATCGACCCGAACCGTTAACTGAGTTTCTCTCGCCGCAGATCTGCTGAGTGTTATCAGCATTTTCTGTTTTTATTTCAGATATCCAGCATCCACAGTATTTTGCTTTTGTTTTCAGTGTCTGAGTCTGAGACAAATACTCGCTGAATTATTTGAAACAACAACAGAAAACTCTGAAAATACGCAGGAGGTCTGGAAGGTAAAAGACAGGCCAACATTTCAGATGGAGATCCTTGGTCAGAAACTGAAACTCTAACTAGTTCTTTGTCTTTCAGGCATGCTGACATGCTGTATATTTTACTTGCTGTTTTTATTTCAGATGTCCAGCATTCATAGGATTTATTTTTGTCTGCAATGATTTTTTTGGGCACAAGATAGATTACTGTGAGAATTAATTCTTTGATAAAGTAGAGGCTTCTCCAGGGTCATGAGATGTAAACCTCACTACTAAAAACCACAGCTTGGAGGGAGCATGCAAACTGCACGTGCTTACGGTGCATGCACATTCTGCATGCTTAAGGTCTGATCACAGCATGTTGTGTTGTCATCTGTTACACAATACAGGGCTTATTCACTGAGCCCAGCTTGTCTAATTAACTGTGGTGAATCATTATACAGGAAGTGGTAATGCTGTTGAGGTTGTTTCCATGCTGGATCGCTCTTTTCAATTTCTGTGCTCTAAATCAGTGTTACTTCAGGCTTTCATTTAAATGTTTTTTCTTTTATCTTGCTGTGTGTACAACATGTCATCCATCCTATACGTTTCTCCCCGCTGTGTTGCAATCACGAATCATTACGAAGTCGCCTGCTCTAATTCATTCTGTTACAAGTCCTCAAGACTGGAACTCCACACATCCGTTGGTCTTTCTTTCCTCCCACAGTCTGCAGGTTTCAAAACTCAAGCCTGACATCACTAGATCTGAAATAGCTCATCGTTCCTTTGACTCTTTTAACACTGGCAGTGCCCTGTATTATGGGCAATGGCTTCTCAAAAATAAATTATTTTTATGCAGTAATATTTCACAACAACTTGCATTTATATATGTATATAGTTATTCATGTGGGCGTCACTGGCAAGGCCAGCATTTATTGCTCATCCCTAAATGTGTAGCACCTTTAATGTAGCAACAAGTCGCAAGTTGCTCAACAGGAGTTTAATCAGACAAAATGGACACTGAGCCATTAGGACATTAGGACAGGTCATTAGTTTGGTCAAAGAGGTAGGATGTTAACAGCATCATAAAGAAGGCGAGGCGGAGAGGTTTAGGGAGGGAATTTGAGAGCTTAGTGCCTAGACTGCTGAAGGCACGGCCGCCAATGGTGGGGTGAAGGAAGTGAAGGATGCACAAGAGTTGGAGGAACGTAGGCCAGAATTTTGCTGGTGCTCAGTGGACGAGATTGGTGGTGGGTCGGCAGTTAAATGTGAATTGATTGGCAGTGGGTCGGGAACCCGCTGTCAAATCGCACACACTTGCCTTTCCCAATGTCGGGTCTGCCAGCGTTGAGCAGACCCGACAGGCAGCAGTGGGAGAGTCAATTTAAATGATTACTGGCTTGTTTACACCCACTTAACAATGGTTTTAAACTTACCTTTTGAATTTGACAGCTCGCCCACAGGTTTCACGATGTTGCTAGACCACATCTGTGAAGCTGAGGCGGGAGGTCAGTGACCATTGAATCAGCTGATCAGTTGGCAGCTTCAAATGTCAAGTAAAAGCTCCCACCTTACAGAGATATCTTCCCTCAGCAATAAGCTCTTCCTCACTGCATTTCCACAACAGATTCACCATGCTGCAAGTCTTTACACAAGTCTCCATCCAGTCTGACCTCATTACCTCTCTCACTATTGGCAGATCGCTTCTGTCATCTCTACTTCATCTGCCATCTAGTCCATCAGCATAGGTGCCCTTTATACTTTCTCACCTTGGACCTCAGAATCCCACCACGATCAGCCCCAACACCAGCAGCACCAGGCACACCAGCAGCACCAACAACAACCAACCTTCTCCGCAATCAACTGATGCTACACAGGACACAGGGCATCAGCACCCAAGCACATTACTGCCGGAGGGGCCAAGGATGGCATCATCATGGCCAGATGTAATTCACTTGACGTTGTACACCCTGGCTGCCACATGATGCGCCAGGTTGGCACCACCCCACACCACCACCATAAAGCATCCCTACAATGCCCAAGCCATTCCTTTCACACTCATCACCATTGCGGGGGGTAACGTTATGTCTCACCATTCACTGCAACTCACTAAGCCACTTCCAAAGGTGCACACAAATCTGTCCAAGAACGCAAAGTGTTGAAAATAAAGGTTTCAATGTTTGACACCACATTAACAGAAACTTTACATGAACATTGCATAAGACACCCAAGTGCCTACCCTTGTGTGTTGTTAGTTGGTATGATTGCACTAGGATGAGGGTGAGTGTGAGGGGTGGCTAGTGAGATGGGGATGTGATAATGTAGATAGAAAGGGATGGGTGGAGGCCCAAGGTAGGTTGGTGTGAGTAAGGATGTGTAGGAGTAGGGTAGGGAAGGCAGAGTGATGGGGATATGATGAGAGGCACAGCAGGATGAGGTTGAGTGTGGCTTTGTACTAACGTTTCGTGATCTACTGAGATCATTGAAACATTTGCGGCACTGCACTCAGGTCCTCCTGACCACATCCCTGCTTGTGACCTCCTCTGCAATGTGCAAGCAGGCTATGTTGATCTCCTCGGGAGGTCTCTTCCGCCCATGGGAAGGGAAGAGGGTCTCGCTGCGTGCTGTGACTCCCTCCATCAGCATATTGAGGGAGTCATGAGAGAGCCTGGGTGCAGCCCTGTGCCTTTATGCAGTGCTTGTCAGTGTTTGCAGCAACTCAATGCTGTAGAACACTGACAGCACAAATGACAAAATAAAGTTGGCCATGGTCCCTTTAAGGAAACCGGCTGATGATGCATCATCAAATGATGTCACCAGACCCGCTACCTCTAATTGTCCGGGAAACGCGCTGGGCGGGCTTAACAAGCCCCATCAAGGGAAATTCATTTTGGACAGCGGGATGGAGCCAGCAGCGGGGTCGGGAACTGCCACCGACCCGCCGAGGTCAGCAAAATCGCGGCCGTAGTGTTCTAGAAGGTTTATAGGTGCTGGAGGAGGTTACAGAGATAGGGAGGTGCGAGGCCATGGAGGAATTTGAACACAAGGATGAGATTTTTTAAATCGAGGTGTTGGTGGACCAGGGTTCAATGTTGGTCAGCGAGCACAGGGGTGATGGGAGAACGGGACTTGGTGCACGTTGCGATACATGCAGCAGAGTTTTGGATGAGCTTAAATTTATGAAGGGTGGAAGATCGGAGGCCGGCCAGGAGAGCATTGGAATAGCAGCGTCTAGAGGTAACAAAAGCATGGATGAGGGTTTCCGCAACAGACTGGCTGAGGCAGGGGTGGATGGAGACAGACGATATTAGGGATGTGGAAGTCGGCAGGTTTTGGTGACGAAGAGGCTATGGGGTCGGAAGCTCAATGTCAAATAAGACGCAGAGGTTGTGAGCACTCGGTTCAACCTGAGACGGTGGCCAAGGAGGGGGATGGAATCGGTGGTTAGGGAACTGAGTTTGTGGCAGGGGCCAAAGACAATTCCCAATTGGAGGAAATTTCAACTCATCCAGGACTGGATGTCGGGCAAGCAGTCTGACAACACAGAGGCAGTCGACATCAAAATGGTATTAGCTCACGGGTGAAAATATTGCTCACTATTCTTTGAATGCATCTTACACAAATATCAACAGCTGGGTAACACCTCCACAGCATCAGGCCACTTTTCATTTCTGCCTAAGGTAATCAGAATCTCTTGAAACCGTCTACAAATACAAAAGAGTCAAGATTGCAAACATTAACGTATACTACAAAAGTTCAGATTCAATGGGCTAAAAATTGAGTGGGGCGCTACTGGATGCGCCCTGCATCCCTCTTGGAGCGCTGCGAGTCAATATTGCAGCGCTACGTGCCGCGGTACTGCAGGCCGTCCTCCCCTTCTTAAAGGGGAGGGGCCTTGCGCAGCGCGACCTGGGCCCCAGCTGGGCCCCCGGGGATCAGGAGTGCCGGCAAAAGAGCCCGACACTCGAGAGACGTGCCGAGCTCTTGGAGCGCAGCTGGCACTCCGCGGGAGAGGCCGTTCAGGAGGCCGGAGACGGGAGCGCAGGCAGGTGCTGGTAGGCGGCCAGCAACAAAAATGGCCGCCCCGCACCTCGCCTTTAAATAGCGCCTGCCCAGCCGCAGGTAGGCCCCCCCTGACCCCGTCGGACATAGCGTCCGGCAGTAAGTCAGGGGGCGCTCCCAAAGATCGCGAAGGCGCTGCGCATGGCGATGATGTCGTTGACGGCGGCACAGCGCCGCGGGGCGCTAATGGTTACCAGCGCCGCTAACCTCCCACTGAATTTCGCGGGAGGCGTGGGCGGTGCCGCGCCCGGGCACTAGTTGGTTTGCGCCCGTTAGCGCCCTCTTAGAGTGCTAATGGGAGGCGCAAAGCAACCCAATTTTTCCCCCAACTACTTTACGTGGAAGATGGTGAATGTGTGGAATGGCTGCCCAGGGAGGCAAAAGTTGTGGAAAAATCTAAGAGAAAATTGCATGGATATTTGAGGGAGTAGGAGATTGAAAGGTTTTAGGTTTTGTCATCAGCCAGATGGAATGCGTAGATTTTTCCAGTCCTGTACTTTACAACGTTCCCACTGTAACAAAGGAAATTTTGCATCATCAACATTGCATCCTGCATTTAATTCACTCAAGAGAAATGCTTCTGTATTTATAAAACCTATCATTACTCATGAATTCTGAATATTGCACACACAAAACAAACTCAAGTGTTGCACAGCAATCGATTCAATAACTCTACATCTTCATTTTGGTCAAGTTCTGAGATAATATGCCAATATGGCATTCAAATATAAATGCAAAAAATTATGCATAGTTCAGCCCTGACAGCAGGTCGTCCCTCAGCTTGGGAATGCTGTATGCTAGGGTGGTGGTGAGAAGCTATAAAGAGAAAAACAAATCAAAAGTTTGGGTGTGGAAAGGTAAAGAATATCTGCAGTGGGGATTGCCTCCTGGATGGAGAATTTCAAAGGCAAGAGAGCGATGCAGTTTAGTACTAGTCAGTACTTTATGAAGCACGCAAATATAAATCACCAATTAAACGTATCCCTGCTTCCTTTGGAAAATGCAAATAAAACCAGCGACACTACCTCAGCCAGCCGACAAAATCCTGCCAGAGTGCAGTTTAACAGCGTAATGGGTAATAATGAGCAGAGAGATTGCTGCCACCTACAGGTGAAAGGGAATACTGCCCGCTCATGCTGTGCATCAACCAATCATTTTCTGTTTAGAAAATAAATTGACTGCAATGTAGCACAGGCTACAGTAGAGTTCTGGTGAAGGATGCCATCCAAAACCTGCTGTTCACAGGAGTGAGCCTTTGGCTTAGTGGTAGCATTCCTGCCTGAGTCAGAAGGTGTGTGGTTCGAACCCTGCTCCAGACAATCCCGGCAAGTGGAAACAGGAGCTTCGGTTCTGAATTCTGGCTTAACATGAGGGGGGAATGTCCCTAGCATGCCTGGTGGGTGTGCATGACCACCCCTCACTGTTAGGCTGTGGGAGTCCATCAAACCCTCCTGCTATATAGGACTAACCACCCTATCAGCTGTTATAAAGATGGTTATGGCCGTGGAAGGACCATTCACATTGCAGCCTGTTAAATAATCTTATGCTAACTAAATTTTATATTGAAGAGAGGTTAGGATCCAGTTGTACTTGCTGTTTAAAATTAGCCTTATAGCTGGATGTAAAGCAATGCCATTTCAGTAGAAGTAAAAAAAAATTGCATTTATATAGCACCTTTCACAAC
Source organism: Squalus acanthias (assembly GCA_030390025.1). Taxonomy (NCBI): domain Eukaryota; kingdom Metazoa; phylum Chordata; class Chondrichthyes; order Squaliformes; family Squalidae; genus Squalus; species Squalus acanthias. The sequence continues at coordinate 24,274,443 of CM059437.1, read as the reverse complement.
CACCAGACCTCCCAATGCGCTTTACAGCCAATGAAGTACTTTTTGAAGTGTAGTCACTGTTGTAGTGTAGGAAACATCAATTTGTGCACAGCAAGCTCCCACAAACAGCAATGTGATAATGACCAGATAATCTGTTTTAGTGATGTTGAGGGAGAAATATTGGCCAGGACACCGGGGATAATGACCCTGCACTTCTTCGAAATAGTGCCATGGGATCTTTTACATCCATGAGAGAGCAGACGGGGCCTCGGTTTAACGTCTCATCGAAAGACGGCACCTCTGACAGTGCAGCACTCCCTCAGTACTGCACTGGAGTGTCAGCCTAGATTTTTGTGCTCAAGTCTCTGGTGTGGGACTTGAACCCACAACCTTCTGACTCAGAGGCGAGGGTGCTACCAATCGAGCCACGGCTGACACTAAATCAGTTCAGTATAGGTCACTTGGGTTTAAGTCTTCTGTCTTAAGCGAGATTATTTAAATCCCCAATGTTACTATTAATACAGGACATGATATTCAGTACTTGCCGAAGAGTCAATGAAAGTAAGTGGCTTCAATGAGTTACGCCATTAAAATGAAATAAAACAATTGTCTACCACATCTGCTAGTTTCTGTCACAGAATGACTTGGATACCATTTAGTGACAAACAGCAGACTTTACAATAATGACCAATTTAAAGAGACAAAGGACATAACTCTATGCATTTCTCTGTGCTGAAGTAATCCTCATACACGTGATGCTGAGCTTGTGCTGGTACTAGAACATCTCATTTAATATATCCACATAAAGCTCAGCGCCAGCTCCCTGATGGCTTAGTGGATAACTGCAGCACAGTGTGATACTGAGTCTTACAGACTGGAAGGTTAAATTCTCAGTCTGTGCTGAATTAACTAACTTCAGCTTCAAAGCCCCTGGGCTATGTCAGGCTGGGCGGGGGCCAGGGGTTGCAAATCAGCCAGGACTCCCGCCTCTTATTGCTATGGTGTCCCTTGTTGGAGAGAATGTGTGTGTAACCGTCAGGTAAAAGCAGGATCAGATTGTGATGCTCAACATGGTCAAATGGCCTACCGACACTCTCCATCTAAGCTCACACAAGAATGGCTACTTCAGCATTCAGAAGACTGCCGCCGCCCGTGGAATTGGACTTCAGCAAGAGTTAGAGCCGTCAGAAGAAGGGGGGAGAAACCTGGCACAAAAAAGGCCAGCAAATGCCAAGCAAAGATGGTATGAATATGTAGCAGATGCTGAGACCATCACTTTCAGAGCAGTGTTACACACAGATTTCTGCAGATGTATGGTAGGGTCTTTCTCCTTCCTAACTTGTGATTTAAACTGGGGAGGGATTAAGGAGGAAGGCCATTCAGTCCATCATATCTTCATAAAGAGTTTTCCCATTACAGCTGCCACTTAAGATGATATTTAATTTTACAAGCTTTCGGAGCTATCGCTCCTTCGTCAGGTAAGTTAGCAATGAGAGAATCTCCCAGAATTCACAATTTAAACCCAGACAAAATCTATTCACATTATTCGCTACAACAAAGAGCACAGCCAAGACAATGAGATGTGTCCCAGGGGGTCCAGTGTGCGACTTCTCATTTTTGTCCACCCCAGTCCAACGCCGGCATCTCCACATCATGACTTAAGATGATGTCAGAGCTTTTATCTCCACAACTTACCCAGAAGTATAAGCCAAGTGTCATTTACGTTTTGTGTGAAAAACAACTTCCCACCATCAATCCTAAATTTGATTTTTGTTAGTATGAACCTGAGCCCCCTTGTCCTCCTGTGACAATTTAATCTGAAGTAATGTTCTGGTCTTGCCTCTTCTAATCCATTTATTATCTTGTATGACTCCATAAGATCGCCTCTAAGTTGCCTCTTTCAAGACTGAAAGGGCCAACTTTTGTCAGTGTTGTCAGGGATCAGTCTTGTGGAAATGCCTCCAGGGTTAGAATGACTGACTGCGCACACACCCATCATATGAGTATATTTTAAATTGTAGCCTGATGAAGATAATGGATCTACTCACTTGTAGCTTTAAAACATGATGTGGTCTTAGCAAAATCCTCCAGAACTTAAAGCAACTGCCCAATCCAATATCTGGGCCAGGCAGGTCCACAGAACTCGATAGCACTACTGAAGATTGACCAGCGAAGCTTATTAATGAGACACTGAGGGATAGGTCTGTCTCTGGGGGCTGGGGTTTCACCTACTCAGGGGTCCAGGTAACCCTGCAAACCAAAGTTCTAACAGGTAGAGTGGTCCTATCTGGACAAGCAATAGGAAGTTTACTAATGTTTCAAGCTGGCAAGGTAAGCCATTTTAGCTGATTCAATTCCAGCCTGTGTATTATGAGTTGCCAACCTGCACCCAACTTCTCTGGACTTGGGTAAGTGGGATGTGTCCCTCAGAGGAGTGTATCTGACAAACAGAAGCTCTACCTATGTCATTTTCTTAGTGGCTTGGTTTGGAGTCTCTTAAGTATGGTAATGGTTTTCTATGACAAATGACTGACCAAAAATAAAATGTTGCAGTCGATTCCCAAATCGCAGTCATTGCTACTCTCTCTGCCCAGCAGGATTGCAAGACGAACTCCATCAAGCGAAAATATCCCGTCCAATTTCCTTCCCACCCTGAGAGTTTGCTCAGCCCCTCCCAACAGCAGTATGGCTAACAAGCTGAATCCCTCCATCTGTGATGCCAAGATGCCGCCAGCACGGTCTGTCCATTGCTTTACAAATTAAATTAAAACCCTTTCTTAAAAGTTTCTCAAATGTGTTGTTCATTATAATCTATTGCCAAGAGAACAAAACTTGCTATTCAAATGCTTGAATGGAAATACCAGTTGCTTGCCCCAGGATATAATGACCCAATGCTCTAATTGAAGATCAGAAAACAGCAAATTCTATGGGGCATTGACTTTTGGGGCTTTGTTGAGATGTTATTCGTCAAAGAATTGCAGTCCAGCTAGACTCGCTATAAAGTGACTTTCTCAATCTCAAGCCAAAACATCGTGCATTGATTAGAACACAAAAAGCAGCTATATTTTGTGCCAGGTCTGAAAATGTCAAAGGAACAATGAAACTGTAAACCAACAAGAAGCTGTTTTTGACAGTGAGTGCACTGAAAATATTCCTAATCTTGACTATGAAAAGAGCTTGAAAATGTGTAGAGATTTCCAACAGGAAACAGGCCACAACCCCAACCAGCCCATGTTTGCACTTAATCTCAACGCGCAAATAGTCCTAATCACATTTGCCCGCCTTTTTGGTTTGTCCCTTTATCCTTCATCAATCTATCCAATTTAATCTTGAATGTTGACAGTTTCTGCCTCAACCATCAACCCTCAAATTGAATTCCACAGCCTCGTAACTCTTTATTGTAAAGACGTTTTTCCTGCTCTATATTCTCAATCGCTTGCATGTAATCTTGTACGTATGACCCCTCAACTGCTGGAAACAGGCTGTATCTGCCTACTCTGTCCCAGCCTTTCATAACTTTAAATACTTCTATATACTAAAGCTTTACTAGAACGTTACTGGAAGGCTTGTGGATACACTATCAGCAATATGTACTCTGAGGTAACCCTGTGTTTATCTAGCATGTTTAACCCCAATTCTCCAAATAATTTTACTACAAACATTGCCAACAATTGCCATGATATTCTGAACTTTAATGCACATATCTATATACTGTACCTGTTAAATGGGTATATTTTGTGTACAGTATGTTATGCACAGTCAGGGACCTTTCTATAAAATGCTCAAGTATATTTTTGTGTTATTGGTAAATTGAAAGGAACATTGCAAAATGTACTGAGAAGTTACAGAGTACCGATGCTGCTGCCTCTACACAGGAGTCCTGACGCTCTGTCTCTCCCCACCCACTGAAGTATTGATGCTCTGTTTCTCCCTGTCCCCTCATTGATTTCCTGTGTTACCTTCCCTGCCTGCTCATGGGGAAGTCCAAAGCTGGTAAAGCAACCATATGGTATCACCGTTACCACACACACGCAGCAGTCCTATAAATGTGTTCCTGTTTACAATTAGAATTCTAAATGTTTAGAAATACTACTGTAAGCAGCAATTAATGTTAGCAATAAAAAAGTGTTGGACTCGGAATTATAGTTCGGCAGTAGCCTTCATATTACTGGGAAAAGAACTGGAAAATCAGTTTGAAATACAGAGATGAAGAATTATTGGGCGAAACATGCTAACCTCCTGCGCCTACTATATCAATTCTTATTCCAATGGACATATTTTAAAAATATATACAAGTGAACACAATTCCCTTATATTTACAATTGAAAAATATTCCAAATTCACTTTGCGTGACAGAAATGTTGCATTTATTGTGCTGCAAGCCAAGTACAGAATAGCATAAAACTTTGTTTAGCAGGGAATGGAGTGATTACGGGTGCATTCACACGCTAATCGTAGCGTTGGTGCAAAACAGCTTCACTTCGCATTGACCCGGCAGTTACAGTGTAAATACAGCCTGAACCTGGAGTCAGGGCCCTGCCCGACACGGCAAGGAAGAGGAATGACACTCCCCGGAGGAGGTAATCTCACTCCACTTCCCTTCAGAGCTGGTTTGGGCCTTGGTACCAAAGTCACACTCAAGTTTAGTTGTGGAGTGCAAATGGACAGGAAGACTAAATTTAAATGAACACTTTGCCTATGGGTAAGAGGTAGAATTTTTCAGACAAGATACTGTACATTTAAATTTACATCAGTTTTCATTGTGTGCGTTCATTCCTCTTTTGTGTCCAGCGCGCTCACGTATTGCTGCAGGAGGGCCTCCACCTCTGGCCGTTTGCTCATCTTGTTTGCTTTACCCTGATAACGTCCCCGTTTTCCAGCACCTTTTCCATCTAGGATTTGAGCAACCCTGCATTCGAAAACCAAACCAGAACATCCATGAAGTAGTGAGCCGGTGAATTACTTTCTCCTGCCAAGTTTATTGAAACTGTGCTATTTTCTAGTAACTGCTTTAGCTGAATAAACGGTATCTGTATTGCACCTCTGCTTTCACTACTTGTACGATAGACAGTGTCTGATGACATTTTTGGTTCGCATTAAAAATCCTTCCCCACCTCCCCTCAGCTTCATTCCCTTACTCACAGTTGCTAACCTGATTGGATGAGGCAGAAACTACACCCTCACCCCAGGAGTTGGGTATCTACAAGAATGGAGTGTCAGTTTTTATCTTCCAACCCTTAGAAACGAGAATTAGAATTCTCTGCTAAGTAACTCAGCAGGGAACTGACAAACAGCATTCACATTTCTCATCAATAACTGCCAACTTGGCGTGGGCTTGAAACCCAGGCCATAAGCAGAAAGCAACTTTTTTTTTTTAACAGTAGCGCCTTAGAATTATCCCATTTCTACCGTCTATTAAAAACAAATTCAAATGTTCTCTGTTGTTCCCTTGGCTGTCACTAATCCCCAGCTTCCTTCACCTGGGAGGATGAACCAGCAAAAACCACCACACCCATGACATTGGCGTTGTTGCATACTTAGCCAAAAGTATGTTGCGGGGAAAAAAAGGATTACGTCAGAGTTCGGTTCTATGAAGGGAGATATTACTATTACTAAATGTCCTGCCTCCAAACCAGGGAGGATCAGATAGATCCTAATTATATGAGTATTAGATTTAAGTACTAAGCCCACCTAGTGCTGAAATCTAAATGCCCATAGCCGCTGTACTGACAGTTACAGAATGTTCACTCTTTAATGAGACTGTATAAGAGAAACTCATATTATTTCGTAGACAATCAATATTGTGTAAAAAAACACACTTCCAAAATAGAAGGTGCAATAAAGTAGCCATTTTGCAAGTTGCCTCAACACAGTTACAGAAACCAGGCAATATAATCTTACTTTGATCCTACTGCTTCAACAGCATCCATTTGACCTGCTAACAGGAATAATCCTGCTCCTTTCTCATCACCAACTGTTAGGAACAGAAGTACAACCTGAGGATGAAACACAATAAACATCAGTTGATCTTTAAAGGCGTTTAACATTTTTTTGTGTTTACCAAGGTAATATGCATCTGAATGAAACAGTGATCTCCCTTTGCATGTGGCGTCAGTGCTAAATAGTCTGAGGTCAGACAGCTTTAGCACAGAAGGGATTAGGTGAAAAGTTCCACAGGTTTGATCCAACAATGCTCTTTGACCTCAACTACACAACAGTTGCACTCGTGTGACATTTTTCTACTTTCCAATCCAGCTATGCTGTGGCCTTACTGAATGGGATTGTCAATTTAGTACCAAATATTGACAAATTATGGATAATTTTGTGCTGTGGACTTGTGAAAATAACAAATGAATTTGAAACTGCCAAACCCATTTCACTCCTGACCCTTGCTGCCATTACCAGGTTATAGTCCAACAGTTTTATTTGAAATTACGAGCTTTCGGAGCTCTGCTCCTTCTTCAGGTACAGGTACCGTCCACCCCAGTCCAACACCGGCATCTCCACATTGCTGCCATTAGAAGAGAGGTACAATGAACTAGCGCGGCACTCGTCACACAGGAGACTGGAGAGCACCAGCTCACACGGCCCAGACGACCGACTCCACAGTAGCAAGGGAGTGAGAATAGCCGGCTCACTGAGACATTCGGTTAGCGAGGGGATGATTCATGGAGGAGGAGAAAAAATAGCAGAGGATTTGAACAGGCAGAAACACAGTAAGAAAGGGCCAAAAGCAAAACAAAAAGGCTGTATGGACATAGGACAGTATGGAAACGAAATATGAGAATGGTAAACATTAGTGGGAGCAAGAGAGGTAATTAATAAGGATGACAGACTAATGAAATCAATAAGAATCTGTAGAATAAACAAAAATGGATTTCATAATCTCCATTTTACATTTCCTTAGTAAATAAAGGTGCTCCACCTTACCTCAGCACTAACTTCATTTGCTATAATGTTCATAAATTCACTGTCCCCATCTTTTCTGAAACAAAATGAATAGAAATATGTATGACAACATTAAAAGAGCAATTCATAGTATACAATACAGCTCCCATGGCAAACAATGGCAGTATAAGAATATGGACAGCTGTCCACACTGCACACACTGTTGTACTCCCATTGTGCTTTATTAAACTTTCTTTTTGTGTGAATTTTTGTGCTCACAAAGGTGAGGGATGTTAGTTCTGGGAACAAGACACCACATCAGGCACCAGTATCAGCGGCAAATACTCCAGGTCAGGTACAGCACAATTAAAGTGCTGCAAGAGCACTACATGACATTACAACCGTGATTACACTTCAGAAAGTACTTCATTGGCTGTAAAGCACTTTGGGGCATCCGGAGGTCGTGAAAGGCGCTATATAAATGCAAGTTTGTCTTTCTTTTAAAGTAAAACTCTGTCTACACTGCACTAATGATGTGTCTCTACCCCAACTTCAGAACAGCACTCCCACTGCACCATTTTTCATTTTCCACATCTGCCGTCCTGGCAGAAGAGTTCCTCTATGAGTAATGTGTAATGAAACTAAACCCATCTATAAAGAAAGTGTTTGTGGTTTTGTTATATATTGTGCAGAGTAGAAATCCCCCTTCCACACCGCCTCTGAGTGAGACAGTTAATATAGTGCCAAATTAGAGAGATTATGTGCTATGGGTCCATGCTCACTAAGAACTGGATCGAGACTATTCAAACTCGTTTCACTGAGCTAGCAGAAAGAAGGATTTTTAGTCCATCAACAAAACTGCCTGCAAAATCATTTTGTTTTTTTAAAAAGTCAAGAAATTTTATTTGAAAAAAACTTCAACAGATTGTGTTTTATATTGCAGTTATAATGTAGTTTGTGAAACCTCACTGTGATAGTGCAGGACTGCTCTGTGCTCAATTTTTAAATCCACAATTCCACAGGATGTAATAACGAGTTAAAAACAAGTTTCAGTCTCTGACTCACTGATATACTCAAGATCTTCCAGATATATGCCATTCATAAAAATACTTGTAATGAACCAAGTTTCATTTGTTCAAATCTCAGAGCCCACAATACAGAATGAACACTTGAGAGAAAGGGATTTAAGCAGTTTAGAAAAACATCCTGAAAAAAGAGAAGGGAAGGCAAAAGAGAGAGAAAAGGAAAGCTGAAGAGAGAGGGAATTGAAAGAAGGAAAAAGGAGGACTTTTTTTTCTCCAAAAGATCTACGCTATATAGTTATGTTTACCCGCTTTGTCTACCATTTGAGTCCTGGCCCTGATCAAATATGATTGGTGTAAAAGATTGTCCAACTCCACCCCACAAACTGTTGAAGAAATCTGCTTATTTAAATGCAAGAAGCAATCAGTGAGCCAGGCCACAGGCTCAGACCTCCAGCCAACCGACCACAAAATCCAGTCAACTGGGCCTTGAGCCAGACCTCCAGCCATCCAGTCAGGCCCTAAACCTCCAGCCATCCAGTCAGGCCCGAAACCTGACTTCAATCCAACCAGCCAGCCAAGCTCTGGACATTCCTCCATCTCCACCAGGCCATCGACTCTCTTCACCCATCATTAAGCTTAGACTCACTTCATCCACCACCAGAGCTCAGATTCCTTTCCTCTCACCATCACCAGGCTCAGATTTCCTCAACCACCACCAGTCAATATTGCTTTGATCACCAGCAGGCCGTAGATTTTTTTCAGCACCCACGATACACTATCACAGAATTACAAAATCATATTTAAATCACCCAGTTTGCACAAAGCCACTTTTGTGTCCACTGCATGCACATTTTGGCTGCCACCCTGGTACCTTGTTATTTCTTCTTCAGTTGTCTTGTTGACTGCTCTGTTACTTTCTTCTCCTCTTATGCCACAGCCTAGTTCCTTGAATCCTGTTATCAATCACTTCATATTTATCAACCTACCACCTCGTACTCCAATCCACTCGTCATTCCTCCTCTGCTGACCTCTTCTACCTCTGTCGCCATAGGATGGAGTCCCTCCTTGACACCCATGGTTTCCCTTTACTCTGCTCTTGACATCCTCTGCCACACCCTTCAGTTCCTGCTGCTGGCTCTACCAAAGTAGCAATCTACACTACCTCATTCCTCTTTCTCAAGCCAGTCCGTCTATCCCTCTGGAAACAAACCTCTCCAGTATTCTCCCTGCACCGCTCTCTTCTGCCCTGACCCATTACCCATCCACTCCATATTAGCCTTCAAAATGCGTGCTTTCATCATCTACAATATTATCCTAGAGGAGTCCACTAAGAGCTTTCCTGAAATGTGGCTTACATATGGTGACCCCTTGCCCCTTACTAAGGCCATCCTGCCCTGCTCTATATTCCACCACATCACTCAGCCTAAACTTCATGGTGGTGGTGAGGCTCTATTTGTCAAGTCCCATCATGACCTTTATCCTTACTCTTCTGGCAGATTCTCCTTCTTGAGCACTTGAGTCTCTACCAGCTTTCCCATTTCTCCTTCAAAACCCTTCTTTGTCGGCTGCCTTTCTCAAGACGCGTGGCAACATTCGAACCAATATTTCTCCCCTACTCTTCTCACTTAGCATTACATTAAATGACTCCTCAGGGGGGAGGGGGGAGGAGGGAGGGAGGGGGGGAGGGGGGAGGAGGGAGGGAGGGGGGAGGAGGGTGGGAGGGAGGGAGGGAGGGGAGGAGGGTGGGAGGGAGGGGAGGAGGGAGGGGAGGAGGGAGGGAGGGGGGGAGGGGGGAGGAGGGAGGGAGGGGGAGGAGGGAGGGAGGGGGAGGAGGGAGGGAGGGGGAGGAGGGAGGGAGGGGGGAGGAGGGTGGGAGGGAGGGAGGGGAGGAGGGAGGGGGAGGAGGGAGGGGGAGGAGGGAGGGGGAGGAGGGAGGGGGGGAGGGGAGGGAGGGAGGGAGGGAGGGAGGGAGGGAGGAGGGGGGGGGAGGGAGAGGGGAGGGAGAGGGGAGGGAGAGGGGAGGGGAGGGAGGGAGGGGGGAGGGGAGGGAGGGAGGGAGGGGGGAGGGGAGGGAGGGAGGGGGGGAGAGGGGGAGGGGAGGGGGGGAGAGGGGGAGGGGAGGGGGGGAGGGAGGGAGGGGAGGGGAGGGGAGGGGAGGGGAGGGAGGGAGGGGGAGTGAGGGAGGGAAAGGAGATAAGACACTGAGTCTTTGTCCAGCTAACAGCACAGAGAGAGAGAGAGAGAGAGAGAGAGGCCGTGACTTAAAGCTTCATCTTGTTTCCCCAGTGACATGATTATGTGCATCAATCAGTTGGCAAAATTCTCCGCGTGTCCATGTTTTCTTCGCGCTTCTGATTTCCCCTTAGTTCCACCCGGTGCGTGTGATTTCATTCTCCCCCCCTCCCTCCCCACTCTCTGCTCTTCGATTTTCTTTAACTTGCGTTATGTCTTGATAATTTCATGGGGCTTCTAAGAATGATCATGCCACCCAAATTGCAGCTTCTAGCGGTTGTGGCATTTGTGATCACAATGTTGTTCCTGGAGAACCAGATCCAGAAGCTGGAGGAGTCTTGGGGAAAAAGTGCGTAAGTCAGGACATTGTTAGTGTTTGTGGAATAAAACCCCATTCTGCACTCAGAGCTTTGTAGTAATATAGACTGGAACCTGGTCAATTAATTGTATTTGCATCTATTATATTTAAAAAACTAATTTCTTAATCACAAACCATTCCCTTGGTGGTTCATTATCAATAAAGCAGCTGCACTTAAATCTTGTCCTTGTTTGTATAATGTTTATTTTTATGTTGTTCGTAAAGCAGCAGCTGGCGAGGGCTAGGCCTGTGCTGGATGGTCACAGCCATTGCACAAAAGCCCAAAATTTGGAAACGTGTTTATCTGTTTTTGGAGTCAGTGTATGCATGTGCCACGTGAGTGGAAAATCACTGGTCAAGACAGGGCTTGTTACAATTGCTGTGCAACTGAATTGTATTAAACTAAATCATTAATGCAGATATTGTATATGCATATTATGATTCTGTAATTCCATGAGTGAATTTACAAGAGTGGGAAAGTTGCAATTGAGTTACTGTCTGCTGTACCATTGGGAATTAGAATTGTGTCCAGTGCCATATTTATACAGTATATGCATTAAAAAAAAATGTTTGCTTAAGGTACCAAAAACTCGCAAATTGGAAGAATAATTATGAGAGATGTCTGGTCAATTGGAGTGTGGAGAAAGGAAAGAATCTCAGCCCGAGAAGGGGAAAGACTGGAGGATAGCAGTAAAGTTAAAAGTAAAACAAAAGTAACAATAAATATATGTTAAATTGTATAACTAATTTTTATACAGAAAAGATACTTGTGTTGTGTTACAGGGGGTCCGTGGAATTTTTATAACATAGGAGGGGGGCCTCAGAAGCAAAAAGGTTGAGAACCCCTGGCCTAGAGGAAGGATGTCCAAGAACAAGAAACCACCTCAAGGGCTAAGAGGGAGCTGATCACTCTTCTGCCTTGTTGCTGAGATCCTTGGTTTAAAAGGTTGTATGCATTTATTGATTTGCTTGATGCTTGTGTGAATTGTTCAAATCATTAAATAATCACTTTTAATTAACGAACCTAACATGTACGTGTGACTTTCTATGACTTTCTGCTGTCCAGGTTCACGAATCACTGGAACAGCTGTATCCCTACAGCAGCAGGTAAACTCTGCTTTCACCACACCTGCATTCTCCCATTGCAAGTAAGGATGTGCATGCTATGTGACCTGCATCCCTTGTATTACATGGTACATGGCATACTAAAAAAAGCAAAATTGTGACCTGCATAAGCTGCCATTGTTTTCAATGAAAGAACACTAGAACTGTGCTCTAAACTCAATCATCTCTGGTGTATATATAAAGAATATATTGGCAGAATATCAAGTTACTCACCTATGCAAAACGAATATCTTGCCCTTGTTCGGATCACTCTTAAAGCTTTTTGCTGTCAACAGAGCCAAATCCCTGAGCAGGTTTAGATTGTTCTTTAGAGCACAGAAAAAAACAAACCATAATGTGTGAAAGTTCCACCCAAGGGTTGAATTTCTCCCCAACAGTGTTCAAAATAAAATAGATCTACAGTATACCACAGAGAGCTTGTGGTGACAGTCATAGAATACAAACTCTAAATATGATTTGAGGGTAGATTTTACAAAGGCTTTCTCCTGGTACAGTCGCATGTGCAGGGAGTGTATGTTGGGATTTCAGGAGCAGAAGACAAAGGGCCTCATGATGTACCTGTCCATTAATTATAAATGGATGCAAAATCCTGAAGGTCCCATTGACCTCTGCATCCAGATTCCCAATATACTCTCCCAGCGTGTGAATCTCACACCAAGAGTATGAATTTGTTAAGTATGAATGTTAAATGTAAGTATTTTGTGTGTTAAAATTGTTTGTAACAGAACACAAAAAAGTGGAATTGATTACATAAACTTTAATAATCATTCATCGGGTGCTTTGCAAATTGATCTGTCGATGAACTCTGCTACCAAAGATCTAGTGGTCGAAAACAATTACGTGTGACACTTCCACAGAAATGTATGGAGATGGGATATAGTTTGCAGTTAAAACAGAAGAGCTCAGATGTGACTTTAACAAGGCAAAGATAATGTTTTCACAGAGCAATGCGTCTTCCCACGCAACAGAAGGTGCAATTTATATTCCCTTTTCAACAAGTGCTCTCAATCTATACAAAACTGGTGCTAACCCAGTCACAATTAACTGAAAAAGTACATTTGAGAGAAGTTTTCCTTTGTGCTCCATGAGGAACAAGATCGTAAACCTATTTGTTATGTTGCAGGTAACATACAAAGGATGTCCACTTGGTGAAGCTCTTTACTGCTGAACTCACTGAAATCTTCAGTAACCATTTTGTAATATGTGAAGCTTGAAGTATTAACCTGGAAATTACCGTTGGCGATATTAGCGCACAAATGCTTCAAGTGTTCGTGTAATATTCTTCTGTTCCCTATTTTAAAACAGGCATGAACCCATTTATTGTAAATGGGTTAACCTCTCTGCTAAAACAACAGATAGAGCAATGCTAATCTTCAGTCTGTTGTATTTTGGAATTGGATTATCATATACCTTAAAATTTTAGATGTAAACTATTCCTACAGTTCAAAAACGTATTCAGCGTAATTTTCTGACAGAGCACCATTGCTAATCTCTCTTATCAGGACATTCTTTTGCCCAAAAGCTTCCTTAAAGAACATTTTCACTATAGTTATTCCAATATTATTTAGATCATTATATAGTGGTAAACTAAAGTTCTTCATTGGCAACTTGTACAATCAGCCTGAATTTTCGGCAATACCTTCTGTAGCAATTTGACTGATTTTTGCAGTTTGTCCACAGCTTCAACGTGTTCCTCTGGCCCATTCCTGCAAAATTAAGTGAACACAATTCGCATCAACCAAAGCTCGCTTATAAACAGCCATCAATCCACAGGAATTCTAAACAATCTATTCAACGTCACACATCAATGTTTTGAACAGCACAAAACATTCTTGCTACATTCATGGCAAGACACAAAGAAGAGTTGACCATAGTTGAATTGGGTTTCTCCCTCTCAACACAGTCCTTACAAAAATTACTATTTAAGATACTTTTGTAAAGTGGATTGTGAGCCTGTTTTAGGATCCAGCGTTCTATTGCTCTCATTCCAACAGTTCCTGACATGTGGCTTTCACGCAGTCAACGCCAACTGCTACCTAAGCTTTGTAAGGACCTGCAGCCTGGAAGATTCCACTTCTTTAAAAAAGAAAACAGAGTCTGATTCGAAAATGCATTTTGGTGGCCTTGACAACGGTACTTCAAGCACACTCTCTGGCCAAAGTGTCACGGCCAGGCTGTGCATGCTTTACACGCTGCAATGCACGTTACTAGAATGTAAACGCCAAAGAGCTACACACCTAGATTGCGCTCCTGAAACCTGCTCAGTGATATAAAAGCAATTCTAGATATCCTCAGAACTCAGACTTCCTCAGCTTTCTCACCTGCAGCAAAATGAATCCAAGCTGCTCAGCCTTGTTATCTGTCCTCACGAATAAGCCATAAGATGCAGCCATATATTCAAACCCAATACTGTACTGTAATGTCAGTATATAAATTGCCAACAGAATAGATTAAAGTTACTATATTTCAGAGATCATTTGTATTTTTACCCCACTGATGTTCAACAATTGCATTAATGTTCTTAGAAATGGGTACAATTCTATAAACAGAGCAGCACAGCACAGAAGTGATTCCTGCTACTTTACATCGTGATCTGCCGAGATGAGCATTCCACTTACTTGAGAAGTGATGTTAAAGCCTTTGCCACTGTGTAGCTTTTCTCTGCATATTTCAGCACTCTGTTCCCAGTCAGGAAAATCAAGTTTGTTTTGTTCTTCTTCCCTTTATCTGTCCCTAAAATTTTAATGGCCTGAATAATAGACCAAGATACACAGATTATCAGGGCTACAATCGGATCAATAGCAAAAACAATTCTGATCAGTTGAAAGGTGTCACTGACTCTGGAGGGAGGGAGAGTGATTGAGGATTATGTAACTGCGTTGTGGTGTTACATTAGAGTCAGTCACAAGCAATATTGGAGGGGCCTAAATAAATAGCTCAGTAAACAAATAAAATTGTTATATCTATAATGTATTAAATATTTTGCATATAAATTCTTCAATTGTCTAGTTTATGTGCAAATTGGCTTAGAGATAAAAATAACATTTATCTCATTTAATACGAGGGAAAAATAGCCTATTTTGAGGAGAAAAAGCTGCACCAGAGTGCAAAGCTTCTGCTTGATGGATGTAAAGTTAAATTCATGGTTAGTCATTATTGAACAAGTAGTGTAGTCTGAATGGGGTATATATAACGAAAATTCAGTAACGATTTTAGAAAAGCAACAGTGAATGAGTGATCGTTCGTATTATGGGATCAGTAGAATACTGGTCCTAAATCAGAGCCAAGTCCCAGTACGTAGCTTCAGAGAGCGGAGGGGCAGAAGTCACAGGAACGTCAGTATGCTAGTTTGGATGATAACCCTGGTACTAAAATTTGCAGCTGGGTTTCTGGATTGAATAACTGGCTGTTCATGAAAATGAAATTCTCTCTTGATAAGGTAGCACAATGGTAGTAAGTTGCGAATCCCTTACACTTGAAACCATGAAGAAAATTTCTCTTCGTTGCCCAGTGTGAAACAACATCAAAGGACCTGAACTTTAAAAGCACAAGCATATCCACATTAACTTGCTCCTTCCTGTCTCCAAGAAATAAAGTAAACTGCTACTCCACAATTTACTGAAACAAATGGAAACTGTCTGCCTCGCTCTTTAATGGACGTTGACATACTCTCACCTGTAGGTGACTCAGATTCGAGACGTGTGTCCCACAACACATATTTTCATCAATTCCTACAATGTCGATAATTCGGATTGGGCCTGCATGATCATCTGGCAAATCCCGACTTATCACCTACGAAGCAAACATTTACGATTAGCCGCAATAAAAGAACACCAATGAAATGCTCTGCATTATTTTTAATACAATAGATCTCCCGTGGCATTGCACACTGGTATTGTGGAACATGGAGCGCAGTTTCTGATGTCTGATGTCATCCCACTGCAGCTAAAACATGACAGCAGTTTGGCTTTACTTGAGCACAGAAAACTTACTGACGCAATATTTCGCACGACTGACAAAAGGTTAACATATTACCCAACTTATTGAAACTGAAAGATACAGGCCTCACAGATATATTATACTATTCATCTACCACTTTACAAAACTTGCTTAAGATGCAAGTAACTTTGCTCTTCCCTCCTTTAGTCCTCGTATTCAGTTAGTTACATTATTAATCCCCGCCCCCTCTGGATTTGCAGTACTTGTTTAAGCTGCAAATATTTTGTTTATCCTTATCTCTTTTTTTCCAGTTAATTATGACGATAAAAGTTATCTTGTCTCACCTTTACTTCCCACTATAGATTTGTAAATCCTGCTGTAACTATTTTTGATGCAGCACTGCTCATTATTATATACACCCCCACCAGCCCTGCTGCAAACACCAGTCTCCTTCAGAAACACAAGAACAAAAAAACTCATTCCAAACCACTCCTTTAGCTTAGGATGGCTTAAGATTTATAAAACGCTGAAAAAACTGAAATCTTTTAACTTTTAATCTCCCCCCAATCGCTCACACGTCAATGTTATTTGGTTGTTCTGTGGCTGGCTTGCTGTAGTGCACTCTGGGCATTGTAGTAACACAAGAGCAGAGTTAAAACTGCAACTCCGAAGATGCATTTCCCTCACACACATAACATTTGTCCACAGTAAGCGTGAATCCCCAACATCTAAGACCCAGGTGAAATTTCCAGTTTGCAGTATTTGTAACATTACTGTCTTCACAGTACTGAGAATGATTCTGCTACAGCTGTAACAACAGCAAAGGTAAATCTGCAAATGCATAGCATTAACAGCAATACAGTACATAGATAGGCCTTCCTCTTTATAATACTGGCAAGCAATATAACTTCCCAGTCTCACAGCAGCAAACTGCTACTTTATTACTGACATTTCCAGACACAAGCTAATCTCTCCGAGGAACTGCATCAGAACTGGTGCCGTATCCCTAAATCTGTCATTAGATAGAGTAACCAGCAACATCGCGGCAAGACATGCACAGATGATAACAGACTCTGCAGCACAGTATCTCATGTTAGTACAAAAAATAAACTAATCTGAAAAGAACAGCCAAGCTGGAGTGAGTCAAGAGCTGTAATACAATCTTGGGGATCAGGTGGTGTGCTAAAGTTCCTTGGACTTGGTCCCCCGGTTTAAGATGTTACAGACATGTCATACACTCTAACCTAATCTTTC
Source organism: Squalus acanthias (assembly GCA_030390025.1). NCBI lineage: Eukaryota > Metazoa > Chordata > Chondrichthyes > Squaliformes > Squalidae > Squalus > Squalus acanthias. The sequence goes on along the minus strand of CM059437.1, from coordinate 24,257,643 downwards.
ATCTAGATTTATTTGACTAAAATTTTCTTCTGACAGTGTGTTTGGCAATAATTAACTTTCCTTTTAGATTCTAACAGTATTGTGGATTTACACCGCCTTCCTGATTCTAAATGGCATGCTGCATTGAGTTAGTGCAGCTCATTGTGTTTTAATGGCAACTGTTATTTAATATGGGTGTGTCCTGACCAATAATGATCTAAATCATTAATTGGCCATAGGTCCTCATTATTCATTTAACAGTTCCAAGTCGATCTAGTTTTAGTTAGTACCTTATACACCATGGATACTTTTGAGACAGAAAAGATCTTTACAAGAAAAGTAAATCTTCCTTAATTGTTAACTATCTGATCTTCCTCCAGCATAGCATTAAGCCATACAGACCAGAAGGTCACAGGTTCAGTTTCCAGCCTGTGAGGAGATTGTAATTCTGAGCTAGGGCAGTAATTGAGGCACTGTAGTTGGCTGCACCATCCATGGGCTGGGCTAGACAAGGGGAAGAGAAAAATCAACCAGGGTTTCAATCCTGATCATCAACTATTGGTCCTTGTTGAAAAGTCCAGGTGAGGACAGGATTGAGCTTGGCTGTGAAGCTCGACACAATAGCCTGCCAACACTCAGTGCCGAGGCTCGCATTGCACATGAAGGATGCCACTTAGGCTAGGTACTGGCATCCGTGGAACCAAAACCCAGTTATGGGTCGGCGCACTCAGGACAGCAGGGACCAAACTGGAGGGGGAGGCGAGCAAAGTATCGATACTGAAGACTAAATCTTTCTCGATCGTCAATTACCTTTTCTACCTCTGGGTCATCCACAGATGCAATGCGCACATTGACAGGAATGTGCTCCCTGATTTTCTCATTTACTGCGATCTCCAGAGCTTCAACCGCCTCACCAGTCATAGAAGGTGTGTCCAGTTCAATGAAACCACGCTGCCGACCTAGCTCCCTGCAAAACAAACATTAATGGTCCCAAATTACAGATCTGTTCTAGCACGGCTTCCAACACTGGAAAATGAATTACATTTTGTTGTCTTCCCAGAAGCTACTGGAGTATTTTATTTTGTTAACGAGATACATATTACCATGAGGAACCTGGACCGGTTCTTGACTGGGGCAGAGGTTGCATCATATGGAAAGTAAGCGGATTAACAGATTACAAACGGTTGGTCCACGTAATCTCCTGAACTGGTTTTGATCGCTTGAGGGGGTTGGAGGGGAATTTTCCAGAGTTTCTTTTTCCTTATTGGCCGTGGGTTTTTCCTCTTTTTTTGTCTCTTCCAGGAGATTACATGGCTGTGGGGGTTGGGAAGTGTCTAGTCATGAAGCTCCAGCCATCATGGGCGTGGGGCAGGCTTGATGGAGCAACTGGTCTTTTCCTGCCCGTCATTTTCGTATGACCGTATGTACAATACTTGTGAACATATCAGCAAGACAAAGTTCTTCCTTAATCAGTAAATATACTGGAAAACAGGTGGCTGTGATGGCGTTACTTCTCAAAAGGAAAGAAACAATCTTCCTGGTTCTTTGAACCATGTGCTGGCTAGTTTGTGGAGAGATTCTCTTTAAAAAGAATTTTTAGTGAATTTGTGCTCATCAAGCTGATGAATTTCAGTGCTCGGAAATGCGAAAATTTTCCCTTTGTGTTCACAACAAGCACTTGCGAATTGGGTATTCTACTGGTGAGATTCAAGACCCTTCCTGTCTCATCTCAACCAGCACCCTAACAGCCAATAGAGACACAAAACCTTTATCCCATCAGTCCGAGTTGGGTTCAAGCCCACATCCCAGAAATAAAGGTTCGCTTTCTAAACCCTTGTACCACCAGCCTCTCAAAAAGAGCTCCCTTTACCTGTACCTCTACTGCACGACAGGCGGCTGGGACAGTACCACCACGAGAAAACTGATGGGATTTTTTTTGTTATCCCACAGGACATAACATTACTCATAGTTTCAGCAACACAAGTAAACAAAATGTTAAACATATGGGTTCAGAAAAGACTGACTAGGGTGGTTCCAGTCCTTAGGGTACTAGGCTGTGAAAAAAGGAGCCAATGATTAAAGTTATTTTCCTCAGGAGAAAAGACCGAGGGGAGGCACGATTCAGGGCTATAAATAATGAGAGGTATTAATAAGGTTGAAGTAAACAAGCTATTTAACTTGGACACTGGGCATAAGACTAGAGGACGAACTCATAACCAAGATTGGAGAATAGAAACAAAAAACTACCAGCCCCCAGAATAGTGGAGATTTGAGTCAAACTTGTAGAAGAGGAAGTTGGGTCAGATTGAACTTGACACCTTTAAAAAGGGAGCTGAATCAACATCTGTTGAGAAGGGGAATTAAGGTTATAAAGATATTAGCAGCATGGTTTGATTTTATTCAGAGAAGTTGGAAAAGGAACTTAGTGGGGGGAATTTTCACATGATAAAACGGGTGGCTTAGGAGCGTGGGGGTTAGTTAAAAGTTTTTAAATCTAAATCCCGACCCAACCTGCCCACGTTCAACTTTTACTCAGGCGGGACAGGGGGCGGGCAGCCAACCCGCTGCCAGGAGGCGGGTTGGCATTTTAAATATGATAATGAGGCCCTGAAGCCTTTGCTTTAACCTGTTGTGCTGGTTTTACTGTGGCAGACCAGGAATCCCCGGTAGCTGCAGCGAGGCGAGCAGAGCCTCGACGGAGCAATCCTTGTGCGCCCGGAGGAGCAGGAGTGCTTCCTCCTGGCCTCCCAAGTTCACCCACAGCTGCCCGCCCCTCCCCGGGGTCAGGGATCGGACCTCCCCCTCTCCCCCCCCGGATCGAACTCACCCCCGGGGTTGGGGATTGGACCCCACGCCTACCTGTTGCTGCAGCGTCCTGTCCTGTCCAGCCAGCGTTCCCCGCCCGACTGGAAGCCAGCCTGTCAATCAGGCTGGCTTCCAGGCGGGGAACCTGCCCATGACGTCACACGTGTGGGGAAACCCGGACTTCTGGGTTTTCCACGGTCTACTGGCTCCCCCACTCCAGGCAGGTTGGAAAGTTGAAAATCCAGGCCAGTGTTCCTTAAAGCAGGGGAGAAACAAGTGGTGTGAGAAGGAAGTCCATGATCGAATCAGTCATTGACTCCGGATAGGGTAGGCATGATGGGCTGAATGGTCTTCCCTCACTATGTTAAATGATTATTCAACAATGTAAACTGGAGGGAAAAAATAGGTGTAATCAGGAAATGGTAACTTTAATTATAATTTTGCGCTTACCATGAGGTAGTTTTGAAACCAAACATCAACTCTGCCATGGCTGAAATTAAATGTTGTCCTGAAACAAAATGCAATAAAAGGTGCACATTTATTGTAAAAAAAATGTTAATCATAATTTAATGCAAAAGTGAGAATCAAAATGAAAAAAACATTTCGGAAACTGAAAAACTTGTTCAGTAATTGAAAGATTGATCAAGCATTTAATATTTAAAAATAAGTAGGCCCCAAAATCTGCAGGGCGAAGGCTTCTTGGCGTAATTGCCGAGATGCGTCTGCACCAGACCTCCACTGCGGACTTTGTCAAAGTTCACAGGTTCGGAGGCGGGTTCTGGGATTTCAATGCCTTCAGAAAGCTAGAGGCCACTTTAGGATAAAAGAAAAAGACTGGCTGGCCAAATGGGGGTCATGGCCATCACCCTGGCCTGCACCCAATGGGCCTCACAACCGTGGGTGGGTACCGGAGTCAAACAAAGTTGGGGGGGGCCCTTAAAGAAAGCTCAGGAACTCCAATATGCGCAGTCCCCACCATTCCCTTAAACTGACGGCATCGTATGGGATCCCGGACAGGCCATCCCAGAAACTTCAGAGCTAGCCTGAACCCAGCAAAGCTAGAGCCATTCCAGCAGATTCCTGTCGAGGTTATGACACCCGAGTCCGCCTGAACAGCTGCAAATTTTCAGGGTCATGCAGTTTTTTTTATCCAGCCAACATAATGCAGGTCAGACACATACTACTTTTCTCAGTATGTCATTTGAGCAGAATATTTTCTAGTTTGGTGTGTCCTAGGCAGCGCAGTGAATCTAGCAGTGGAGCGTCAGAATAGACTCGGACTATAAATTTCTTCCGTGTCCTGCAGGGCTTCTTTGTCTGAAATTATGGAATTGTTAAGTGGCTCACCATGGCAATTGCATATTTAATTTAAGTGAGGAGTACAATGACAACTCCTACTGAGATATCAATTTAGAATTGACAAAAATGTGGTAACGGCCCCAGCCCTGTTGAACGCTCAGTATTTGGTGCTTTATCACTGGGGTCACTATGAATTAGTGCAAATTAACTTCTCTTTGACAAAAAGCAATCTTTGCGGGGGGGGGGGGATGCTCCTCGCTGCTTAGAAGTGATAAAATGAATGGTTTATTTTAGAAACACCTAGCACAACATAAAAGCTGCACTGAAAGGGTTAACCGAGTACCTGAATGTTGCTGCATGTGGTCAAATCGTCTTTCCCAGTCAATCTTCAGCTGAGCCTTAGACAAAGGCTCCAAGGGCGACTGCACAAAGTGAATGGCCTCGGGCCCAAGGCGTGTCACTCGTAACACAGGGATGTCATTTATGAACCCACGGTCATCTGGCTTTAAGAAATAAATTGTATGACGTTTTCATTGCTTTCTGAGCACAGGCAAAGCTTCAATTCCACCAATAATTGAAGCACTTCCAATATTCGAACACCAAATACAAGTTTTATCAAGCTACGTTACTAAAAGTCTGTAATACTGTTGTGAACCTCTAGCATTGCTGACTGGTCCACGTAGCACCAATTAGAGGGAAAAATTGGTTCATGCTAGCCACAGACCAATCAGATTGTCACAAGAGCGCATGGCAGCCAGATTTTCTATTGCTGCTTTGATGTTTCTTTTATTCCCTTAAATAAAATTCACCCGGACGCCAGATTCCAAACCAGTCAGTACCCAACTGCTCGAGAGCGGGCCCATGTCAAATTCCTGGCCCACTGAGCCTCAATCTCCGACTTAGCCTCTCAGCCACTTTATTTTAAGACTTTAACTAATACTGCGCATACTGGTCGGAGACTGGACTATATTCAAGGCTGCAGTGGTCATGTAGACGCTTTGTTAATTTTTCAGCAATTAAGTTAGTTCTAGCTTGCAGGAGGTGTGTACACTGTGGGCATCGATGTGATGACAAACGCGCTTTTATATGCCCATCCTTCGAAAGGCATTTACTAAAAGTGAAAATAAAAACTTTGTTGAACAAACAGAGCCATCGGTACAAACAAAAAGTGTTTTCAATATACAGTAACTTGTTGCTAAGCTACAACATTGGGCATTCATCCAAGGTCCTGCTATCACCTGAACACCACAAGATTAGAGGTACACTCCTGCACCGCAGACTTCAAAATGAGTTTAAACCTCCCCCCCCGGCACCCCCCCCCCCCCCCCGACCCAAGTGCAGGCAGGTTAACTCCTCCTACTTTTAATCACTGATATGACTCCAGTTAAATTGCCACTTTCACATCGTACAAAAGCTACGTATTGCGTGACATTATCAGGGCCAGAATGATGTCCTGGACTAGTTTCAAACCCCGAAGGGGGTCGGAAAGGAATTTCCCAGATTTCTTTCAGCTTTTGAAATCTGTTTTTTTCGCCTGTCCCAGGCGATAACATGGCTTTTGGAGGGGGTGGGGAGAGGTGTCCGGAGTCTATATATTGTGATTGTGTGGGACAGGCTGTATGGACCAGCGCCTCGTTTCCTGTCTGTCGTTGTTCGTATGCATCACTGCAAAGTCAAACCATCCAGCTCTTTGAGAAACAAACCACTCTGACCTGTCCGCCTCCCTCTGGAAACAGTAAGGTATCTTCAAGGATCACGTTAAAACCTTTCAGAGCTTCCTTTTTCCCGTCAACAGTGGTTTTCAACTCTGCTGGAGTGCACGATACCACCGAGGTCTCAAACTGGAATGAAAAGCATCGTGTAAATAAAACACAAAACAGCAAGAAAAACCAGAGAACAGCAAGACTGTATTAGAAGACAAAGACACACACATTAAAGTTGCCAATGACGTAAAAAGGAAAAGATTGCACCAGCAAAAAATCTGGAAATAAATATGGAAAATTCTAGAAATACACAACAGGTCATTCACCATCTGTAGAGAGACAGGTTATGACATTTCGGGTGTGTACAGTTCATCAGATTATCGGCAAAGAGATTAAACAGGCATTTTAGCAAGGTTGGGCAAATGGAGAGAAAAACAGGGAGGAGAGAACCACCAGATGCGCCAATCGCAGAGAGGGAGTTAATGCAGTAAAGGGTCTGCAAACTGATATAAAAGATCATCAGTGAGATAATGCAGACAGGTAGAAAGGACAAACAAAGCGCAGAGTCCTGATGAAAGGTCACCGACCTGAAACGTTAACGTCAGCTGTGGCTCAGTGGGTAGCACTCTCGCTTCTGAGTCAGAAGGTTGTGGGTTCAAATCCCACTTTTGAGCACAAAAATCTAGGCTGACACTCTAGTGCACTGTCAGAGGCCATCTTTCGAATGAGACATTAAACAGAGGCCCCGTCCGCTCTCTCAGGTGGACGTAAAAGATCCCATGACACTATTTCGAAGAAGAGCAGGGGGAATTATCCCCGGTGTCCTGGGCCAATATTTATCCCTCAATCAACATCACTAAAACAGATTATCTGGTCATTATCACACTGCTGTTTGTGGGAGCTTGCTGTGCGTAACTTGGCTGCTGTTTCTCCTACATTACAACAGTGACTACACTTCAAAAAGTACTTCATTGGCTGTAAAGCGCTTTGGGACGTCCCGAGGTCGTGAAAGGCACTGTAGAAATGCAAGTCTCTCTTTCTGTGTCTCTCTCCACAGATGTATGTGTGGAGCATTTTCTGTTTTTATTACAAAAAGTGTAAATGTGGGGTGAGCGGGTGAAAAGAGATGGGAGAAGTCCATGCACAGCAAAAGCACAAGAAGTCAAGAAACCCAAAGAAAGAGGAAAGAAAAGCTTCCGAGGCAGCAGATATGAAATTAAAACCGAAAAAGAAAGTAAAACACGATGGGTCTACCAATCATGAAATGAGAAAATGAACAAGTCCACAACATGGACTCGGACCCCACCAGTGCAGTGGTCTGATAAAGGTTCCAGGACCCAAATGTCAACTTGCCTTCCCCGTCCCCCCAAGACACCGACAGAGCCCACGTTACCATGGCAACGCTTTAAAGGGGGAGGTCCAACAATGACACTATGGGAGAGTTTGCAAGTCGGCCCTACAATGCGCGTGATATTGGCAGTGCGCCCGTGATATCTGCCCATGGCCACAGTTGGGGAGGGAGGGGGTGACGGCGCAGTTTCTTTGGGGTGGGGGGTGAAAATCAGGTCGGCAGCGGGCAAGAGATTTCTGAGGGGCCCAGAGTAACATGCATGTGCCCCCTGGCCCAACAAAAACCTTTCTTTTCTTTTTAAAAACAAAAAGCAAATCTTACCTTTTCTGAGCGGCCTCCAGGGATCCCTTCAGGACCGCTGGTGAGGCTGCTTAATGCCTGGGAACCTGGGACTAGCATGCTCTGCCCATTTCTCCATGAAATTTGCAATCTAGGTTCTACAACCAGCGTAGAGCCCCGATTTGTGTATTGGTGCCTGAATCATGCAGGTAAAAGGGGCGTCCAAGGACCCCACCATCCGCATTTTTCAGGTGCGTAACAGGTGACTTGCAGTTGAAAATTCCCCCCTATATGTTTTTTAAAAAAAACTATATAATTACAGTTAATGCACTTAATCTATTTATTTTTTAAATGTAGATTTTGAGAGGACAAATAAACAAAACACTGGTACAGAAGTCAGCTAATAGAAGCAAGTGCAGAATTATTATACTGGTCCAAAACTGCGGATGCTGGAAATCTGAAATAAAAACAGAAAATGCTGGTCAGGCAGCATCTGTGGAGCGAGAAACAAAGTTAATGGGGCATATTTTGCGGTGGGTATGATGGCGTACTCAGAGTACGCCATCATACCGCCTTTGAAATGGACAGCAAGTTCAGGATTTCCGCATGCGCCTGCGCTAAATCTCAAACTTGCGATCTGCACCGACACTGTAAGCCTAATTGCTGGAGCAGAGGTGGGCTCATTGCCCAGCAATTCTGTATGAACATTTTTCAGCTGGTGCAAACAGCGCAGAGCCTGTTTCCACAGCGTAAAGGGATACCCGTCAATACAAAATCTTCATCTGATGCTTTATTGCTGTATTGGAATATTTAAAAAATGCTTTTATTTCAATTAGATGACATGCAGGAACGAGTAAAGTTGTAGAACCTGAGGCCAGAATTTTGCTCAGAGGGCGGGTTCAGAGGCAGTTCCGGTCAAAATCTAAAAGATTGACAGCGGGTCGGGATCCTGCTCTGAACCGGCCTCCGTGTCAGTTTCCCAAGTCTGCCTGCGCTTTGCAGACCCGGCACTAAGCGGCGGGTCAGCCAATTGAGAGGGTCTTTTAAAGGTAGTTGAACAGCATTTTACCACCTTCTAGCCATTTTTCCAACTTTTCCACGAGGTTCCCGTCGCTTGAGGATCACGCCAGGTAAGTGTGTCGGGTTCTCTATGACTCCATTTCACAGCTGTTTACTTTCCAATGTCAGAAGCTTGAGCCTTCAGGGTTTGGAAGACAGTTTTCAGCTGTATGCAGCTTGGAAGTGTTTGGAGTAAACTCTCCATCCATTGTCACCTCCTTGGAGCAAGCTCTCTCACCATTGACAGATCGCTTCTGTCATCTCAACTTCAGCTGCCATCTATTCCAGCAGCATCGGTGCCCTTGAAAAAAGCTCACCTTGCTCCTCAGAATCCCACCACGATCAGCCCCAACACCAACATCACCAGCAGCACCAACCTTCTCCGCAATCGCCTGATGCTGCACAGGACACAGGGCATCAGCACCCGAGCACACTGCTGCCCAGGAGGCCAGGGATGGCCTCACCACGGCCAGATTAACTTCACTTGACGTTGTACACCCTGGCTGCCACATGATGCACCAGGTTGGCACCACCCCACACCAGCACCATAAAGCATCCCTACAATGTCCAAGCCATTCCTTTCACACTCATCACCATTTGAAGGGAGGGGGGGGGGGGGGAAGTTATGTCTCACCATTCACTGGAACTCACTAAAGACACTTCCAAAGGTGCACACAAATCTGTCCAAGAAGGCAAAGTGTTGAAAATAAAGATTTCAATGCTGGACAACACATTACCAGACACTTTACACGAACATTGGCTAAAGCACACAAGTGCCTACCATAGTGTGTTGTTAGTTTGAATGATTGGACAAGGATGAGGGTGAGTGTGAGGGATGGCTAATGAGATGGGGAAGCGATAACGTAGATAGAGAGGGATGGGTGGAGGTGCAAGGTAAGTTGGTGTGAGTAAGGATGTGCAGGAGTAGGGTAGGGAAGGCAGAGTGATGGGGATGTGATGAGTGGCACAGGAGGATGAGGTTGAGTGTGGCTTTGCAGTAGCGTTTCGTGATCTACTGTGATCATTGAAAGGTTTGCGCCACTGCAGCCTGGTCCTCCTGACAACATCCCTGCTTGTGCCCTCCGGTGCAATGTGCAACCAGGCTGCGTTGGTGTCCTGGGGGGGTCTCTTCCGCCCATTGGCATATGGAGGGAGTCATGGGAGAGCCTGGGTGCAGCCGTGCACCTCTGTGCAGTGCTCGTCAGTGTTTGCAGCACCTCAATGCTGTAGAACACTGACAGCACAACTGTCAAAATGAATGTGAACATGGCCCCTTTAAGGAAACTGGCTGATGACGCGTCCTCAGATGACGTCATCAGACCTGCTTTTAATTGGCCGGGAACCTCGCAGACCAGGCTTAACAAGCCCAATCAGGGCAAAATCACTTGGAGGAGGTGGGATGAAGACGGGAGCGGGGTTTGAAGCCGCCACCTACTCCGGCCGCACTGGACTCGCCCCGGTTGGCAAAATCGCGGCCTGAGTGTTTCATTTGGGACAGCACGCGGAGAAAATGTGGACTATTAGCACAAATTGGCAGGCATACACACAGAATCATCGAATAACTTACAGTGGATGTTGTTAAATTTTTGTTTCTTTAAAAGAAATGGGAATGTAGCCGGTGTTAATTTCACCCTGATTCTCCTGAGTGCCATTAAACTACTGGAACCTGCCTCCTCTTTGCCTTGGATTTATTTATTCTTTTCCTGTTTTTATTTCCTTTTATTCTTTCTCTGAGAAAGCTTCAAAGATCAATTCTCCAAATACATGTTGCTTTTGTTTCCTGATTGGAGCACCGGCCCACGTGATCCCAGGTACGCTTCTGCAGTCGCTGCGCCCCTCGACCACGACGCTGCCCTCTCCTGCACAGCGTCTGCCAGCAAGTTCGCAAACGAGGGTCCCCATCAGGTAAGTGCCCATTCTTTCGGATGCCAGCGGTGTACTCTGTAGGTAGGCCGCCGACAGCAAAATCCAGGCCAATGTTTCAGGCTGATGAAGGGTCATGGACCTGAGACGTTAACTGTTTCTCTCTCCGCAGATGCTGCCTGACCTGCTGAGTATGTCCAGTATTTTCTGTTTTTATTATAATCTTGTTAGCTCCAACTCCTCCCAGCCCTTCACTAATGTTCCAAACTCTGACGTCCTAAATGAACTATCAGCTTGAGGTCAAGTGGCTGAAACCTAGTTACCATTATTTCCTGCCTCTCTACAACCCTGGATAGCTGCACTAGATGAATGATTTCTCTCTTTCATAAGCACTTAGATGCGACCAATTAACTGGGAGATTTCCCCATTAGGCCATACATAAGCCCATGTTCAGCTTCTCTTTAATAAAAATACTTCACCCAAATAACAGATGCTTGTTAAGAGATCGTCAAACTAAAACAACTTGTGTCTTATTTTCACACTAAACTTGTATTCTGTTTAAATTGTACATTGTGTTTATACTGTTGCTGTGCAGTATTCCACGTAAGAACCTAAGAAATAGGAGCAGGAGTAGGCCATTTGGCCCTTCGAGCCTGCTCCGCCATTCAATGAGATCATGGCTGATCATCGAGCTCAACTTCTCTTTCCTGCACTATCCCCATATCCCTCGATTCTCATAATATTCAAAAATCTATCGATCTCTGTCTTGAATATACTCAACAACTGAGCCTCCACTGCCCTCTGGGGTAGAGAATTCCAAAGATTCACCACCCTCTGAGTGAAGAAATTTCTCATCTCAGTCCTAAATGGCCGACCCCTTATTCTGAGACTGTGACCCCTGGTTCTAGACTCCCCAGCCAGGGGAAACATCCTCCCTGCATCTACCCTGTCAAGCCCTGTGAGAATTTTGTATGTTTCAATGAGATCACCTCTCATTCTTCTAAACTCCAGAGAATATCGGCCTAGTCTACTCAATCTCTCCTCATAGGACAATTCCCCCCATCCCAGGAACCAGTCTGGTGAACCTTTGTTGCACTCCCTCTATAGCAAGTATATCCTTCCTTAGGTAAGGAGACCAAAACTGTACACAGTACAGTGGTCTTACCAGGGCCCTATATAATTGCAGTAAGACATCTTTACTCTTATACTCAAATCCTCTTGTAATAAAGGCCAACATACCATTTGCTTTCCTAATTGCTTGCTGTACCTGTGTATGTGTGTAGTAACTAGTTAAATAATCATGTGCTGTGAGGATTGCCTGCAGCGTCAGACATTTCAGCACTGATGAAGGGTCCTCACCTGAAACATTAACCTATATTTTCTCTCTCTAGATGCTGACGGATCTACTTTGTATTTGTAGTATTTCCCTTTACTTTAAAACTGGAGTTTCATCAGGCTCTATTTTCAACTGCAAGTATATTTTCCCATTTTTTTCACATGTTGACTTTTTTCTATAAAGTTATCGACAAGGAGTCTCATCGCCGAGGTCAGCGCGCGCAATCCCCCACAGCGGATTCATGACCTGGTCCAATTGCCTGGAGACTAAGTGCTTTTCCAGAAGGAAGTTTAAAAAGCACAGTTCAACATCCAAGTCCTCTTTTCCTCTCCTCCCTATATTTCCATCTATTTCTTGGAAACGGGCTAAAAGCAACATTGGTGCAGGCCTGAGAGCAAGTCACTTGACCACTCTCCCTCTGGGAATAATACTTGGCAAGTGATTTTTCTTCTATCACACCAGCAAAACAAAATGCACTCATGTATATACCAGCTGCAAAAACTGCTCTAACTTGCAAAGACACATGCTATGTTTCACTGGTGCAGAAGATTGAAAATAGGATCTTCCAATAAATTTTTACTCTGATCTGTTGGATTCAGTGCCCTAGAGCTAGGAAAGGAGAAACAAGGTATCAGCCAGGCTTCCTACACCTGACCGTTATCCAATGACCCCTGCTAGGAATGAGAGCGCATCAGGTGGGGGTAGAATCACAGTCAGACAAATCACCGACCAACACTCTCAGTCTAACTAATGCAGAATGGCTACATTGACAAGGTGGCATTGTTACTGGACTAGTAAATCCAGAGAACGCGAGTTCAAATCCCACCATGGAAGTTAAATTCAGATGTTTTTGTAAATGGAAATAATTACCAGGATCAGTAAAAATGACAAGATGGCATCTGTGGGAAAATATCCCAGCCTTGGAGAGAGTGTGAAGAGGGGGAAAGAGAAAAAAGACTTGTATTTAAGTAGCGCCTTTCACAACCACTGAACATCCCACACACAATGAAGTACTTTTTGAAGTGTAGTCACTGTTGTAATGTAGGAAACGTGGCAGCCAATTTGTGCACAGCAAGCTCCCACATACAGCAATGTGATAAGACCAGATAATCTGTTTCTGTTATGCTGATTGAGGGAGAAATATTGGCCAGGACACCTACGCTTCTTTGAAATAGTGGCATGGGATTTTTTATGGGGCGTCAGTTTAACGTCTCATCTGAAAGACGGCACCTGACAGTGGAGCACTCCCTCAGTACTGCACTGGATGCCAACAGAGATTTTTGTGCTCAAGTCCCAGGGGGGAGGACGGGGGGGGGGGGGGGAA